>VXBL01005789.1:73778-236374 GCA_013400195.1 Aramus guarauna
AAAAAAAAAAGGAGGGGTTTAAAGTAGTAACTCACTAACAAAGACAGTAAGCTACAAGATTAATCTTTCATTCTTTCTTTTTCTGGCTCAAGACATATTTCCTCATCTGTGGTATGAAAGACAAAGCCCAGAATACCTAATGGCCAAAAGTAACAACTTTCCAGAGAAAGACACAGTGAAGGGCTGTGAAGGTCAGAGATGCCCCTGTATCTTCCTCAAGTAACAAAAGGAGTAGTATATAAGTGTGTTCACAGCCTTTTGTGTATGTAAACCCTTCTTGTTAATTCTATATGTCGAAAATAGAAAATTAGGCTGATGTAGTTTTTACTTGCATTCAGCAGAAAAATGAAGTAAATGCTTCACTAAATCAATGGACCTCCTTTATGTTAAATGAAAACAAATTAGGCTCTGTATTTCCCTTGTAGTAATACCTTTGCTTTCAATGTTTTATCTTCTTTCAGTACGCAATAGTAATTTACAGAAGTTTCAATTTCTGTTGTTTTCTCCAGATTTTTACTTTATAATATTCCTCTGACTGTGCAAACTTGGCTGAATGTATCAGAGAGTATACTTATGAAATCCATAGGTGCCATCATGCCAGGGCCAGGGGATGACAGTTACATTGGAGGACAGAGTTGAATTGCAATCTTCATAGGCTGGAAAGAAGTTCTTCAGAAAACATAACTAAATTCAATAATGATAACTGCAAAAGGCTACGTTTTGACAGAAGAAGCACCAGTAACAGCAGCTGACAGCAGGAGGCAAGAAATCACCGAAACTTCTTGGAGGAGTAACCAACATCAATGCTAAAATCTGCAGTGTACAGTTTCTCATGCTGTTGTGATGGAGAAAATGCTGATGAATGCAGGCATGCTGCTTTTTAAGCCTCACATGCTGAAGAGTTGTATTCTGTTAGGTGCCAGGATTGGCCTTCATCAAGTCACGTGAATCTCTTGCCAGTACAGGAGTAGGAAAAGAAAGAAGACTGCTTTTCTGAACAACTCCAAACGAAGATCTTGTCTTGGAACTATTTCTGTTCACTGCAGAATTTTCCTGGCTGGCAGAGACTGTTTCCTCAAGTATAATTTGAAAGAGTTTGTCTCAAACATGAACACAAGCCTGGTAAGCAGGTGATATGCAAACAGTGCTCTTCTCGAGGATGAGCCTCTCTGTAGTACAACTATTTTAACGGTGGGCAAAACACCAAAGACTTTGGGATGAATTTGAAATCAGCAAGTTTAGAAGAAACCATGTTGAAGGAATGGCATAATTAAAGCAAGGATGAAAACTAACTTGGCTTGTTCAATTAAAGAAGCAGGTGCAGACTAAGTAAATTTACTTATAAGATAAAAGGGAAAACTAAAGAAAAGCACAATTAAGGAGGGTGAAACAATTTATATAAGGAGGAGGTGATAGAAAGAAGGTCTCAGTGAGGCACACCATCTGGATGAAGTTGCAGAAACTCAAATCACAGCAATTAAGAACTGCAGAGCAGAAAAAGACCCTTTCTGGCACACAATAGGAGAAAAAGCACAAACCAGGAAAGCTACAAGTAGGTAGCTGGGCAAAACTTCTCTGAGCTCTAAAAGGAAATGTACATATACGGACAGCTGCTCAGAGAATGAAAACAAACACTGAGGGAAAAACTGCAAGTTCATCCTTTGCTTTTCTTGATTTTGTGCTTAGCATTATGAATAATTAAAAATATTTTTTAAATTGTCCTTTTTTTCCACTATTAAACTGAAGCAGAGTACTATGCTAATGCTAATGTACTCCTTTGATTATTATCTCACCGTAGTTCTTAACTACTTCTCTCTCAAGTTGGTCACCGAAATCTGTGCAGGGACAGAATTGAAGGAACTGAAATTGAAGTCAGATTTGTGTCTGTGAGGGAGTGAGGTGACAATATCTTAGCTCAAAAAGAATCTAATTTTGCCCTTGCCTTTTCCTTCTCTTCCGTGAAAAGGTTAAATGATGGGTTGTTTTACAGTACTGATGTCTCTGCACATTGTATCTCGTTTTGTCGCCCAGCCATCCGATATTCCCACCCTCCTCATCCCACCTAGCACCCCCAGCAATGTCAAAAGTTCCTGCTCATCTGTACCTCCCTCCTCACTCTTATCCCCAGTCTGGTTTTTAGATTGAGCTGCTTCTTCCCTTGTCGCTGGGTGCTGAAACTAGCCAAAGGAATTATTATTGTGCAAGAGCTACAAGAGGTTCTGCATGTAAATACTGTGCTTTTAATACCCTTACTCAGAAGTCCCTGCTATTTTACTTCGCAGACAAGGAGCACTGCAGCATTCCCTTGCAGTCAGGAATTTTGGAGAACGCCCTGCACTTCTACAGTGTAAAACAAGTTATGAGTAGGGCTTTCCACCTCTGAGAAGTAAACATTGTTTTGGTCCACTTAGTTGTCCCTGCAGGCCAAGCATGCTTGTGGGTTGTGGAACTGAAAAAAAAGCAGAAGCTGTAAGGTTTTTTTTTTGGTCTGATGAAACAATCATTCTGAGTCCTCTGTTCCCATACCAGCAAGAGATCTAAAGACTAAATTCCCTTGTCTAGATCAATAAAATATGAACATATATTAATCACCCCCAAACCCACGGCTTTTTAAAACAGGCTAAGCTGAACTGAATTTCAGATTAAATAATTTTATACAAATCTGATGTTAATTCTGAAATTTCAAAGCTAGATCCTTTGGAAATACAAAGATAAACATAATTACATTACTGATGACTTTCAAAGTGGTTTACATCATGGTATTTCACAGATGGCTTTCAATCAAATTAAGGATTTAAAAAGCATGAAACTTTTAGTGTTGGCAGACACAGATAAGGCTGAGGAACTTGATGCCTTCTTTGCCTTAATCTTCAACAAGGTGTCCTAGGGCTTTCTTCTTAGTGGAAGTGCTCAAGGAGAGGAACTATTAGGAGTAGCTGAAGATGAAGTTAGATTTTTTCTTTGTGAGATTTCAGCCCATATATGTCCATGGAACAGGTGGTCTACATCCATGGGCACTAACAGAATTGGCCAACGTCCTTTCAAGGCAAGGATACGATGTGTCTCGATGGGTGAAAACCCACATGGGTTAAAATTATTTACTGGTCAAGCTCATACTGTAGTGGGTGTACTTTACCTGGATGTCTCTCCTAAGTGGAGTATCACAGGGAGCTATCCTGGGATGTGTCCTGTTTAATGTCTTTATCAGTGACCTGGAGGATGGAGTGCACTCATATCAGGGGGTCCTGGTTGATATGCTTGAGGAGGGCTGTCCTTAGAGGGACCGATGCAGGCTGGAAGAATGGGCTGGCAGAGACTATGAAATTCAGGAAGGACAAGTGCGAAGCGTCCAGCCTGGGAAGGAAGAGCCCCTTGCAGTGATACAGGCTGGGAACACCTGGCTGGGGAGCAGCTCTGTGGGCAAAGCCCTCGGGGGCCCTGATAAGCAGCGAGCTGAATGTCAGCCTGCACTGGCCCTGGCAGCGACGAGGGCCACCAGCATCCCGGGCTGTGTCAGCAGCAGCACAGATCTAGGGAAGGGATTACTCCCCTCTACCCAACCCTTGTTATTTTGCACCTAGGCTACTGCTGCCCATTTTGGACTCCGGTAAAAAGATGTTGATAAACTGAAGTGTGTTCAGTGGAGGGACACCGAGATGGCTGGGGCTGGAGCATCTGTGCTGGGAGGTGGGTTAAGGGAGCTGGGCTTGTTCAGCCTGGGAAGGAGATGGTTTCAGGGGGACCTAACAGCAGCCTCTGGTGCTGGTGGGGAAGGTATCAAGGTGACAAGAGGCAGGGTCTGGGTGGTGGGAAGACGAAAGACACTGAGCGTAAAATGAAACAGAGTTTCAGCCTGTATATAAGGAAAAAAATTTCACCATGAAGACATTCAAGCAGAAGAGTAGGTTATTCAGAGAAGCTGTGCAGTCTCTGTCCTTGAAGGTTTTCAATACCTGATTGAATACTGAACCAGCAACAGATAACTTGGAGCAGGATGTTGGACTAGAGACCTCCTGAGTGCCCCTCCAACCCGAATTCTCCTATGATCATGTGAATCTCAGCTGAACGTGGCACCATGGTAAACTATAAAGTGTTACTCTGTATCAGCTAGTAATGCACAGGTAACTGAAAGAAAAAATTAAATACTATTACAGGTACAATTTCATTTCCACTATTACCAACACATACAAGTAATAACTACCTCAAAAAAAAAAAAAAAATCAGTAAATTGCAAACAGATTTTAAAAAGATTCCAAATTAAGTCTACAAAAATATCCTGAGACAGTTCACTTCAAAATCCCACCCACTGCTGCCATTAGTAGGCATGTAAAATTCTTGAGCAAATAGAACAGTCAATGGAGCAGCACTAGAATAAAAATTTATTTACCTTGTCTCATAATTTTTCCACTCTCATAAAAAGAGACACTCTACCGTGAAATTCTTTTTAAAACAGATGGAGACAGGTACAAAACGTAGTCAACTGGGAAGCTAAGAATGTGGCAAAGTAACAAATTACAAAATCATAAACTGCTATTAGGCTACTAATTAATAAGCACTGCTAATTCAACCATATAATTCAACCATATCTGTGTGTTTGTATATATACATATATATATATAAAAGCCTGAACAATTTGCATTTGCAGAAAATTAGCATTTTGCCAAATTCTAAAGTATGTACACTTACAAAGAAAGAAATCAGCAAGACAAAAGAAATATCCTGGAACTGTTAATTCCAAAACTGTAAGGGTAACTCAGGTGAAACACTCCAGGGGGTGTTTCAGGGGAGCGATGACAGGTTAGACCAAGTTCTTTTTTTTTAGTGTTTCCTATTCTTTAGGTCTACGACATGTTATGGGACTTTGAGATTATTCTTTCGAGACATTTAATACTCTCCGCTCAGTACAGACCATAGGTACTTTCTCTGGATTTGAGATTCCTCTTTGGAGGCCAGATATGTAAAAGTTGGATGCTGACATACCTATTTAGTAAGTATTTTACAAGTCCCAGTTGCAGGAAGGTTTCTTTGCAAATTCTCACCTGTGACAGCTAACTCCAGGGACTGGCTCAATCATCTTGTTTTATTTCAAAATGAAAACCAATGATGTTTACTCAAGTTACATCTAACAGTCACTGGACAAGAGTAGAAACTGTCTGAAGAGCATGGACTTAGACCTAAGATTTCCTACACCTAAAACCAGATATCATGCAGGTGGTATTTAGTTCTCACATTAAGATGCTTCAATGCGTATTTATGTCAGTGAACTACATATATCAGCTCATGCTATCATCACTGCTCGATTCAGTTGCCTCAGCAGAAACATTTAGTGACAGTGCCGCTAAAGATGCTCCAGGGTATCAGAGGCATCTACATGGAGACAGAAAACGTGACACAGGGCTTACAGAAGATCTGCAATCCTTTGTGTGGCAGCTGGAGACCATTAGGGTACTTTGCGTTTCATAGCTTACACATCCCAACCACACGGAGACATCTAAATGCACGTCTACCTTTGTGCATCTTCATCTTAAGGCGAATCCCATCTTGGTGAAAAATCTCTTCAAGAAACATGAGACAACAATCCATCTAATAACTATTCCGGTTGCAGAGATTATTGCTGCAACCAAAGATGAGAGATGCTCACTACCATGCCGTGGTTCAAGTGCACTATTTAATTTTGCACTGAGACAGATAAGGAGAGCACAGGTGACCAGAAAATAGCACTCTTTCAGAGGCTGGTGTGTGCCTAAATTGCTACCACAGCATTACAATCAGCAAGAGTGAGAACTCCCACTCTGTTCCAACACTTCCAAAGCTGCATAACAAACTGTTTCAAATCCTTGTCAGTGCCTAAGAGCCCAAGTGATTCCATCTCTGGACACAAAACCCCCTCTCTCTTTATGCTGTGGAAAGGATTTAAAAAATAATGTCTCAAGTCAGCAGTTAATACAAAACTTATCAAGGATGCATGTATTTCCCAAAATATTCATTGCTTTTCCAGTGGCCTAGAGAGCTTGCTGGTGAGAAAATGCTACAATCTGCAAAGAAAGTATGTGTCCCTTTGTGTCAGAGTTGCTTTACTAATAACAAAAATATTTTTTGCTAACAGATCAGCAAATATGTAGTGATGTGCAATCTAGTGTTGAAACTGTTCTTTAGAACAGGAGTCTTGAGACAATACACGTTTTGCTATTACACAGATTCCAGTACCCTCCTGTGTTTTCTGTCTTTTCTTTACAAAACACTTTTGAATGAAGCTTTTTCAAAAAATGAAAATTATTATATCAATTAGATACCAGTGCCTTTTGCTTATTTCTTTCCTTGCTCTTTTTGTAATCATGCTTTTAGTGGTGTGGAGTGAGGTAGAAGAATTGATCCTCTACCTTAATGAAACAAACAAACAAAAGAAAGTAAAGTGGTAAGAAAAAGGGCACGGTAGCTTCTGAGTGGCTACCAAACGTTCATACTTCTTTATTTTCTTTAATTTGGCTAAACTTTTCTGATTTTCTAATGTGAATATTCAGGAACACTTGTTTTGCAAATGAAGCAGATTTCTGTTGAAAGTTAGTTTGCTAAAGGAAGCATTAAACAAATGTTACCATATAACACACCAAATACAAAGTTGAAGAAACAGAACAGTAGCCAGCATCTACACAAGTATAAGAATCACTCTTTCAGGAGCCAATTCAACATCAAAGTAACTTGTTTTGTAAATATTATATATTTTGCTTATATAGAAAACAAAAGTTTATTATCTGAAAAAAATGCATTCAAATTAACAAGATAAATTATTTACAGTATTAAAATAAGTGGTGTTTCAGAGAATTCTTCTGACAAAAATGGATCTGAAGAAACTAGTGCAAGGCGAAGGATAAGGACTAATGCTAAAAATGTTTTATATTTATGGTGGATATGCACTACTAGGAGACATAATAAAACTAAAATGTTATTTATCTATTAGAAAAAAAATTGCTGTTCATGGTAATAGTTGCCCTCTAAATTTATCGAAGACTCTGGATCAGTTAAGGTATTGCTGAACACATATTTGAAAGGCCTTTTATGTTTAAGATGATTTCTGGTAAAATATGCTACTTTAATTACTATTATGAATATAATTCCATCACACAGAAATAAAATTTTATAAATCAGATAATACATAAAAATACAAATGGGATTTAATCAATATTCATTAATCTTGAACATAGAGGTTTAAAGTAATCATTAAAGGAGTGAAATTCATTCAGATTAAATCTTTGAAATCATTAGTCACCTTGGAGTGAATTATGCCTACTGTGCCTGTATTTGTGCATACACAAGTAAAGCCAAGCAGTCACTATACAATGAATGTAAGAAAGTTGTAAAACTAAGCACCAGATTTGATTTTGCTCAGATAACAGCTCTTTTGATTAAATCAGAAACTAAGTCTGTCCTATAAGAATTTGTAGTGATGTTACCAAGTTTAAAAATAAATGTTTTTATTTCTGCCAACCAGCCGTTGTCTCTAAAGCACAGAGAAGCTATACAACTCTTAAAAGACAGGCATTATGTGCCTACATGGGAAGCTCTACACACAAGTTGTGTCTTGACTTTAGAAGTCATAGTGCTTACTGTAAACAGCAGATGAAACAACTTTCTTTGTTGCCATTTTCACTGTGCATGCAAACACCAACACACTGGTTTCCATTATGAGAGAAGGCATTTATTCAAAATGGCACCTGGCTTATTACAGTTTTTCAAATTTAAAATTGGAAATAAATTGTAACTTAAAGTAAACGTTTTCCAATAATGACAATTTTCCTGTCTGGCTCTAAAACTTTTCCATGCGATCTCACAACAAATGCACTGTTAAAAAGTAGGCTGCTTGTTTTAATCAATTTGCATCTGAGCTGAGTTCAAAAGAACACTCACTCTCCACAAATATAAAGAAAACAAAGGGAATTCATCTGAGAGGTGAAGAATAATTTGATCAAGGTTGTTCAGAAATTTGTTTTTTTCTTCTCCATCATAGTCTGAGCTTGAAACGTTACTTTCTTCTGTCTCATTTTGAAGAAGTTGTTCCAGAATCATGCACAAAGGAAAAATATTCTCATACTGGGTAATGTCATACATGGCCTGCATCTGGGAATAAAGAAAAATGGATATGTAAGCACAGTTTGGAAATGCTTCTGCAGCCCACCATCTCAGATGACAGTTTAAGGAATAGTGTTAAAATTTGCAGTAGTATTTATATAATCAGAACAGTTATACGCTCAGTATGATTACTTCTAGAAACATTTTCCTTTTTGTGATAACAGCCAAACAACTAAGTCTCCATCATACTACCAAATGAAAAGTCAACATAACCTCCTGTTTATGAGTCAGAGAGGGTTTTCTCTACCGAATTATCCAGAGGCTGTGACATACAATAATGTTCTACAGATAAACAACAACAAAAGCTTTGTTTGTTTTAGGCATATAATTAAAATTGGATGATTTCTGGTTTCTGAGAAATAAAATAACAAGTAAAAATTTTTTTTACTCTCAAATACAGACAATCATCCATTCAAGTGACATCTCTGGAAAGCAAATAAAAACTCCAAATTCTCAATAGAAAATACACAATTCAATACTATACTATACTACAATATCTGAGTCAGTTACAAAGTGGAAGAGTCAGTTTGTCAAATAAGCTCACTGACCAAACTATGAATTCATTAAAAGCCTTGCAGCTTTATCTAATATAAATTTACCTGGCCTGTATTTGGAAACCGTAATTTCAAACAGAAGCTTTCAGAATCTCTGCCGTACATATGGAATAACTGGTAAGATAAAAACTTAAACCTTGGGGAGCTATCTCTCTGGAATGAAATTCTGTGTCCTCCTTAATAGCAAAATCTACCAATAATATGAAATGACCTTGTTCTGCAAAAAGGCTGCAATTACAGTAGCTAGATGATTAGAACTGAAAGGTAAAAATCAGGGCTGCTAGAAAATTAATTACGTATTTTAGAAAATGGACCAATAGCTCTATCAAGCCTAAACAACTGTTCAGGCCTGTGATACAAAGCCAGATGGGTCTAGGCTTCAACATGGGTCTATGAATCGGTATCAAATATTTTACCCACCCTAAACCGCATACTGCTAGACTTTCCAAAGTGTGAAATTTATTACATAATAGTTGTTCTTATAAATAATGTCAGCCATTTGTGATTCTGCTAGAATCTAACAAAAAAAGACAGCACTTTGCCTTCCTCAGGTAAGGCTGCTCCTATCTACCTCTGCAGTAGATGGTGGCTCAGGGATTGCTCACCGTCCTTCTGAAATGGTAGTTCTTAAACCTAAAGTCTGTGTTGAAGCTCCCTAGGGTAATGGCTTCCAGGTAACCTCCCACCTCAGGGACAACTTGAAGACACCATAGCCATCCTATTGCAAAGCCTCAATGTAGCAAAGCAATTTTGCTGAGTTTTCTAGACATCTTGAAAATTAGGTTAATTGCTGAAAAATATTAGCCCTAGTCTTGCATGCTCCAGTTCCGTCTCTCTAGAACCTGGTAAGGAAAACCTGCAGTTCAAAAGCTGCTGCCAAGAATTCAATATTGACATTCTTATCATAACAGACAGCAAAAAATATAAAAGGACAAAATTAAGTATTTGCATACTTTTCAAGTCCTATTACATCAAATTGTATAATTAGGGAAAATCTTCTAAAGCAGAAGTAGCAAGACAGTCTTGTTTCTTCAAATACCAAGCACGTGACTCTAGCACGACCATGCCTATACAGATTCTTTTGACTATTAACTAATACTGATGAGATAAATGTAGGCTTTTTGCTTATTTGACTAAATTACAGCTTGCTAAGTTGAGAAAATAACTGGTATTAATGATTTTCTGAATTTCTAGAGAAAAGATGATTCTAAAGGCCTACAAAGTCTGCTCTTCAGACTTTCAGTGTAGGAGTCATCTGACCAAATGCAGGCATTGAGCAGCTGAGATAGTTATCCTTGGTTCCTGCTTTAGCCAACAGAGGGAAGCAGGGAGTGGGACTCAGTTGCTTGAATGTAGATATCTACTGCCATTTTGGATGTCCAAGGGTATCCAAGGCATGTGCATGAGTAGAGCTTTACATAAGAGTGAGCAGCTGTAAACCAGGAGTACCACCTTAGGGCATCCAGGGTGGTATTAGATGTCTGAGTTTTGGCAACTGAGTACTTCCCAGGGTCTTTCAGGACATAATTCATCCCATTCTAAACTAGAATCCTCAGAGGTACCATGTCCCAAAACTCTTTGCAGTGATAAAGTATGATTGTGCCCAGAAAAACGACTGTGTGGAGACATAAATTGAAGTTCTATGCTTTTAGCTCCTGGAATTTGGACATTAGAAGTAAAATGTTACAAGCAAAAACCTTTGTTTGTTTCTTAAGTGTTGGCCTTGTAAATTCACTCAGATCTTCCTTTTGCATGAGGAATCAATACAAAATGTTTTAGAAAGGCAAATTATGTCACTTCTCTTATCCCCATAACCTCAGGCTCTTCCAAGCAGTTAAGCAATTGTGTTACTTTCAGTGGGTCTTGAAAAGTGCAACTAATTGCAACTTAGTAAACTACCTAATTGATTGTGGATAATAGAAACCACAAGCTAACTAATTCTCTTTCCTCTGCAAATACTACTGCACTAAAGGCAAATGATTTTAGCCGCACAGAACTGACTTTGAACAGAAAGGGTAAGTCTGATGGCAAGGAGGAAGTATTTTTTTGAGGTAATTGCTTTTCAGGGCACCAATGCACTTTGAAATACTGTTTTATAAAGCCAGGAAAAAAGAATCAGTCTAGAACATTTTCTGGCTCAAGGCTTATTAACCTTTCCAATCCATTTAATAATCTGAACAAAACGTGTCTTCATTTCTTTTGTTAGATGTCTTTTGTAGCACTAATTGATGCAATTACTACCAATGCACATTTACGCCACAGAATTTGTATAGGAATACCTTTACTGTTACCTAATGGTGCAGTCAGATAACAGACCTATTCATCTTGCTCACCAATGTGTGTAAGTGGGTAGTGGCGTAGATACATACACACACACAGCTAGTCCATCCAGAAAGTTCAGAAGGTATGTCTGTAAAGCAAACCTTATATATAGGCTACAATTCCAGAATATATTAATATCAAGTTTAAATAACTCTAGAAGTGTTCAAGGCCAGGTTGGATGGGGCTTTGGGCAACCTGATGTAGTGAAAGATGTCCCTGCCCATGGCAGGAGGGTTGGAACTAGATGATCTTTGAGGTCCCTTCCAACTCAAACCATTCTATCATTCTATGAAATGGGGAGATATTGACAGCATCCCTTTCTAGGAAAAAAGTTTCTAAATCATCCTAATGAAAAATAATAAAGAAGTGACAATCAAAAAGTGATCAGCATTTAGTAAATTTTGTGTTTGCTAAGGTAATACTGACAAACCTGAGTTTTCAGTAAAAACAACACTGTTCTAGTCTACCCAACCAGTCTGAGTTGAAGGTTAATGCAAATATATTTCAAGAATGACTGAATTGTTTCCTCAAGTGGCAATACATTCTCATTTTATAAACAAAGATTAATTGTCACATGGAATTCTGTTCTTGACCCTTTGTTTTTCCTTTGAGAAATCCCTATTCAGGCTCCTCATTGCTGCATTCAAGTCCAAAACACAAAACAAACATTTTTTTGAGTGCAGCATGTATGTTGGGATAATAGGCATTTTACTTCAAAACAGCATGGAAAATCTTCTAACTGGATGTTCCACAAGCATGTAAATAACCTCTACCTGGATCATGAAAATTTACAAATGCAACAGTATCTATGGTATAAAAAAGCACACAGCAGGATGAAAGAGTTGATCTCTAATTGCTGTTTAGTGTTTAAATAATATGCTGATAAGCATCTCTGAAATATTTAAGACAGGCATGCATGAAAGACTTACTAAAATCTTTTTGTTCTGACTGTAATACTATTGTATTTGGTTAAAAGGTATTTATTTACCTTACAATTTGCCATGACTCGGGATACAGTTTTTAGCTGATTAGCATTTCTCTTTAATTGCTTTTTGTTTTGTGATTTGAAATGCCTATTTCCCTAACATCCTTCCCAGTAATCACAATCCTCATTAATCACGTCAATATTCACCTGCCAAGAAAGTTCAAACTGATTTACACCTTCTTTCAGTATCTACAGAAAAAGTCACATCCCCTACAATTCCGTATTTAAATTTATACTAACCACCCCCCGCAAACTTTCAAAGTATTTTGATCCTTTACTCAATGGGATCTGAATTTCTAGTTGTGTTGTCTTTATTCACACTATCACTTTCTACTCAAGCACCTCCCTAATATTCAGCAATTCTGCTTACAGATCAAGATTAAAAATGCCTGCAGACAGGGTCAAGGAATTACTAAGATTTGTGAAAGTTAAATTCCAGAGGAGGGACCATCAGCTAAACTCTTGGAACAAATGAATCTATAGCATGTGCACTGACTACAGTCCTGAGCAGCATATTGTCAACAACAGTTCAGATGTCCCAGCCAGCGTCAAGTTAGAGAGGGTTCAGAAGCAACAGTAAGAATCTTGTGGAAATGATGTCTGCCCAGACATAATGTGGCATACCTTGGAAAATACTTCTGATAGCAAAGAGAACAAGCACTTTAAATTCTGTCACCCAAGAGGAAGATGCTGATCCCTGAGACATCTATGCATTGTGCCTCTTCCACATATCATTTAGGGAGGTCATCTGTTACTAGCCCTTAATACGACACACTGAATTACAAGAAATTCCCAAGCCATCTCAAGCAGTATTATTCTTACCTAGTAATATGATTTCCACAACATATTGTAAGAAATTAAATATACCAACAGTAGACCATTGAAGCTTCCATTTTGGAGTAAGAATCATAGCAATTGCCTTGCAAGCAACATAACAAAGACACAGAAAGCTTTAAAAAGTAAATTCTAATCCCTGCTATCCTGTTAAAGAAAGCTAAAATATGAGCCACTAAGAAATCTCATTTAGAAAGAACAACGAAAAAATGAATGGATGAAACTTCTTGGGATAATGGGAATTTATAAATCTATTTTACTCCAATCTACAAAGCATAAACCTCAACTGTCACTTCTGTCATGTATGTTATTTTTGAAATCTGTTCTAGAATAAAAATGATCAACTCTTCACAAGCTGAAACATGAAATATGTTGAATTTTTATTATTTTTTCAGAAATGAATCTGAAATAAAGATTCTGAAAGTATCACAGTATGGGTCCTGCCAAATCAAATGGCCTACTTAAGCATATTTCTAATTTAAAAAAAAAAAGTAAAGTTGTAGATCAGGCAGTTGCGTGCAAAGTCACAACCAGGGGAAAAGGAGAAAGAAACCAACAAAAACAAATACTTCAGTATCAGAGAAAAGTGGGTTTGTGGGGTTTTTATGTTTGTTTGTTTGTTTGTTTTTGGGAGGGTTTTGTTGGGGTTTTTTTCCTGGTTGAAGAGGAAGAATTGCCTCCATTCCGGTAAACTCATAGGGAAATAGAACTGTGGGAAAGTAGAAGAAAGAGACTTGTCAATTCAACTATAGAGCAAAACCCCCCTATTTTTAGCTCCTTCAGATGTATGCTTCCCTCCAAAAAGGAGCCTTAATACAATTTACGTTGACTTTCAACTCCAAACAAGCATCAATAACTGACAACAGACTGTACCACATACTTTGTTCTGCCTCACCTTCCACTCCATCTTCAAAGTCCCATTTGGGACTTCTCTTTCTCTTTCCATGTTCTATTTATCTTTCAGGGAGACAAAGGATGGAAGATGGATGATAATTTAGATGTGGTTATCAATAAGCTGCTAATTACTAGTGGAAACTGAGAAAATTACAAAGACGGAGGCCTTAGCACATAAGCATCCAGATTTTATAACTGGAAGGTCAAGTATCATATCAAGGTTATTCTAACATATCAGAAAAACAACCTAAAAGAGCAGGAAGATTACAAGCTGTCAACCCATTAGTTTCCCCATTTAGTTACTACTGCCCTTAAGAAAAGCAAGGAGTAGGACAGAAAAGAGGTCTCATATTCTTTCTTCAAGTGTTCTTAAAAGTGGTGAGGAAGCTCCTCCTGACCAGAAAACCCTACAGTGCTTTCATTGCAGCTCATGTTTGAACTGGCCTTCCCAGACAGAACTGTGTTCTGTTTACAGGCAGACTTGTCTGTCCTTAAAGATCTCCACTCAGTTCCCTGGGTCAACCTTATACATATCAAGCTTCTGTTTTTAGCAAAAGGGCAAGAGGTAACACGTTCACAATGTACTTTCATTGTCTGATGTGCATTTCTTTCATTTACCACAAGCAAGTGTAGGAGTAACATATGCAATAACCATATCAATGAAATAATAGACATTGTTTGTTGACATAAGAAATTATATTCTCATCCTACAGGAAATGTCATAAAATATACAACAATGCTAGTAATCTAAGCAAGTGTTGAAAGTAAACATCATATATATAACATTTTCATAGGTAAAGAATGACACTAAGGTAACAACATTAAGTTTTGAATAACAACAACAATAAAAAGTCCTGTATTAAAATCACATCAGAAAAAAATGGATTACTGAAAAATATAGCTATATTAGTTTCAAAATATTTGTCAGAAGTTTACATATCTTTAGAAAACACACAGAAGTACTGAAAATAAACAGCAATCACTTTGTTTTAGTGGCTCTAACAAACACAATCCTGACAGTAATGCAAGATACACGCTTATTAGTACTTAATCATAATTAATTTATTTTTGAAAAGAAGCTTTTGAACATGCTTTTCATCTCACAAGGCTTTTTTTTTTCCCCCTAAAAGCACGATAACCTTGCCTCACATTCAGCTTGACTTACTAAAATCATCTCTTCCAATATTAGGGATGGAAAGTATCAAACGGAACTAGCAAGTGGCAGATGGCTGGTTGAAAACAAATCAAAGTAGTAGGTTACCACACGACATGCATTTAAACTGCTTTTCGCAGCATATTGTGAAAGCTGAAAGCTTGCGTGGAGTGAAAGTCAACAGCTGTATGATAGTGAAATCCACTGATACTTACATAAAAAGAGTCACCCCCCACCCTAGATAGCCCAAATTGCTGGATACCGGGGGGATGTTCCTGGAAACATCTCCAAACTCTTCCCTGAACGTCTACTATAACCACTGTCAGAAGCAGAATATTTGATCTCTGGTCTGACAGCACCCCCATTCTTGTGTTCTCCTATGTCCCAGTCTGTTTTGCTGCCCAACCCGATACCAACATTAAGTTACTTCAGAGAGGAAAATCCCCTTCCCTTTTCCAGGTAAAGTAAAGCTTGTTATCAGCTCAGGAAGCTTGTAACCCATGGCTCTATAGGCACCACAAAGTTCTTCTGTTTCAGCGAGTTCAGTCCTTCCTCCACAGCCAGAGATGGAATCTACCATGAAGGTTCAAGCCTGAATAGAAAAAAAGGCCTGAATAGAAGCAAATCTAGGGGGTTTGGGGCTAACTGAAAAAGCAGTATGTACTCAAAGCTTGTATTTATCTGCTGCAAAAGAAAATAGAAAAACCACGAAAAACAAAACACCTAAGAAAGAGCAAGAAGAGTGATTCTAAGCACTGCTCTACATGAGTAAAAGGACAAAGCTGGTTGGAACACAAGCCTAAGATTTGTAAGAAAAAAAGTGACATCTGCTTTCTGAATCACTTTCATCCAATGAATCAAGGTCTATGTATACTTTTCATAAATAAAAAAGGATAATGCTAAAGATAACAGGTTTCCTGATTATGCAGTTATTTTTTCCTCTTCCACATTTAGAGGCTGAATATTGTACGACTATTCAAGGCAATGTTCAACTTTGTCTTTGGTTTAGGAAGAAGAGTTTTATTTATCTACTTATCCTTCGTCTTGTTTTGGAAAAAATCTTACGTTTTATGGTACAGAAAAAGATCTTTAGGAAAACATTTATATTCCATATAAATATAACATTTTCACAAATTAGTTACCTAAAATGGATGAATATTTCCCTTAGATATGACTATGAAACAAGACAAGAAAATAAGGTGTTTCAATGATTCTAGCATCTGCCTAAAACACCAGCTGTCCACTACAGTTACGTCACCGAATCCCATAACCTCCTCCCAACTTTCAGAGAATACCATCATCAGACTCTTCCAAATTTTAACTGGAAAACTCAAGAGGCACAGCAGGTTATCACAATTTCATGAAAATTAGACAGGATAGACAAGCAGTGCCACTTTCTCCTTTAATGTATTTAAAGTATGGGGAATATGTATGTAGAATAAATCTTGAACTGATTAATAGAATTTAACAATACAAAAATCATGCTGCTTATTCAGCTTAAATATGTGAAAAATTACACAAGCAAAATATTTAATTGAAAATCGTACAAAATATATCATGAAATCATGAGTACACTACAGTGTATCTAAAAGTTTATATACATGCTGTAAAGCTTAATTTTAGAAGCAATTACTCCTTTGACTAAAACATGACAAAACAGAAAACAGAACAGATTGCTTTCTACAATCTTTTTTGGGTTTACAGAAACTAAATGGATATGACTGTAGGCAAATACGGTTTCTCTTTTAAATTTTACTTCACCATTAATTTTCCATTATACTGTTCTGGAAAACCCCAAACCAGTAGTTTTCTAGACATTTTCACGTTTTTAATTTGTTTGTTTGTTTTTTTTTCAAATGCTACAGCAGCACACTAATATAAAAGGCAGGGTTTTAAGAGCTTCAGAGCTTAGAACTTGTGAGTGTCACAGTGAAACCGGTGCTGGAAAGCAGTGATACACAGTTCAAGATTGGGCTGCTAAAATTCAGCATGCCAGGAGTAATTCTGAAGAGAGTTACATTTAGAAAGATCCTTTTGAAACCAAAAGTCTTCTGCACCTTGTGTCAAAACTGCAGCATCCTAACAGAACACAAAAAAGCAACATAAACCTGAAAGAGATTAAACTATAAAATGTCCATCAGTTTTTTAAATTTTTGAAGCAGAAAAAAAGTGTAAAAAATATACAGGAAGGATTACATACATGCTTCTAATTCTAAAATTCTAATTCTAAAATTTGTGATATCATCTGAAACAAATCATGCAGTAATTACTGAGGAAAGATCTGTAGTCTGAGCATTAGATGATGATGATGATGATGATGATGATGATGATGATGATGATGATGATGTAAAAGATACCAGGTCATACCAAAGCCAACCTAAGTCCAAGGGTTTTCTATACCTAAATCTGGAATAGCTTGACTCCCATTCAAGGTAGTTTGGGGAAAGTTCTCTGCTATGAAAGTCACAGTTTGTGCATAGCTGAACCTGCCATCTAGATCATAGAAGTTTAAAGCAATTAAGTTTGAAGCAGAAGCATTAATTCAAGAAATAATGAGAAAGAACAGTCCAAATGGAGCTCAAAGTATGTTCAAAGTCACAAAAGATCTGAAAAAAGCCCAGTGAAACAGCATCTGCATGGAGAAACCTAAAAGACAGTGTTTTACACAAATGACTGAGGTGTCTGGTAGACCTGTTACAGAATGCTGACATAAATGTACCCGTAGGGGCCATATGGGACCCTGATAACAGCTAGTAATTTTAAGTTACCAGAAACAGATTATCATTCACATGAACATGGTATGATAGCTGCATAAAAGAAATATGGTATCAAAAAACACAGTCAGAGAATAACATAAACAACTGCAGCAATAGAACAGTGTGTCAGTCTGTGACACCACTGGAAGTCAAGAACATACTTGCACTTGGTGAATTTTGTAGAAAAAGAATTCAAGTCCACCTTTTAGCTAAGGTTGTGATGTCCTCTAATGGCCTGAACCAGCCACAATAGTAGGTGAATTACATCTGAAAACCTGTCCTCAGTCTTCCTTAGCAGTTACAACCTGCCCTACCATTCCCTTCCCTGCTGTACCCCCATCTCCATCCTTTTGGCTCTTCTCTATTCTTTCCTTCCCTCATCTCAGGAAAACAGAAGGTAAGATAAAGTGTCCCAGTGGCATGACCATGTTCTGGGCCATGAGTGGAACCACACAAATCTGAAATACACCAGAAGTCTCTTGCTTTTAATATCTATGAATTCTAAATCTGAACAAAATAATTTATTTCTTTTATTTGATTTGAACTTCCCACATGAACATAGGCTTGGGGAAAAAAAAAATAAAATCAGAGAGTAGGAAATAATCAAATCTGCAAATCTGAAGATAAAGATACAAATCTCTTTACATTAACTTCAAAACTACAGATGTTTTGAAGGAGACTGGACTAGCAGAATAATGAGCACTATTTAAAAAGACTGCATGCTGCTTCTATAGAAAGTAGAGTTTAAAAATGCCATCAGAATATGGTACTTGCCTAAAGAATTTCTGAGCTTAATACAGTTTCAAGGTTACAGAAAACAGTCCCTAGTCCTCAGCCCCATTAAGGCAGCACATGACCTTTTGTGTAAATCAACAAGCAGCACCGTACTAGAAGAATTAAGGTAACTGACAGTCAGAGCAGATTCTCAAGAGATGATTCTGTTCTTTCTTGCAGAGGCCACAGTACTTGCCAATTACTAAATGAACACACAGTAGGTGAAACGCAATGCTAATGTCATATTTACTGTGCAATCAGTATGCAATGTTAGGTATAGCATAATATTTATTAAGAATTTGTACGGAAAAGATGAGAAAAATTCCAACATTTCAGATGATGACTAGCCTTTCAAAAGGACAGCTGAGCTTCAGTTTGAGTCTGATATTTTTTTTTTTTTTAAATTAAATGGTCTGGAACAAGAAATAAAGCATTTTCTGAACTCTGGACCGGACGTAATAATTCAAAATACCTGCTACTTCATTTTATGTGCAAAGCTGTTTACAATCAGCTAATTCTATTTAATAATTACCAGTAGCCAATACATACAGGAACTTATAGCAATGCTTCTTTAAGTGCCTTTGGTAACACAATAGCATTCCTCTTTTCCCTTTGATATTTTAAACAGATATAATGCTGTAAATTTAATGCAATTCAACATAATTGCTTAATTTATTAGGCAGGATTAAAACAACTGTGAGAGATTAAAAGATCGTATTAACAAATCATACTAAATACACAGGCCACCTAGCTCTTCAAAATGATTTCAGATGACTGCAGGAAATACATTAACAAAAATATGACAGGAAATCATTATGGATTGATTCACTAAAAGAAGAGAGAAGAAACAAAATCAAATCCTATCAAAATTAAGGTGCACAGATCATCTTTGCTAGGCTGTAACTGACTCCTAGCAAATTTCTAGTTATTAGAAGGTCTAGCCTACCTGTCATAGTGAATCATAACATTACTAACCAGTGAAAGACATCAGCTGCAATATCAAGAAAACTTCCTATTTTAATGCTCAAACTTACTTTATTAGAAGAAAGTCACTATCTTGAATCTGAGCTTTTGTACATTCCCTTGTTATCAGTGCTCTTGTAGAGAATATGGATGCTACAGTAGAGGGAAAATTTCTGGGATAATACAGCAATTTGCAGACTGTGAACAAATAAGAGACTATTGCTACATTTTAGTGGCTTTAAGGTAGCCACGCAATACATTCCTTCGAGTTTCCCTCATGACAGCAAATTAGCCAACAAGGAACTCATGCTGTGACTGTTTCTGCTACTGAACTTAACTAATTTAAATTGAATTCTATATTGGAATACAGTCATTGATTCAGAAAAGTTTTTAAGCTTTCCAGTCTGTGAACTCTTAAAAATTTCCCATTTGGTTTTGTCACAGGTCTATCTCTCTTCCTTAATACTGTGTATTTTATATTCCCTACTGAAGATGGAGGAGAGGGGATTGTTACCATTTAGAACTATGGTTCATTTAATGTTCTTTTCAGTTCTCAATCCTCTGGCCAATAAGAATGGAAAGACTTTGACTTCCTTAACCCTAAAGGGTTAATTAGACTTCTTCCACCTACTGTTCCTTCAGTGGGATCTCAGTCTGTTCAGAACTCTACAAGGTCAGCCTTGGCCCATTACTAAGCACTCTGTATGTTGCTTTACCTTCCCACAAAACTTTCTTGAGAGCTATAATCTCTTTCCAGCATAAAATATGCCCCCTGATTTGTTCCAAATCTTTTTGTCCCCAGGTGACAGAAGGATTTAGCAATAAGCAGGAAATCAGTTTACATATATTCTTCCCTCTCACAAACGCCCCCCACAACTCTTGAGTGTCTGAGATTATATCAAAGTTATTAAGTCAAAAGTTCACGTGCAGATGAAGGAACTTAGTGTCTGGGTTCTAGACTGGTTTTAATTCCACTCCCTTTTGTGGAAAAAAAAAAGAAGAAAAAAAACCCAAGAACTTACAAGCTGCAGAGCCTTTCTTCCTTTTACAGGAAACTGCTCTTGTTTTCAGATCAGAAGAAAACTTAACCTGTTGTGAAAGATCTTCATGAGCATCATCCTTGAAAAGGGGCTGAGTTAACAGCAGTTCAAGACGACAGTAAAGAAAACTAAATGGAACAACTTCTGGCTATGGTAATACAAATGTATGCACATAGATATAGAGTAAATGCACTTCTTAAAGAACGGATTATAGCCAAAACTGGAAAAAGCAATACATAAAAGGAGGAATGTATCAGGCCTCTTGGGTATATCTACAATGTGAGGGCCAAACTATGCCCTCATCTGGGTGACGCTAATGTCATTATTGCAGTGGATCCAACTCTCTCTGTGCTTGTGGAACAGCCAAGAAGCACGGCCTCTATACGTACAATCCACGGAGCTGGATTCCTCTGAAAAGTGATTATTACTAAGCCAAGGGATTTTAATATGGTTCTAAAATCTCCAATGAAAAGAAAGACCTCATCCACTCTCTATCACTAGAAAGAATTAAGTTACCAATAGGTAGATGACCATAGAGAAAAGCATTTCTCTAGGTAAGCGTACGAACTTGAACTAGGTGTTCCTCATGAAAACTGCGCAACATCTTGCTTGATAGGGAATATCAACACAATCATTGCTGCCTGTAACAACCTTGTGATGAACGGGTAAGTCTTGGCAGGAAAATTCTTCTTGATGTCAGTACAAAAACATTGGCGAGGGAAGGCAGTTTATGCAGAACTTTGAATTTGTATAGGCAGCTTGATAATTAGCCAGAGAAGCTGATGATGCAGGTAAGTGTAACCTTCCCAATTCCATTGTCATGCTTCTGGGTCTTATCTCTAGAACTTAACTGTTCTATATTGTCACCCATCAACCAGTTCCCATGTGGCCACAGATATAACAACAAACCCCTCTCACCCAAACCAAATGAAAAATCAACCAACCTGCATTGGTATCTTTTTTTTAATCTATTTATTCCTTACTTAGCTTGAAACTGGAGACCTATATAGACTATATATAAGACTTTGCCAGATTCCAAATGCCCTTGTTAACAGAGAGATATTCTGGCCAACATCTTATGACAAAGGATGCGTTCTCCAAGAGGATGTACAGGGATTTTATGATCAAACCAACCAGACTGAATGACCGGCTAAAAGACTTCAGGAATCAACCTGGGGGAAAAAACGCATCCTCCCAGAAGCATGCAGAGTATACACGTGCTCAACTGTGAGCATAACTCCCTGTTCTGACCTTCATGAAGATGATGACCAACTGTCTAGAAGGACTTGTGGCAGACTTTGTTGAGTCTCTAAAGAGTGAAGTGTGTTGTTTCTCCAACACACAGACTTAGCAAACAAGTGAAAAGAGGAGGGATGTTTCAGAGAGTAAGAGGTAGAATCCTCATGCTTGTGGGAAGGCAGAACTCACAAATGCAAGTCAGTTGTGGCATCATGAGAAGCATCACAAGTATGAAGACAAAGAAGCTTCTAAATACTGCCAAAACCCATGCCAGCTGCTCAAAAATGAGGCGGGCTGCAAGAATTCAAGCAATTTCCAGGGTAATTCTCCCAATATACCATGATCTTTGAGCGGAAAGAATGAAAGTGATGCCAGATACAGTATATGCATCTTCTGCTGGTGTTGAAACATGAGACCAAAGACTTCCTTCTAGATAAAGTCAATGGCCTTTGCTGCTTTTCTTTGGCTTTATTGAGTTAATAAGGGAGTTACAAACAGCAGCAATTGTACAAAGCTTTGTAAATTTCTTCTTAATGCTGAAAAAAGGTAGTAGAATCTGAAATGTCATCCTTCTGCCTTCTTCACTCAGCAGCTGGAAATTGTCATTGTTTGGAACAAACATCTTTCATTTCACAGCTCTACATAAACACTAGGTTCATACTACCTGACTTAAGACACAGCCTTATTATCAAGCAAAAGTGGACAACAGCAAAAAAGGAGAAATATATTTGACTGTCAGCAGGACTGTAATAATAGGGAGAGTCAAATACTCAATGCAACATTCTTCCTGAACCAATGCTTTTTCTCACCGCATTTGTACCAGATCAGGTGGGTAGTACTTAAAATATTTTTATGGAAGTAACCCACATGCATTGTTCCTAAAAGCAACCACCATTTGAAGGTGGAAGACTATTGTGACAAAGAAACGGTTTTTCCACTCATACCTGGTCTTCCCATCCTGGCTACCTGCCACCCCATTTTCCTTCTGAAAAACTGAAACAGCTTTGGAAACGTACAGAAACCATAAGTGAGGGTTTTCAAGGAGTAATGTTGATTTTTGAATTCTTTAGCACATTTAGAACTTCTTGTATAAATCGCATCATGTACTAACAACATTTTCTGAGAACAAGATGAAGGTTAGAAGCAGAGTACTTACTGAATCTATCCTTACTCACCCTTTAGGACCCATTAGAAGTGGATCCTCAGAGAAGCACAAAGTATTGGCTGAACATTTCTGCCTTAGAGAGAAACACATCTGAAGTGGTATCAATAGTGCAAATATAAAAGGTAAAACAGAGAAGAAAAAGATTAGAGACAATTAGCTTATATGACAGAATTTTCATGGAATATCCACACAAAGCAGCTAGAAAGTTCTTGCACAGGATCTGAAGATCAGGAAAGAAAATATACTAGATTTTACATTTGAACAACAGTGTCTTTCTCAGATGCAAGGTTTTTTTACCTTCAAATTTCAATGCCATCTAGTTCTTCCATAATGATAAAGGACAGAAAAATACTCAGTTTATCTTCTTTACACCATACTCTGATTTATATACTTCTGTTGTAATCCTCATTTGTTTCCTCTTTAAATCATAATCTTACCTTTCCTTCAGAACAGATGACTTTACAGGTCTCTGAATCTGTTGGTTTTATCAAAGCTCTTCCTATTCTGTTTGCCGAGAAGACGTTATCACATAACCAAGTCTGCTAAAACTCATCATCTATATCTTTACCAGTTTATCTCATAATCCTAATAATATTTTACAACAGTCACTTTGCATGGAAATAATAGTTAAGAACCTGGTTTCTGTACTTGGTAAATGACATGAAATTAAATTTAAACTCAGTCTTAAGGGTTAAACAAAACAATCATTCATTAGCTGTGAGTAAAAATTACACTAACTGCAGTCTCCAAAATTTAGATCTACAATAGCTAGCACAACCTTGCTACACTAAGTGATGAAAGAATAATGACAAAATACTCTGTGTGGTTTTTAATTTGCTGCTCTTGTATACAGTATAATTTATTTTAGGATTTAAAACTGTGCTTAATTGCATATTAAGAGATGGCAATATGTGCAACAAGATTTTATTAATACCACTGTATGTCGTATTTCATATTGAAAACAATCTACACTGGCTCACCTTTAAAATGAACTCTTAACAAAGGCCTACTTCATGCAAAGTAGCACATTAATATTCTACACAGACTGTAATTGCCATTCTACTGGTTTTTATAATATTCATATTTGTAAGCAGTTTTGAATAGCAGTCAATTACTTGTTCTTTTGGAATGCTCCCTTTGCATTTATATTACAAGCCTTTGAGAAGACAGTCACTGACTGGTGGGAATAATTTTGCAAGAACATACATACAGTTTTTAGGTTTATTTTGACTTTGTGTAAGTCTGGAAGTATTTCTCTTGCCTTTGTTTTTGAAAAAGTTAACTAATTCAAGTACAGTGATTACATCAGTAGCTGCAGTATTCACTACAGACAACTGGGTCCTGACTTGCTTTAGGAAGATGCAGCATGATAGAAACACTATTAGAACATACTGACACAGATGCTTAAAAGACTAATGCAAATTTGATAGCCTATTTTCAGAAGGAACTCTGAATGTTAACGACATATAAGTAAATAAATGGCAAGAGGAGTTAATGCAATACAAATACGAATGACCTATAAAAAGATTAGCATAAGGGTAATACTTAAGGATAATTTTGATGTGAAACCGAGAGTTAGCAAGACTGGAAAAATGTAATGTGTCAGACAAGAGTCATCCTGCGCTGCTAACCCTTGTACATTGTCCAAGTGTTGTGGAAAGTGATGCAAGAAACAAGTGTTTTCTATGAATTACATTTCCTGTTTAATCCCAGACTGGTTTTGCTGTGCTTGTTAATCAAATGTGAATATTATATAACTGGTATTTCAAGTAGTACAGTAGAGAATTTAGGAAGCTGCGAAGAACAGCGCAATCTGTTAGTCTAAATCACTGATTAGGCTGTATATATCTATGATTTCCTAAGAAAGTAATTTTCTGTAAGAAAATGGGACATCAGAAGCACTGGTACATACTGACTTCATCTAAAAGGACATATGCAAATCTCCTCCTTCCCATTTCCAACTTGAAATAAAAAATTCAGGTGCCTCAACTAAGGGCTTTGGGTTTATAAACTGCAAGTCTACAGGTGAGTTGCACAAAAAAATAAAATTTAAGAAACATCCATTTCTTTAACTTTTCCTAACTATTAGAATAGCTGTCTCCTACTCACTGTACCTACAGTTATCAAGCCTATTCTGAAATATTCATCTCTTTCCCAGTACTGTACCAGGAGCTTACTAAAAGATTTCACACTGGGAACTAGGCAAATACAAGTGGAAGACTGTGGTGTTTTTTTCAGTTATGTGACTTTAGCACTTAGTCTTACAGTACAAAGAATTTCTGTTGTTTTTTAAAATCCAGAAACATACAAGATAAAAATAGAAATATTTAATTAAAATAAGATTAATGGCGGTTTGGCTTTAAACATAGTCAACCCAAACTGAGAAGTTCTGAAACTAGGAAATCCAACAGCCTTAGAGCAAATCATGCAGTGAAATGACAGGGAACAAATGACAGCTGCAAAGCACCGTGAGAAAGGCAGCAAAACCTGGCTGATACCAAAAGGCCAGACAGTGATGGTGACTCACTAGCCCACTCTGAGAACTACACCCTAACTAGAAAATCACATCTATTGTACAAGCAGGCACACGAAATAAGAACCAGAAGGAACAGTAAGATGATAAGCAATCCATTATTTTAGAATTTATATCTAGACAGTCCTTGCTTGCATATTATGTGTATCATTTCCTTAAGGTGACAGGCATTATTATTTCTATTTTGTGTGTGTGTATCAGACTGTAGAGGGCTGAAATTCTACACAGTCTATAAAAACAAAACAAAAAAGTTCTCCTTTGCTGCTTCTTTGCTCACTTAGAAATCAATTCTCAAAGGCTTTTATTCTTGCTGCTGCTGTTCTTGCATCTAATGACACAGTTACTTTACCTTTCCTAATTCCAAATCCATATCCGTTCAGTGGCATTTCTACAGCGCAACTGCCCTTGAAGGAAATAACATGTAAAAACAAACTAAATAAACAAGCTCCTATTTTTCAGTACAAATATTTTGACTTAAAGTTCTTACAGCAAGGAAATGTAGGCAAAATCAGAGTATTAACCCTGCCTCTTTTTAAAAATAATTCCAAGTTCTTGATGATCATGTATCTGAAAATATTAAATAATGTAGCACGATGTTTTTATGTAGCTTTCGATTTTAAATCTAGAAGGGACCACAAAGACCACACTGCTTGATCCGAAAGTTCAAGGGAAAAAAAATCACATCTTTTTTCCCAGAAAATAAATTTAAACATCTTTCAGAAATACATATAGCTTTATCTTAAAGATGATAAACTATGGAAGGCACTATTTTTTGTTGTAAGCTGCCAGTATGTCAGCTGAATTTGCAAAGTATCAACATTAGAAAGGATGCTGATATAAAAATGAACACTGAATTATCAAAACATTGAATTATCTGTATGTAGGGAATAGAGGAGGAGGCAATTAATGGCATTGAAGGTAAGGTAAAACTTTATAATGCAAGTAACTGATGAGAGAAGCTAAAGGGATCACAGAATATCAGTAGGTAGTAGAGTGAAAAACAAAAAAAAAACAAAACCCAACCAAAAGTAAGAACTTTAAAGCATGTTAGGAATAAAAGTAAAACCACACATAAAAACAAAGTTACTCTACTAAATGCAAGTAGGAAACTTATAAGTAGCTACGCAAAAAAGCAGAAATAGTCAAGAGCAGTTTATCCTCCAATCCTGAAGTGGAAGAAGAAAAGGACATTTCTATTCCACATGATATTGTGGAGAGAACTGAGACAGTGGGGATATGAAACATCATCCGCAACAGCCTAACACTTTATTAAGAGATGCTCTCAAGTTCTTCCCAGAGCACCTTTGAAGTAGTTCTCAGAAAAAATATTTGTCAAGACCCACATCGAAACATCAAACATATTTGTATATTAAGCCTTAGATCACTGTTTGGAAGATCTATTTAAACAGGGTATTGCACTTGTCAAAAAGGCAGTGGGGCCTGTCTGCTAAGGAATTTCCTTTATGCTAGTACCGATGTGAATTAACTGGAGCACAGTTCTGTCCCCTACGTTCATGCTGAATATTACAAAAATACAAAGTTTCCTCTGCAAACAGTGTTATGTTCAACACAAACATAACATTTCATGGTTTGGACTGCAAATAGAGAGTATCAAAGGAAGCAGACCTTTCTTCTACGCCAGAAAGATCTTGGCACTAGCAGATATTTGATTAAATCACAAAATCATAGTTTACTTTTATGTAGTTAATTAATTTTAAAATACCATGAAGAAGTGAAAAAGTAAAATTTATTATTATGGCTAATCATTTCAGGGACTATAATTATTTCTCAAATAGTATTTGTAAGATACCAATTTATTTTAAGTATCACAGTTCACTGCTTGTGTTCATGGATACAATTGGCAGCTAATAAAACCCATCTATGTTTTATTTATTAACTTAGCAGACAGACGTGCACTTACTAGATTTCACATTAATTGCTAGTATTTCCCTACAGTGAGGAAGCCCTGAAGGTCTTGTTAGAAATATGTCAACTGCAATGGATGCAACTGGATCTGAGTTTGTTTTTCAGATGCAATACTTTTACACTTAACTATTTAGGCTTCTGGAAAAAAAAAAAGTTTTTCATTTGCCAATGATAGAAACATTTATAATCTGATAAGAGAATTGTTCATTGCTGCTCTGCAGACCCTTATTATAACACAAGGACAATTAAGCCAATATGCCTCAATTTCAACATAATTATATAAAAAAAAATCACAGACTGTGCTGTCAACTTAGTTTTATAACTCCATTGATAGCTAAATATTCCTGAAAATACTGCTATTTCACATGATGCACTTGACTGCAAATCCTGACTCTCCTTAAAGTTCCTACTGAAGGAAACAGGTTCCTTAGAAATAATTTGGTCTTTTAGACTCTTGGCTTTAGATTACTTTTTTAAGTCTTCTTTGGAATTTGGAACTTAGCACCGGCTGGTATTTTACAAATAAAGATATTACTGATCAAATGACTAGAAGCATCTCATCCTTGTGAGTGAAATTTCAGAAATCTGTCTCCTGCTGAGTCAAATGCAATAAAGAAAAATACCAGTGCCTTGTGCACAAATTACAATAAAATTCGCCATGTTTATGTTATACCAGTTCCTGCACATGCAGAAATTCATCGGGAGCCATCACTTCTGCACCCATAAACCACCCTCAGTTGCTCACAGTGAATTCAGGTCTGTATGCTGATACAGATTGAGGAGAAAAAAAAAGGTGTCTTCTTTCCTAAATACTGCTTATTAGAAGGAAGAAGTGGGCATGAGGAACGCATCTTTAAAGACAATGCCACAAATACAACTGAGATCTGGGTGGAGGGGTGGTGTTGTATGTAGAGTTAAAAGCAATGTTGTATGCTATCTGGTATTCTGACAGAATTTCTCATCCCTGTATAGTGATAGTAAAGTGTCTTTAAGGCTGCCAGCAAGGATATTTAAAACGCCCTGCTTTGGTTCCTCTGCCCTCACTTTTCAGGCAGGAGAATCAATCAGGAAGCACCTCGGGATGACAAAAGATGTACCAACGTGCCAAGTCAGCAAACAGTCCTTTGGCTCTAAAGGGAGAACTGCTGCTTGCTGGCTTGGTGGCAAGCTGTCTGAGGTGCTGCCCCACAGGATCGAGACTGATGGGGTACCAACGTCATATGGAAAAGCAAGAGCCCTCCCAGTTGCTCTGCCTGTCACCGGAAAGAAGAAAAGCTTTGCCATGGCAACTATGCTATGTATTTTTCATCTTTGCTATGTTTAGTACAGCTGATTTTGGCTGTATCTTTTGGGGGTTTGCATTAAAACCATAAAATTTCTTCCCCATTCCAACACAGTTAAGAAGAAATAAGACTGACTTGCTGGAGCAATCTCAAATACCTTATTTTTTTGTATCCTGATATCCACTCAAAATCTCCACTCAATTTCTTCTTTGAATAATTTGCACTGAATTTAAAACTGTTCATACAAGAAGAATAAGAGAAAGAAAATATGGATGACATGAAAACAATCACAAAACTGTACAGACAACTTACACTATTAAGTTGTTCTGTACACTATTTGTTCTTCTCTCTAAACTAGACATCAGTGCAAGTAGCATTATTTAAGAGGTTATGTTTCATAAACAACAAAAAATGATGAAATCATGCCTTACATAGGGTCATAATAAAAATTACTGATACAAAGTAAGGGTTATGTGAAGTAGAAGAAAAAAATACAAATCCCTAGGTAAAAGGAAACTCAATTATACTTACATAAACAAAATCTCAATTCTTATTTTAAAAATAATAGAATAATTACTTAAAAGTACTCAAACTTGGCAATTGTATAATGCTATCATATTATAAATCCAAACATTTAATGCAATTTGACTGAAAAATGGAGTCCTCTAGTGATTTCAACAGGCTCTGGATCCAATCTTTAACTTTTGAATTAACAGGACTAGCAGCATACAGAATGCGATTAGACCACAAAATAGCCAGGACTGGATTGTTCCCAACTATCTTAACTGATCCTGAAAGTGCTGGAGTATACTAAGCGTTTCAATGCTTCTTTCAAATGAGTTCTAGTCAAAATTTTGTTTCCACTAGCTGGATTTCTTCCTTAAATAAATATTTTAACAAATAGATAATAAATAACAAAACAGATCAATATTTAGTTAATACTACCAATTCAAGTTGATTCAACATAAAACTAGTTGTTTGGATAACTGGTTACGCTTAATTCATAATTTATCTAGTTTACTACATAACATTATATATAACACTATGTAACTATGCAGCTGTAATACTATTTCAGCATATTCCATCAATCTTGATCAGGGCTTTTTAAAACTATTTCTTAATTCTAGGCAAAAAAAAATCAGATAGAGAAAGCCAAAACTCATAAGCTACTATTAAAGAATGAGGAGAATAATAACTGTAAACAATGAACAGAATCAATAACAACTTTCAGATTAGATGTATTAATAATACATTCTTAAATTTACTTTCTGGAAGAATCTATTGCCTGCATAGAAAGGAGTTTGGACTAAATAACTCCCCCTGACCTCAGAATCCATGAATCAGTAATACAATTTAACTTTCAAATGCATTAAAAATTGTTTGCAAGGAAGTTAAGATGTATGTTCTGAAATTGAAATGTATGCTAAAATACATTTTGAAGAACAGCTCTTGTGATAAATAGAAATATTTAAAAATTAGCAAAAAGGCTCTTGACTATTATTAATTTTGTCATTAGCATAAAACAACCCAGAACAGTACATATTATTTGAAATGCTATTCAAGTGAACACAGCTGTAAGCTACTCATTATTCAGATCCTTATGCGTACATATAGCATCACAGTAACTGAGCACAACTCTGTAAGGTCTTGATCAATGATGCAGTCCAGTCTTCAGGTACATTCTTCTCTCAGTGTCCAAGACCTCTCAAAATTACTGTTTTTTCCACCTTTATAGATAAAATATATTATACACAGGTGTTACAGTGAGTATAAGCAGGGACATCAAAAGTAATCTGCCCAAGAAATACAAAATTCACAGGACTCCAAATATGAAAACCCCAAGAGGCTTCCTCTGACGCAAACCAGTCACTTCTGCAAAAAAATCACCTGTTTAAAATCCCTGCCAAGACACATCTAATGTACATCCTGAATTGTTATTACTGCCTGAAGAAGAGAGTTTTAACCTCCCACACTTTGAAATCCTAACTGTGGGATGTGTTTCTAAAATGAGTCAAATTTTGTAAATTTTCTGTAAAACCTCTATCCTGACCTACTAGCATTAATTATTAAGTCCTCATTATACCAATCCCCCCCAAAACTAGCATCCACACATTTAATTAGATTAGTACTTCAATTTGTTCCAAAACTCAGCAGAGGAAATCTGCAGTGGACTTTTGCCTCCCTCCCCCTCCCTTGCAACTGATTCAAACGTTGACCATAATTATCAATGTTACTATAATATATAAATAGGAGTGCAGAGTTCAGATTTATGGCTGAAAAGGGTCCTCAAGTGTTCCAGTCCCAACCGTCACCCTGACACAGGTTCAAGTATACTCAGGTCACCCCCAAAAGATGCTCATCATGAACGTACTTAAATACCTTCAGTAAAAGTTTGGTATTTGACCTTAATCACCAAATATGTTTCCTCTTGTTCAGTACAGAAATCAAATGTATAGCAACTTTTCATTTTCTGGAAGACTATTATAACTGCTCTTCCCCTTCAGTCCTCTCTTTTCTAGATTATTTTATGGAAAGTCACATTATGTCAACAATATCTTAAAATACATTAAACATGCACACAAAGAACCTCATCCAAATTCCCCATCAAACATGAAAATGCCCTATTCTATTTAAAAATACAGTAAACCATAGATTAAAAACATTAAAAACTAAACCAAAACACAAATTACCAATAATCATTATTTTTAGTAAACCGAATATATTCTTGACATTTTGATCAACTGGTTCTGTATATCACAACTTGCTTAGTTATATACTAGCACAATTGTAACGAATGTTGGCAAACATTCCACACTCCTCATCGTAAAGCACCTTTTACAGTTTGGCCTATTTAGCAACATGATCTATGTAAAACAGATTAATTTTGAACAAAATATTAGTAAGTCTTCCATAATTTCAAATGTTACACTATAAAGGTGACTAGCAATGTTGTATAGAAAATAACACAATAGTATTACATAAAAAAGAGAATACTGTAAGCAGGTTAATCTCCATGTGCCTCTTCTAAAACCACTATGGGAACAGAAATCTTCTTCCTTTTTACTAGTCTTAAATCATTCCTTAAATCATAAGGAAAGCCTCAGCAGTTCTATACTTTCCCTGAAAGTTAACTTCCTCTACTTTTTTCTACAGCAGTATCCACACTCAGAGAAACAGACAGGCATAGTTTAGAAGCAGCTGTCTTTCATATGATGATTAATTTTAAGAATCTGTGACCATGGAAAATTGTATCTTAAAAAAACCACAAACTGGAACCAGATCCTATGCTACAGACAGAAAACGTAGGTATAAACTGCTGATTCATTAAACTCAGACACTAATCAAAGCCTACCTTCCTCTAAGCTAAGTAGAGCTGAGTGATTCTTGAGCAACCACTGTGTACAATGAACTAGCGGGACATATTCCAAAGGTTGGTCAAAGGATTCATTAGCAGACTCATGAAACATTGAGGAAATTAAGGTCTATGATTCAGACTACATTCTTTAATATTGCAAATTAATTCTCTCATTTATTTTATATGGTTTCTTAATGTACTACTAGCTACCTGCTTTTTACTAGGAATGGCAATTTAAAATCAATACAATGACATCACAAGTCTAATTTGACTCTCTTATGCCTACAGTTCTAATTATGTGATCACTTACTGTTGGGTTGTGAGGGTTTTTTGGGTTTTTTTTGCAAGGCTAGCTTCTATTACTGTAGAGGATGGATGATGCTCTATTAGAAAAAATATTATGCAGTACTTTTTGTGTCCTTGTTATATGCATGGGCATAAAATGTGTAGCATTCAGTCTGCTCTGAATACAGAATTAATTATTTTTTTTAACAACAATCATTGCTGTAATTCCATGCATACGACAAATACTACTTTAACTTCACAACTGCTTTTAGAAAGAGAGGTAATGCTTTTGTCCTTTTATAAAAGAATATTTTAAATACTCAAAGTAGCTGCTAATGCCAATTAGCAATCATGACTAGGACATGATTTTACAATGCCTGCCATTACACAGAACTGGAAGAATTCCAGGGCTGAAAGAAGTAAGAGGACGATAATTGTGATGGGGTTTAGGTGACTGGAAGGAAGGTGCGATAACATCAATGATCTAGCAGTAGTATAATGGTACCAGACAGAAATGACTATGCAATGAGAATTCAATATATCTGGACGGACACAGAAGCGAGGTTAATCACAGTGAAGGAATCACCATGTTGATGACACTCTTGCTAGTGACAAGCACTGCTCTAGACGTAATATGAGTTCTCAGTAATCCTTGGTTTGTTTCCCCATTCCCTGTGCATTGCTGAAACAGCAGTACGATACCTCCCTGAGAAGCAGAAAGAATGTATGTTCTCTGAGTGGACACAAAGGTTTGTCAAGCTGCAAGCTTCCCAACTAATCTACACAACCTGATGAAAAACAAAACAGCTCCTAAAAGATCCAAGTACTAAGGTTTCTAGAGAAATAATTTTGCTTTCTTCCTTGCTCAAGTTATTCAAGGCCCTTGTCAAAATCAGACAAGTTCTAAATTATAACAAATAGTTTTTAGGAAAGAAATATATTAGCTTCTCTGTTTCCTTCACAAAATAATAAAAAAAAATAACAACAGCAAAGATATGGAACATGCTTGAATATCCTTTGTTCTAGCTGTTATTTAAGGTCCCTCTGAAATATCTTTTAGCCCCTGAAGACTAAGGGCTAACTTAGTGGGTAATGTGCTATCCTCCAGAACAGATCGCAGCCTCTGTTTCACATTCTTAGGTATACTCAAAGATTTCTAGAGGGTGTTCAAGAAAAAGGAGAAGTTTCAGAGCATGTCTCAATACTGCCCTTATGTTCCCACAAACTCAGTGGACTTCATTATGAATGACTGCCTTCATATAATGATAATAATTATCTTCACTGGTTCGTTACTCTGAGAGCATTACTGAAGCTCCTATAAGCTTTCCTGAAGAGGATTACTCTTGGTAGGCAGAACAGTGACTTGCCTCTATATGACTTAACACTTCTCTTAGGAACTCAACTAATTTGCAAGTATAATCTTGCCTGTTGCTTGAAAATTTATCAAAAGCAAAGAGCCTGATTGCCACCCTGGGCATCAGGAGAGCAGACTTTGGCCTCTTCAGGAATCTGTTTGGGAAAATCCAACATGCTATGCAGCTGGAGAGAAGAGGTTTCAAGGATCACCTCCTTCAAGCTCAAGAATGGTTTACCTGATATATAGGAAAACAAAGGTGACAAGAGGCCTGCATGGATGAACAAGGACCTCCTGACACAAATAAGAAGGAAACATACAACAGAGCCAGGTGAATTGGGGGAATACAAAGACACTATCTGAGTGCGCAGGGAAATGGCTAGGAAAGCCAAAGCCCATCTCAAGTTGAATCTCGCAAGGAAGGTGAAGTTCATTAAGAAAGATTTCCACAGGTATCTCAGCAGCAGAATGAAGACGAGGAAAAATGTGGTAAGGAAACTGGTGACAAAGGACACAGTGGTCTCTTTGCCTTTATCTTTACTGGTAAAACCAGCCTTGAGGAATTCCACGTCCCTGAGACCAGCGGGAAAGTCTGAAGCAAAAACCTCTTAATTGCAGTGGAAAAGAATGAGGTTAGGGAACATTTAAGGAAACTGGACATATACAAGTCCATGGGACCTGCCAGCATGCACCTGTGATTGCTGAGGGAGCTGGCCAATGTCACTGCAGGGCCACTCAATTATCTTTGGACAGTCATGGCAATCAGGGGAGGTTCCTGAGGACTGGAAGAAAGCAAATGTCACTTCTGTCTGCAAGAAGGAGCATACAGGGAAACACAGGCCAGTCAGCCTCACCTTGATTCCTGGGCAGGTGATGGAGCAAATAATCCTTGAAATCATTTCCAAGCATATGATGGACAAAATGGTGATTGAGAGTAGTCAGCATAGATTTACAGGCTTGGTAAGTGGACACAGAGGTGGGACTGAAATCTGCCTGAACTGCCATTCTCAGAGGGTTGTGATCAGAGCCATAAAATCCAGCTGGAGGCCACTCACTAGTGGTGCACCCCAGGGGCTGACACTGGCATCAGTACTGTTTAACATCTTCATGAACAACCTGGACAATGGGAGCAGAAGGAGCAATGATCGCATCAGAGGGTTGTGCTATCATTCAGAAGGACCTCGACAGGCTGTAGAAACTGGCCAAAAGGAATCCTGAGTTGCCACAAAGGGAAGTGCAAAATCTAATGCCTGGGGAGGAATAACCCCAGGCAAAGTACAGGTTGGTGGTAGCTGCAAAGCAGCTTGGCAAAGAACCTGAGGGCCCTGGAAGATAAGTTGAACATGAGCCAACAGTGAGTCCTCGTGGCAAAGGTGGCCAACTGTGTCCTGGGTTGCATGAGGGAAAATATTGCCAGCAAGTTGAGGGAAATGATCCCTCCCATCTGCTCAGCACTGGTGAGACACAACTGGAGTGCTGGATACAGTTCTGGGCTCCTCAGCACAAAGGAGACCTGAATACGTTGGAGTGGAACCAGTGAAGAGTCACAAAAATGATGAAGGGATAAGAACATAAAAGGAGAGGCTGAGAGCACTGGAACTGTTTTGTCTGGAGAAAAGAAGGTTCAGGCGGGATCTCATCAACGTGTATAGCTACCTAGTGGTGTGAGGGGTAAGGGAGACAGAGCCAGACTCTTCTCAGTGGTATCCAGTGACAGGACAGAAGTCAATGGGTAAAAAATGAAATACATGACATTCTATTTAAACATAAGAAATATGTTTTTTCTATGATAAAAGTGATCAACACTGGAACAGGGTGCCCAGAGAGGCTGTGTAGTCTCCATCCTTGGAATGGAGAATACCCCACCTGGAGTACTGTGTCCAGCTCTGTGGTCCCCAACATAAGAAGGACATGGAGCTGTTGGACTGAGTCCAGAGGAGGGCCACAAAGATGATCAGAGGGCTGGAGCACCCCTCCTGTGAAAACAGGATGAGAGAGTTGGGGTTGTTCAGCCTGGAGAAGAGAAGGCTCCAGGGACCCTCCCAGTACCTGAAGGGGGCCTACAGGAAAGCTGGAGAGGGACTGTTCACAAGGGCATGGAGTGATAGGACAAGGGGTAATGGGTTTAAACTGAAGGAGATCAGATTTAGATTAGATATAAGGAGGAAATTTTTTACAAGGAAGGTGGTGAGGCACTGGAACAGGTTGTCCAGAGGGATGCCTCCTCCCTGGAAGTGTTGAAGGCCAGGTTGGATGGGGCTTTGGGCAACCTGGTCTACTGGGGAGGTGTCCCTGCCATGGGGTTGGAAATAGATGATCTTTAAAAGCCCTTCCAACCCAAACCATTCTATGATTCTATGATTGTGTGAAAAATTCAAAACTTGGTTAGACACAGCCCTGAGAAACCTGCTCTAGCCGAGCCTGCTTTGAGCAGGAGGGTTGTACTAGATCATCTCCAGAGGTTGTTTCCAACCCTATCCAGTCTGTAATTCTATGATCATTTGACGAATTTACTCTAAGCTAGTCAACAGGATTGAATTACAGTTCACATAATCGAATTGTGTAGGAAGAACTCAAAATGAGTAACTAAGTTAACCTAACTAAGCTCTGTTTATCATATATTCCTATAGTCAGAAATACTACTCAGATTTTTATCTCTATTACCACACTCTCTCTCTCTCATATTTATCATACACAATTCCCCATAGTGTTCTGTATCAAGTAGCTAGGGTTCATAAAAGAGCTTTGATTAAACGATAAGGCTACATGAAACAGAGTTCATTAAAACAGCAATTTCAGCTAGAAGTTTAATACTCTGAAAACTCAGAGAGACTAGGAGTAACTTTTAATGAAAGAATTAATTATAAGGGTGAAATAGAGCCAAAACTATCTTGTTTCAACACAATACACCTAGAGGTTTAATTGTTCTTTGCCAGCTTAATTCAGGGACTGATAGATGCCAGGAAATTCAAAACATGCAAGCTAAATCTTCAAAGGCTGCACTGTATTCATGCAACTGGGATGCCATCATTTACAAAAAAAATTTTCCCACTTTCTTGCTCTATGCATTTGACTCAATTTATTTCTCCTTATGTGAATTGTTGTTAGAATCAAGTGAAAATAATCACCACTTATATAATAAGAAGTTAAACTGGAGTGGATTCAAGCATGTTATTTCCTAAAACTAGTTTTAATTCTGTAATGTTAGTGCTACATGCATTTCAAATGTATACTTCAGCAGGAAAGAAATAATTCTACAAGATATGCAATACAGATTGAGCTGCCATAAATTATTCTGTGACTGTGCGTGTACACGTGCATGTGTTTACAACTGTGATTCAGCCCAGCAAAGGTATCTGGTTGCCTGTATTTCATCCAAGTCCAAGACTGCAACCAACAATGCCTTAATCCTAAATCTAATCAAGGCATGTAAATCATATCCTGCCCAAGCATACTTAAAATTCTTTTTCTGGAATACCTCACACTTTAGCAAAGCATTCTCTGATGCACAAATCCTGGACATCCAAGCCTTGCTCTCTTATCTTGATAAACACCAATCCAGCAACTCATGTCACTAACACTCAGATCTACACACACTCAGCTGCTGCTCCCTTTCTGCCTCATCGTAAACATAGCCCAGTATCCCATTCCTGTGTCTCCACAGCCCCTATGAGTACCAAAGACATTAATAAGCTCACTTCTCACTCTTACACTTACCCAAGCCTACATCCACCAAATTAATTGTGGATTGAGAAGGCTACATCATCAGTGCCTACCTAAAACTAGAACACCAGACTCCTAAGCCCTCAGCACAACAACCGTAAATCTAGCTCTGTGATACCTTGTGGTGGGTTGACCCCCAGGCTGGAGGCCAGGTGCCCACCAGCCACTCTGTCACCCCCCTCCTCAGCTGGGCAGAGGACAGAAAATATAATGAAAGGCTCATGGGTTGAGATAAGGACAGGGAAAGATCACTCATCAATTACCATCATGGGCAAAACAGACTCGACTTCGGGGAATGTGGTGGCATGCAATGCAGCTCATAAGCATATGTGCTCAAATCCATGCCACCACCACAACTGCAGCCTACAATAGTTTCAACTGAGGACTTCATCAGAGAATCTGTTCTAACACCAACTCTAACCTGATTAACAGCGAGCTAGTAGTACAAGTGTAGTCTGGCTGGTCATGACAAACAATCCTAAGCACAGCTTTTCAAGCATAATCCTCTGTGGTGAGGATATAATTTTGCCATCCTGTATCTAAATCCCATTCTAACCCTAAACCTAACTCTAAACGCACTACAGCCATCATTCCCAACTAACAACCTGAGCTAAGCCATATAGTCCCTTGAAAATCCAGAATTTAATCCAAGCACAAACAGAAGGTAAAACAAAACCATTGCTTATCAAAGAGAACGTGCAAGGAACAGAAGCAATTTTTCTATGCTTGATGGCATACCACAGCACACTGCAGATCTGCCACTGTGCACATGCTTAGTGGTTATAAGGTCTCACAGTGAGCTACATAACGAGTTTTTAAAAGCACTTAAACATTTTAGAAAGCACTGAACAAACATCACTTAATCTTCCTGGTATTGTGATTTAAAGTAATGATGGTTATGCATAAACTCTACAGGTAGATAAACACAGCTTCAAAGGTATTTTTAGCAAAAAAACCCCAAACCAGTAATTGAGGTCCCAATGGGGCAAGCTGATGTTCTAAGTCATTATGTACAGGACTGGCTCACGTTTAGAGAGAAGCAAGTGTTTGCAAAGCTCAGAAATCCAAAGATATTAATATGTTCTGTAAAATGAAAAGAATGTTTTGAAAGAAAGATGAAGTGATCATTACACTAGTATCCACTATCATTCCATAGTTTATATTTTACTATATTTAACTAGGATCTTATTTAAGAACAGTTTTAATTATCAACTGTAATTACTCTTCCAAACAAAAATCCATTATATCAGTAGTTTCTAGTTAGAAATTCTAGAGCTACAACTCTTCCCTTTTCTATTTTATGAGGATATGAAATAATAAAGCAGCAAATAAACTGCAAAGCCATTGACACAGGAACTGTGCGTTTATACTGTATCCTGAAAAGCATTTAGTGAAGCTGTGTTAAAAGTACATCGTAATGAAGACTAAACAATTCTCCAAAAGAAAAAAAAATATCAGAAAGTAATTCTGTAACAAAATGTTACCTTGCCTGTAAATTGATCTTTTAAGAGAACATATGGTATGTTGTTAACTCACATAGACAACTCCAATATCCAAAAGCATTAAGGAAGTGGTGCTTAATTTTCTGTAACATCATTCCATTTTGCAAATCACTGTCAGTAAGCGAGAATGCTCCATGAAGACAGAAGGTTAACAGGAGCATTAAAACTACCTATTTGGAGATGCAGATTAAGTAATAATCAAATGGTCTTCCAGACTAGTGGGTATACCACATTTGCCACAAAAATCAGATGCTTCTTCCTTATTCACATTCTGCTTTCAAGCATTCTAAAGGATTAACTGAGCTGTAAAGAAAGCAATAGTAAAAGGACAGAATTAATGCTGAGAATAAGGAAGTAAAAGCACTATCAAACAAGATATGCTTTCATTGCACTTTCTTTTTTTTTACTGTATCAAGAATTCAAATAGGCCATTTTAATTTATAAATTTTAATTTATAATAATGTTATTTTGGTTTTTTAAAAGCCTGGATTTTGTGCATTATTTGAAAAAAGATTTCCAGGTATACTGCTTATTTACTTGTTGAGGTATGATATATTCTGATTTCTGTAATTAAGCATTTTTCCTCTTCCAGTATTATGTTTCCATGAATGAGATGACTCACAAATATTAAGATTAATAATTCTCTAGTTGACAGTAATACAAAGTTCTCCTCATGTAATCGATATTTGCTGCTTCTGTTCCCAAACACACCTGAGATTTTCTCATTACACGTCATCCTCAATTTTGTCAAGCACCTAAGTGCAGTCAAAGCCTTGCTACCTTTCAGCTGTGTAAGAATACTTTTAAACTCCTTTCTCCTTAGCACTATCATTTTATGATAGTATGAAAGGGAAGAGAGAAACCGCATGAACGATTTGTCATTTTCTAGTTCTGTCTGACACATAAGCATCTCAAAATCTAATCTGTAATAGAGGATGACATATGCAGGAAAAGCAGGTATACACTTCAAAGGTGTATGGCACTCTTCTGATATATACTGAGTCTCAACTGATTCTTTCACTCCTGTCTTTCAGGGGAGAGATTTATGTTTTCACAAGTCTGCATCTCCAACTAAGTATATGTCCATGAGACAAAATGCAAATCCACTGATTATTCTATTCAGCTATTATTTCCTTTATTATCAGCATCAGCAGTCACATGGAATAAAAAATAATCCTACATTTACCCAGAACATTATTTGGCAGCATCTTTAACCATTCACAATTCGAAATATGTTACAATCCCTGCTTACTAGCATAATAAGGAAAGAAATGACATCTTAAAAGGATGAACAGATGTCCACATGCAAGTTTACTTTGATGAGGTTTACATGGCACCAATCTCTTTTCTTTTACCTGGGTGAAGTAGTAGTAATCTGATGTCTTAGTAAAAGTCAACAGTAGAAATTACAAAAAGCCAAACATGCTGGACAGCCATTTTAGTACCCTGAGCAACAGTGGACTGCAAAATGCATTTTGCCTTTCTAGTTGCATAATTTTCTCAGCTATTTTTTATTATACTATTTCAGCCAAAAATAGTATAGCTTTTTTTCTAACTCATATAAAAGTTCTATTACAACATATATAAACTTATAGCTGAAGAGATTAAACATATTGCATAAACGACGTGGACTTCTTGGAAAGACGAGTTTATCTGAAGGATTCTCTACATCACATCAGACACACTCACATTTAAAATAAAGCATGTGGTGGGTACCACACCTGCCCAGACCATCCACTGGATACAGAATGGCTGCAAGGAGAAAGGCTTATGAAGACAAGCCCTGACATTAATAGCTCAGTTCTTAGCACTTTAAACCTTTCTGTTATCTAGCTGAACACAGCTCCAGGCGAACTCCATTTTCCCCAATGGACTGATTACCAATGGATCCAGTCTATCTTGACACTCGCAATGTCTCTAATCTGCAGGCCTGCTAGAAAAAAATTACTCTCCAGCCACAGAAATATTTCACCCCTTCATTTGCTTCCACATAGAGCTGTTGGTGTGGAGTTTGACATTTCAGTGACATGCCTGTTTGCTACACAGTGCTGAACAGCAACAAAAATACCAGAAAATGCTCAAAATCATACTGCATCCATGCTCCTCCTTGTTCTTTTTCTTCCTAAATACACTCCCTGCATGTACTGTTGGTTTAACACAGCTTGCGATTTACAGGTGCACGCATCAGACACACCACAGCTCCAATACATGTATCCTGCACACTAGTTCATCGTCAATCTCTTCCAATGATGTGTACACTTAAAGAATTTGAATTCTGGGAACTAAGTTAACTCATTACTTATCCTAACTGAAATATAACTTGTTACAAACATCTGATAAGGTGACTTACGTAAGTTTGTCAGTGTTCAGACAGAAGTCACACTTTGTGTGACTACCTGTTACAACTGTTCTGTAGGATCAGGCCTTTCCTGGCACAACAGCTCTGGCCCACATCACCCAAAAGAGATCTTCAGAGAGATATGATGGGATTTTCCTCCCTTAACTTTAGATGTTTACAACATAAATATCTACATTTCAGCTGATCAACTTAAGTTTCGCTCCTCATAGCCAGAAGAGATAAGCAGAGATTTCTAGGGCCAATTATCATAATTCTGTTACATCCAAAATAGGTTGGACAAGAAATGCCTCTTTCCCTCCCTTGATTATAAAGGGAAATTAAAGTAAGCAAATCAGATGCAAACATCATAGAAATCTGAAGTTAAGTGAGACAAATCCCACCATATGTCTAACTGCTTTGGCTCATTTGAGTCAAAGCTGTTCTGTCGTAATGAGCCTGATTCTCAAGAATTTATATAACATTCAACAAAGCCTTGCACAACTATCTGTCTTCACATTGGCAAATTTTTCAGTTAACCTTAGCTTCTTGGCTGACATCTGTGAGAAGCAGACAACAGAGTCTACTACTGTCTAAACTAAATAGGATGAATCCCTGCCTGTATCCTGTGTCAAAGTCTAACTGCACCATTCATTTCAGGAGAAAAGTTAGCACCCGCATTTGGATTTGGGCTTAATGCTCCATATAACATTAAGAATTACATATAGCTTGGTGTTTTGATTAAAAAAACACCACACACAAGTATTCACTGTACAGTTTTTGTGATAGAAATATTTTAAAGTTTAAAAATGGATAAATAGTGTACAAAAAGTAATGTGATACAAAAAATGTAATGCTAGACAAGCTATGCATCAGCAATCACTGAACAAAAGGGCTTTCCAAAACCTCACAGTACATCTTCCTTTTCTGTTTTCAAATCTATTTTCTGGTTTTTAATTTTCTTTTTAAGAGTTCTTGGAATTAACCTGGGGGGTTAGAAATATGCACTGAACAAGTATGTGCTTTCCATTTCTGGTTCTCTGTCTTTGAAACAGTTATCATAAAGGAAGATCTGCTATCATGGTGAGGAGCTCAACATTTGAAAAATAATCCATCTTCCATAGTATCATTCTGAAATCTTAGTATCTTAAAATTGTATCTGCTCTGCAGTAGGAATCCAATTGGGGATCAGAAGATTTCTATTCCATAGGAAGATAAGGTTCAGTTACTGTAGTCTTATAAACCATGTTTATGAAGCATGAAAGGTTCCTATTACAGATAAAAATGAAAAGTACATATCCAACATCAGTAAAAATTAAGGGATTCAATTGAGTTTATTTTAATATGTTTTTTGCTTAGAAGTCAGTGTCCCGGTCTCAGTGAAGTGCTGAAGTGAAGCTCATCTTCACTTTAAGCACATGATGAAGTACTTAAATGAATTAAAGCAAACTACTAACTTGCTTGATAGTTTACTACCACAAAATTCATCTTAACTGGGTGAAAAATCAGGATAACTATACTGTTTTACAGGCCCCTTAGTTACTTCTATTGTCTACATTATCATGTTGTAATATTGGTAGAAAGTACTGAGCAGAACTCTATTATTCCCATATTTCACGTTACTTTGTCATATTCTAAGATTAATGGATTTGGCCAATTATGGAACTATATAACAATATGCAGAGCAATCTGTACTTTTCTGGTGTAGTTCATTAGATACACTCTCCTACAGCCAATCTATTTCTTTAATTTGCAAAGCTAGGAGCATAGATAGCTCTTTAAACCTGTGGGTCATAGACAGATAAGCTTATTCCAAGGTGACATAGATACGAACTCACTAAAATCAGTCAGAATTTTTAAGTAAAAAACTTTCAATATTTATCACAGGACATATCCACAAACCTACATAACCTGAGCTGAGCACACTTCCTATTGAAGAACTGATTGAGTATAAAGTTGCATATTCTGGAATGCAAACATTTTACAAACTATTTGCAGCTTAGCTCAATTCTTAATGAGGAAGTTAAAAATGTTGAGATATCTAGGTGATTCATTTAGAAAAATTAAAAGGAATTTTCTTATGAATCCAAGTCAGCGTTGGAAAACATCTTCACTTGTTTAAAAAAATTATAATTATACAAAAATAAAACATAGAAATTTGCTTCCATGATGTCCTGCTATCAGCTGAGATAGAGTTAATTCTCTTTCCAATAGCTGGTATAGTGCTGTGTATTGGACTTAGGATGAGAATAATGTTGATAACACCCTGATGTTTTCAGTTGTTGCTAGGTAGTTGGAGTGTCTACACTAAGTCAAGGACTTTTCAGCTTCTCACGCCCTGCCAGGTGCACAAGAAGCTGGAGAGCACAGCCAGGACAGCTGACCCAGACTGGCCAAAGGGATATTCCCTAAAATACAACGTCATGCTCCGTATATAACTGGGGAAGCTAGCTGGGAGGCGGGATTGCTGCTCAGAAACAGACTGGGCATTGGGTTGTTTTTTGTTTTTTTTCCTTTTGCATGTGGTGAGCAATTGCATTTACGCATCACTTGTTTTATATATTATATTACATTATTATTATTGTTGTTGTTGCTATATTACTATTAATATTATCATCTTCCTTTGTTACCCTATTAAACTGTCTTTATCTCAGCCCACAAGGTAGGTTTTTTTTCCATTCTCCTCCCCATCCCCTTGGGTGGGAGGGGTGAGCAAATGGCTGTGTGGTGCTTAGTTACCGGCTGCAGTTAAACCACAACAGATGAATAAGCTATTTTTTCAATTTCTGTTTTTCACAAAATGTTTAAAAGTTAATTGCAAGCTAACCTGAATACATGTCTCAGATGATTTCTTTCTCCTATATGCCAATGACAAAAAAAGAAAGAAACAGCAAAACAAAAAGAAAACAGGTATTTGCACACCCTTAATCATAACTAAAATTCGGAGTCTCTAATTTGATTGTCTTAAGCGGAAGACATGAAATGCCTTTGCAATTAACAGTAGTTTAACTTAACAAAACAGGATTAGGATATTTGTCAGCTAATGAAGTTTGGTTACATAAAGTATTATCCTTCTGCAAATTCTAATTTAAGTATTTATGAAGTTTTTTTTTAAAGCTGTCATTTGGTACATTTCAAATTGATACTATACTGTTAGTTTTGGTTATGAAAGAAGAAAAAAAAAAGAATCCTTTTTAGAATCATGCCTACCAAAAGTAATGCTACACAAAGTTAGAAACATTCAGAAGCATTTATGTAAATCAGGCTGTCAGAAATACTAGAGTTTAGTGTCCTATTGGGATAAGTAGAAACATTTTTGTTAAGCAGTATTTCCAGAAATAATTATCACATACAGAATATGTAAGAGTTTATAAATGAATACAATACAACTATTTGGACTAAATGTAAGAATGCATAAACTTTAACAACACTGACTTCACAGCAAGCTAAGCAAATCAGAACTTCAGTAACTTTCCCTACATGAACTGCAGCTTTTCAAAATCTTACAGCCCTACAAAGCATCAGACACAGATAGACCACAGCTCCTGTGGCTTTAAATTCAGCCACCTTGAACCTTCCACTATTCCCAGAAAAAGTCCAAATATTGTGTTGGGGAGTGAACATGTCAAGACTACTTTGTCATTGTAGAGTTAGTCACTGGAGTCTCTACCTAAGCGCCTGAAGCTCACTTATTCTTTCAATGCTCACTTAAGTGCAAAGTGTTTTAAAAGGACTCAAAAGAAAGTCCCATAAGCTTTGGTAAAATTATATGAAAGTCCTATTCCAGAGTAGTTTGTTGTTGGTTGATCCAAGATGCATTAATCTTCCAAGAAATGCTTATAATGTGGGATGAGGAAAGTATAAATAAATAAATTACCAAAACAGTTAAAAAAAAAAGAGAGGGTCTACCACATTTTAGTAGCAGGAGGCATATTGACAACTTACAGGGAGGAAGGAGCAGCAGAGCAGGGCTCTAAATTCTTGAATATGAGAGAATTAAATTATTTCTCTGGGTGAACAAAAAGGGCTGTTTAAAAAAAAAGGGTGAAAGGAAATCTTATAAAATGTTTTGTCAGAAAAATCTTTCTATGTTTCCCATTGCACAAGAATAAACATACATTTCCTCACTTGTAAAGGTGGGAGGCATTTCTAGACTCTTGGTGGTAGAAAGTCTGAAAATCAGGACTGTCGACTGATAATGGCTAAGATTTGCAGCAAGCACAAATGCAAGGTAATTAAAATGAGATGGATGGAGGGCTGCAAGTAGCCTGAAACTGAAAAGGTCAAGTAACAAATGCATTTTACTGTCCCAAATTTCAGTCCACATATACTAAGTATGAAGAAACAGAATAAATTTACAAGATCAAAAACATCTTTAGTTTTTCTTTTCAATAAATGAGTACAAGTCTCTGTCCTTGCAGAAATTGTCTCCTACTCCACAGGCACCTTCCCTTCAGTGCTAGATACAACTTTCTTCAGTTGCTCCAGGAAATACAGCTGAAGGTTTCCATTTCTTGATGGGGCTGGGGGAAGGGAAGAATCAAGCAGAGTGCTAGCTTTCCCAGAGGTGAAAAAAAAAAGGAAAACTGCTGTACCATCAACTAGGGGTATCAAGCCACCCTGGTGAGACTGGCATTTAAGCAGTTTATTATACCAGCTGCAGTATATAAGAATTGTTCAGGGATTAAATTACCAACTTCTTTGTATTTATATATGAATCAAATCTTCCACTACCTTCCCATAAATGAATAAATAAATTACATTGCCAGTAATAAAATAATTTGTCATTAGAAAAATAAAAAATCACTTGTGGAATTAAAGAGAATCTTTCAAGGTTAAAATCGTAATTTACTTCCATTTCCTCAATTGCAAGTTACAGAGGTTTGTAATCCCTCTTATTACGATATTAGAATCAAATATATGATTCTTTTCAACATACAGTGAAGCCAAAGAGGAGTCAAACTTCTTTTAGAAAGTTTTAGAAATAAATTTTATGTACCTAATATGAAAGCAAAACTTAAAATAATTACAGTATGGCAAGGTTACGTAGTACCATAGTAACTAACTCAGCAAAGTGCAACACTCGATGTAAGCTTTTCATCAGTGTGGAGCACTGGAGAGTTCTGTGTTGCCACTGGCAAAAACTTTGCTGAAAGGAGGGATGACTAATTATGTTAAACAGGTGAGATTTAATAATGTTTAAAATCAGCAACTTGTTTAAACTTAAAAAACAAAACTTTTTTTTTTTTTTAATTACATGCTTCCCTATTCTTACATCTATCTAAAGTCTGTTCACTTTTGGCTGCCATCAATAACTCTGGTATGCTACTAGTGACTTAAAAGAAGACACGGCTCATTGTCTAATTCTTTCAAAACTGGCCTTTCTGAAGCCTTTTCAGAATATAATTCAAACACACTAGAAATTCGGGTTTGAAATGACATGTTCCCTTTCCAGCAGTCAGAGCTTACTCCCACATCATATCTTAGAAAGAAAAAGAAAAAATTAAGACTGCTTGAGCAACACTTAAAACACTGTTGAACTGGACCACCACTAGATATAAATTAACCTAAGAATAAAATTTACGAAAAATATTATCCCCGTTCTATTCTGTTCTTCATCTCCTACTCAATGTAACAAACTAAATATAATTTTAAGTGTTGGATAACTTTTGCATCATGAAAATTAGTATTATAACATGAAACATGAAATATAATTCTGAAATAAAATGATGCAACTTTCTTTCCAGTTTTACATGAGCTAGAGATAGACATAATTCTTTGTGGGTCTGGCTGGATTGTTGCATTGCCCATATAGCCAACAATTTTCACTTTGCAATAATTGTTTTAACTAATTATTTCAAATATTTTCCAAATTATATAGCATGATCTTAAACCCTACACACTCTATTTATTATATAGTCTGATAATTTTACTTTTGTCCATAAGGAAATTTTCTTTTACTTTATATCTCTCTTTTTGAATCTGCTGTTAAATTTAGATGCTAGCATCTTCTGGGTTCTTAAACCTGCATATTCTATAGAATGATCCATTTATTACATTTTATGAAACAAATACATAAAGACAAAACACTTCCCAACAACACTCTTTGGCCCTTCTCCAAAAGAAAAGATGACAGTACCTGGTGAGCTTGCAATAGCTGCTCAGCAAACTGACGTACTTCTGATAGTAGAAGAGATATTAAAGAATTTCTTAGTATGTTGTTCCTTGCTAGCAAAACCAGCGTGTGTGATACAGCATGCAGTGCCTGAAACTAAAGAGAAATAACAGTAAATTTAATCGTTAAAATGTGTCTCCGTCTTTTTTACCCCAAACAATTGCCTTAAATGGAAATGGGTTTACATATTAAAATTTTAAAAGAAAAAAGTCAAATTAAAAATTTTAGAGAGTTTAAAACTCTATGAGTTACATACATATGAGACCTATGAGGAACCCTCATCCATTACCTAGAAACTTTCCTTTTTCAAAAGATTAGCACTACAGGAAACTGCCACGTGAACAAACTCCTCCAAAAGTGTGAATTCCCCAGGAGGCAGCTTTTCAGCATTAGTTATTGTCATGCCCATCTGCTTTCATAGAAAGTGGGTAACTACCCTGCACATACAGGAATTCTGTTTGTCACAGGCAGACAAATGAACAAACGAATTGATTGAAATTCAAACACATAAGCAAGCTAAGAGCTATACTGGAGCTTTCTGTCAATAGAGTTATCAGGAATAAACTTGATTAAATGCTAACCAATAGAAGATACACCATATTTTCAAATTCAAACAATTCACTTTCATATTGTTGTTTAACAAGCTGTAACCAAGGCATTTCTCCCGAACCACTGGAGGAGTGATATGAACTTATGTGAGAATTATATTAGCAATTATTTTTTTTGCCATGGTCTTTTCTATTAAAAAAACCTCAACCTGTTTTCTTTATTCCCTGAAATGGAAATGTATAGCTATTATGTAAGGAAACATACTGCTCTATCAAGTAAACATGACATTATTTCATAAAACATTACTAACTTATCATTTACATATATAAATGTATTGGAGTTCTTTCGAAGAAAAAGAAATATACATAAAATATGACTATAATTTATGTTTATTTAAATGCATATCCCTACAATATTAATATTCAGTATCTCTTTGTAAATGAGTATTTTTGACTGACAAAAGGATATTCTGACCCAAATTTGTATGTCTAAGAATAACTACCATGTCTTAACCACTCAAAAGCAGACCATTGCATCCTATTAACAATCTAGTTTATTCCTCTAGCCAGCTCACGTGTGTATACACACACACACACACACACACATGAATAAAATACCTGCCCATCATTTACAAGTTTGCATAGGATGAATCCTCCTGGAAATAATTTCCAAACACACAAAGGCAGGAAGGCAATCCAGTAGTAGTCAGCATAGATTTATTAAGGGGAAACCGCACTTAACCAACCTGATAGCTTTCTACAGTGAGATGACCGGATGAGTGGATGAGGGGAAAGCAGTGACTATCCTTTACCTTGACTTTAATATGGTTTTCAAGGCTGTCTCCTGTAAATTCAGTACTGACAAAATTTTCGGCTAGGTAAGCAGACAGTGAGGCAGATGATTGAAAACTTTTGCTATAAAAAACATTAATTTACAGCTACTGCTTGTCTGCCTGATCAGATGGTCCAACTGCCCTGCCAGTTAATGTAATATCTATTTACCAGCCTCTTACAGCTGAGGAGTTTGATCTGCTCAGTTATCATCTGCCCAATATCAGACAATCTCCTATTCCCAGTCATAACAATCAAACTTTAGTAAATCTTTGCTGTTAATCATCTCACTTTAGCATGTAATCCCAAAACAAATATAAAAAGATAACTACAAGACAGACATGTCATGCTTAGAATCAAATCTGCAGAGATACAAAGTAAACTCATATTAAAGAGAATTCATAAATTGCACACATACAGCTTTAAAAATCTGTGAGATTAAAATCATTCATAAATGTATACACCAAAGAATCTATAAAGATGAAATGTGAATGAAGGTGAGATAAAAATAGGTTCCTGAACAATTAAGATGATATGAAAGGATAATGTAATGCATGCACCTACATGTGCTTTGAGGGTACATGAATTAAAATCAGACTTCCATAGACTGGAAATGTACACCCTTCCAAACAAAACAATGACTCCTCTTCCTAAAAATAATCTATACATTTACAGTTTTGAAAGATCTTCCACAGTATCTACTAAAACTATTATGACAGCAACAAAGTTTGCAATATCTGGATAGTTCTGCCTTGACAGAATCCATGTTCCAAAAAGGTTCAAATCATTACTCCAGGTTTAAACAATGCTAAAAACTAGCACACTTTTCATTAAAGTCCCAAATAATTTTTACTTCTTTTTATAAGGATGGATACATATTTTATAGTTCTGTATTTTCAGAGTGTAACATTGAGTATACTTGCAAATTTGCCTTTGTTAAGCAAGCAAACTAAACAATCCAGACTAGCTTTTCAATGTTCCCTCTCTCAAGGAACACACTTAAATGTATGTATTTACTCATAAACATGATTAGGATTGTTCTTTTTTTAAGCTCTCTTCTATTTCCTTCAAGATTTTTAGGCACAGTGAAACAGGGAAAAATTTTAAATTTTTGTAGTTATTAATGCTAGCAGCTGAGATTTAACTAAAATAGGGTCTTTCACAAAATTACTGTATCCTTTCTGGTTTGGCAAGAGTTACCATTTTCTAGTTGGAATTTTTTAGGACTAGATAACAGGGGATCTTCAAATGTAAAGCCTGAGCCTCTACTAAGGGAAGCAGATAAGGGATTTTGTAATGATGGTACTTAGGGTACTTGAGATATGCGTATCAACACCACTGAAAAATCCCACATGCTAACTGATTTATTGAAGAATATGGATTTAATATTGTATTTTTGTGGATCTCTTAGTTCACGCTACACTATTTCTGCTATCTTCAAGTCATGGGATTTGAAACATATTATTCCAATTTTAAGGAAATAAGGAGACAACAAAGAATTAAGGTTAAAATAATGCTCACTATGTATGCATTAAATGTACACAGAAGAGATTTATAGCACATAAGCCATGAATCTGTAAATAGCAAACAAAAGTAAGACTTTGTGTTTCACAGCAGTGCTCATGTATTGCTAATTAAACCCTAGAAACATTCAAAGTGGTAATAGTTCAAGTAGTATGCAGTTTCATTAAAGATAAAAGCATATCTTCAGCTCTCAAATCTATCAAACATTAAAAAAGGGACAGAAATTTTTCAATCCCTTGGGCTTGCTTAATGGTATAGATAAAATAAAATCTATGCTCTTCAGGGATTCTCAGGTAAAAGCAGAAAATTATATTGTAAAAAACATACAATCAGAAACAAGAAAATAATAGAGCCTGGTTCACTGTTCAGGAGCTGCATTATCTATCCCTAACCCTCCTCCCACACCCTGGGTTCTGCTCTTCCCACGTTCCTCAGGATACAGAGCCAGCGAGAGCAATCCTGTGCCAGAAGCTAGGAAGGATGTATGGATTATTGACCTGGCTGTTGCTAAAATGAATATATAATGTTAATGTTCTGCTTGCCTCAAGCATACCAATTTGGTCTGTCCTCCACCCAGCCACCAATTTTAAAGCCTATTGGAAGGTATTTTTGACCTTACACTTCTTTCCAATTGATTTTAGACTGGCTATCCGTTTCAAAAGTTACTACTAGAGAAAAAGACTGACGAGCAAAACAAACAGCACACTCCCATGAACCTTGCTTCCCCAACAAACCAGGATAAAAATCCTTAGTCATGAATTATTTGTTTAGAATTAATTTATCAGAACGTGTTAGACTTTTCTTTAATAACAGTTATCCAAAACTCCTGAGTTTAATCCCTTCAAGAGTTGTGCGATTCCCTACAGCCGGCAACTATAAACACTGCATATTAGTTTCTGTTTCACTGGTTTACAGCTTTCATGCCAAGTAACAGTTCTCTTCCCCAAGCAACTGGCATATTTGGGAATAGACGACTAAGGCAAATAATTATTACAGGTATCCTCAAACTGTGATGTGTTAAAACCAAACCAGTGAATTCACATCACCCTTGCCCTCTGTCCTTATAGTCTAACCTGATTTCCACTCCTAACTCATCAATGGCAACTGAAAAATTTCACTTTTATACAGAGAGCACCAGTACTCCGTATCTTACTGTCATGTTGCTTCCTTTGGTAATTTGACGGTTGTCATTTATCTCTCCTCCTGTTCATGCTGCACCATTTCTACTATCTTCAAGTCTTGGGATTTGAAACATATTATTCCAATTTTTTGCTCTGTAAGCCTTATCTCAAGCCCTTGCTCTGCCCTTACCCTTTCATAATCTTGTTCATGCTTCTCTCCACCCTTCTAAACCTGATGTTCTCTGCTAGGACCATCAGCAGCTTCGCTGCTGCAAGCTGCCTTTTATATTATAACACTTTTTTGCAGAGCTTTATCTGAAAAACATTCTGACAGACAATGTGACACACAATAGAGGCAGGTCTACTTGCAACATGTTTGACTGCATGCATCAAACAAGCTAAAATGCAAAAGGGATGAACAATGGGGTTTTAAAATTATTTGTTTAAGAAAAAGATTCAGAAAAGGTAAAAAAAAATAATGAAAATTAAACCAAGGTATTTCAATATCTGGGAAAGAATTACTGTAATACAGCTCCTGCATGCTGTGCAGAGGATGGAGATGGAGAAACAAATAACCTGCAGTCAGCCTACTAACTATTCTGAAAAACAGAACACTTTGGTGAATGATGCTGGAAAAGCTACAAATGCCAGCAGTAATGTCATAGTTTAACCCAGCAGGCAGCTAAAACAACCACATTCCATATAATCACCCCCATGTCTTTTGATATATAAACACAGATATCATTCCCTTAGTCTATGGGCCATCCCTCTAAAGTGTCCCTTGACTTTGGTCTTCATCTGTCATAACAGTCTCTCAGGACTGAGAGATGGTGTGTGCTGTTGGATTGTTGCATGCTGCATCCGGAACTTACAGCTGGTATATCTGGTGCAGCCCACGCTCATGGTCTGTGGGTTGAAGATGTTGATTTTGAGGAAGTTACAGGGCACCAGTTGGTGAAGTCAGTTCTAGTTCCATCATCACTGCACTTTACTCGGTTTCAAAGTTCATCCTTCATTAATTTGGGTGATTCTTACTGTAATACCATTGATACAGCATATAGCAATTCTAGTAGTGATGACATTCCATGGCAGGGTTATTGAGGAATTAATATAATTTAAATCATTGGCTATTCTCACCCAAAACCAAATCCTGTTGAGGTACACATCAGACTTCCCTACCCTTCACATCACCCACCAAGAGCAGCCAGGTCCTTCAGTAAAAGCAATCCCACGAATGGGTTTGCCTTTGTTTGAAGCAGGGCTAACCCAGACTGTCTGCCCTAGCATATTCTTCATACATACTATGGGGACTTTACCTCCTTCTACAGTACAAGGCAGTTTTGATTGGGCAGGGCCAGCTTGATTGGTAGATCCCCTAGAGCTAACTAACCAGCTGGCCTTTGCTAAAAGTGCATGTCTGAGGGTCCCACCACCCATTGCTCTCAGCACTGTCTTTAGCAGTCCATTGTATTGTTCGATTTTCCCAGAGGCTGGTGCATGACAGGGGATGTGACACACTCACTCCATGCCATGCTCTTTGGCCCAGGTGTCTATGAGGTTGTTCCAGAAATGAGTCCCATTGTCCAACTCAGTTCTTTCTGGGGTGCCATGTTGCCACAAGACTTGCTTTTCAAGGCCCAGGATAGCGTTCCAGGCAGTGGCATGGGACACAGGACATGTTTCCGGCCATCTGGTGGTTGCTTCCACCTGTAAGTACATAGCGCTTGCCTTGGTGGATTTGTGGGAGTGTGATGTAATTGATCTGCCAGGCCTCCCCATATTTATATTTCAGCCATCATCCTCATACCAGAGAGGCTTTAACCGCTTGGCTTGCTTGATTGCAGCACGTTTCACATTCACAGATAACCTGTGAGATAGTGTCCACGGTGAAGTCCACACCTCGATCACAGGCCAATCTATATGTTGCATCTTTTCCTTGATGCCCTGAAGTGTCATGGGTCCACCGAGCTATAAATAATTCACCCTTATGCTGCCAGTCCAAATCCGCCTAAGCCACTTCAATCTTAGCAGCCTCATCCACTGCTGGTTGTTTTGATGTTCCTGAGTGGCCCAACTCTTGGGTACACGGGCATCTACATAACATACTTTTACAATTAGGTTCTCTAGCTGGGCAGAAATATCTTGCCATAATTCAGCAGCTCAGATGGGTTGCTCTGCTCCAGAGCACCTCACCTCACAGGGCATTTGTTGCGACCCATGAGTCAGTGCAGAGGTAGACACTGGCCCCTTTTTTCATTCAGCAATATCTAAAGCCAGCTGGATGGCTTTCACATCTGCAAACTGGCTTGATTCACATTCTCCTTCAGCAGCTTCTGCCACTCACCATGTAGGACTCCATACAGCAGCCTTCCACCTCTGATGCTTTTCCACAATGCATCAAGACCCATCGTTGAGCAGGACACATTGCTTCTCATTTTCTGGCAGTTTGTTATACAGTGGGGCCTCTTCAGTATGCATTACTTCCTTCTCTGGCGACACTCCGAAATCTTTGCTTTCTGGCCAGTTCATGTTCACTTCCAAGATTGCTGGGCCCCTGGGGTTTCCCACTGAAGCCTGTTGTGTGATCAGTGTGACCCACTTACTGCACGTAGTGTCAGTTGCATGATGTGCAGAGGACCCTCCTTTTGAACATCCAGCCCAGCACCACAGTCAGGGTGCCAAGAGGGAGCTGTTCCTCAATACCAACTGGTATCTACCAAGCAGGTATTATGGTACTCACTGAAACAAATGTGCAACCTACTGGCTTAAGTACAGCTTTGTTGTATGTGAGGAGGGAAGACCTCCAAGGTAGTGTACTATGTGAACTCCTTCCAGTCATCTTTGCTGACCATGAAGCTTGTATGTCAGACTGGGAGTGTGAAGGTGCAATTTTTTCTGTCCACAGTTTGAAAATATCTTTCTTAGGTTTATTTCTTCATGGCTCCCTAAAAGTCACTCTCTGATTCACTGATCAGCAGGGTCCCTCTGACTCCATATATGCTTTTATCCAACCCAATACCAGTTCCATAGCAAAGCAGGCAGTAATTAGTGCATCTGCTTTCTCCTCTCTACATACTAAACTAGTCCAAGTCAGCTGCTGCTGCCACATTAGCAAGAAGAAGGAGAGATGAGAGACCACAGAAACCGCTGTGAAGGAGAGACACACTTGCAGACACCTTCCTATTCCCCTCTGCCCCCTTACTGCTTCTTCACACCACCAAGCCCTCTGGCAGAAGCAAATTTACTAGGCTATCTCCTGGGTGTTTACCCTCTCCTTCCCTGCAGAAGGGAAGGCTGTTACCACAGAAGTAAGGTGGACAGACTCAGATCAGACCCAGTGCACCAGCAGAGACTAGACTACCCTTAGGTAGTATATCCTCTGATTGACTGACATACACGAACCTTTCCCAACCTCCTCCTGTCAAGTATAAACAGTACATAGCACACAATTTGGTGCTACTTCTCTAGCTGCTTTCTTATCAAATTACAAAAGATTAAAGCATTAAAGAACATATTTTTCAGTTTCATTAATATTTTTCTAGTATGAGTTCCATAACAAATGCTTTATTGAACACCAGATAGATAAAAGCTACCAAATCTCCCGTCTCTAAAACATGGTTTATTTTACAAAGAATGCTTTTATGTTGTTCTGCCACAGTTTACCTCTGGTAAATTCACGTTACATTTTATATTATTTATCTCTAACTCTTTAATTACTTTTTTCTTTGAACTTTGTTATAAAGCTTTGTATGTTATTGAGATAAACTGCTACCCAAGTAACTTCCTCTTAACCTTTACTTTCAAACATAGAGCATGCTATATTAGAAATTGTACAGTTAAAACAATACCATCTCTAAGTCTTTGATTCTAAACTTATTTCACTTTTTTTTCTTTCAGTGTCATAGGATAAAGCCTTATCTTGTCTTTCCCATTTTGAGCACTTTACATTCTCTTGAGCTAGACAATATATGTAAAACAACGACATCTAGTTGATGGGATAAAATACATAAGAGATTCTGCTGTGAACTTCTGTGTGTTTTGCTTTGTTTTGTTTTTTTTTAAAAAAGCAAAACAAACAACCAAAAAACCCAAACCCAAAACTAAACCACAACCTGTACATCATTAGAGGAATTCAGGGCTGCAAATCACTGTCATTTTTAATCTAGTGTCTACCTCGAAATGGTAATATCCATTTCCATGCACTAAAACCAAGCACCTTGCTCGTATCACTTCACCCCAATCACCTTCACAGAAAAGGTAAGACTTTCCTTGAAGGCATGCAAATACACAAGTCATCAGTTCATCTGAAGACTAAGTACAAGAAGCTGATGTATAAAGAAATCCAGCTAACCGTGGAAGACACTTGGGATCCTGCTGGCATCAGTTTTCACCAATAAATTTACTTTGAGCAACGCTATCTTGGCAGAGATCAAGAACGTCTGCATCTTCTTGGGATTCACAAATTAGGCATCTAAATATCTAATTCATCCAAGAGGCTGGATCCAGTAAATACTGTCAACAGGAAGACAGTATCAATCCCAGTTAAACAAACAGCATTCACAACAGCTGCCACTCATACAACTCTGATGTTACTGCTGCCCATTTTTTTAATACCTACTGTAAATATTCTATTGATTTTGAAGAAGCAGCTCTAGATACAAAGTCTTCCCTGTCTGAGAGATTAAAATTTATATTACTCTTGATTCCTCCTTCCTAACTAGTTCTGGTCAGAAGCCTAGAGGAGTGAAGAACAGCCTGCTGATGCTGAGTTGCCAAGCTATGTTAATGGATGCAGAAAACACTAAGCAACAAGTGTGAGCTCACTCAGAGCAGAAGAGTTATGGATTGAAATTTTTAATCTGAGGACTGCTTAGGAAAAGTCATTGGATTAATTACAGAAAACAGGTATTCTTTAGCTTTTAGGCTTTCAAAATAAAGAGGGAGAAATTCGGGGATGTAAATCAATGTCTCATTTAAGTGTCTAAGATTTACAGAGTCCCTGCAAATGAAAATGGATTTCAGATGTTTATTTCCCAATCCTTCCCTCTTCTTCCCTCATCCACAGTGCATGAGCTACTTTGAATATCACTTAAAGATTCCAAGACTCTGGCATTCGTACCTAGGAAGAACAGAGGTACCTTGTTTAGGGTTGTAGATTTCACTGCAGGAGCTGAGCACTAAAATGTTAGGCAAGGAATACTCAGCTGTCTTTGCAACTGACTGTAGATAACTGGCTCTGTAGCACTTACTTTTCATTTCTATCCTGTCACCATAACATAAACATGTTTTGGGCACACAAAAATATTTCCTAGAGAAGCATAACAAATTTAATCTGTGAGAAAAGGCTCATTAGTAAACAGGCAAAAGAACAGAGAAACCCAAAAATTCTCATTCTGAAAGTGTGTACACACATTTGAAGCAACAGTTGAGGACTACCACCAAAAACTCCTTGGGATATACAAAAACTAGAGGATGTAAGAGGTAATTTTCCTCAAAGGCAAAAAAAAAAAAAAAAAGCGCACCATCTCTGTTAAAAGCAACAAACTGGATTCTTCTGTGAAGAGAAAGATAATCCTTACAGCAGGAACAGCCCTAGACCTCCATCTGGAAGTGACCAGAATGGAACTAAAGAGCTGGGGCAAGTAACAATGTGATGGAGCTATGGTGGTCATATCCTTTTGAATAACCACCTACTATGGCACCTCTGAGACCAAAAAAATAGAACAATTATAGGTCCTTCTGTTCAATAACATGGATAGAATAACAGAAAACAAGGCCTAGATAGAATTCAAATGCTTTTACACAGGCATGACAAGTGAAGGACTGAGGGATGGGCTTTGATGTTGCTGTTCCACACAGTCTCAGCTGCAAATATCACAGAAATGCCGAAGAAGTAAAATGACACTGCTAATGTGATGCTACAGAAAGTTAAGAGAGCTTTGACAGAAAGCATTCACTGGAGAAAGACTGGGGGCAGAGGAAAGAAAGAAACAAACAGCTTTTGATATATATATTTCCTATCATATTCAACAAAACCAAGAATTTCCTGTATTCCTGCGTTAAGGGGCCTCATATATTTAATTTGTGAATCAAGAGAACAGCAAAGGCCTATTCCATCCCTTTTTTCTCTTCCGAGTGGAAATAATCTGAAATACCCTGAATACTAGTTAATTACTGGGATAAAAACAGGCAATGACAGTATTTGTTATTAGGAAAAGAGACGGTCCTGACAAAACAGCATTATAGGCAGGTTGGAAACCATGAATAAAACTGTTTTGCCCTAATGGTAAAAAAAATCCTGGTAACTTCATTCCCTAACTCTTCAGTAATTGTAGCTTTAGTGCATGATGTATATCAGCTGAGGTTGGCTGAGGAGAGAAGGTGGACAAAAGTCTGAGGCAGACAAAATTTTCTTTCATTCATTCCTGTCTAGTTACTCGCATGATCCACTTTACTGAAGTAAATGAGAGCCAGTCAGTTTGGTGATTGCTTTAGACTGTAGCGATTTACAAGAAAATGGATTTTGATTACCATTTGACTTAAATAGCTCTCTACACAGGACAACAGATTGCTGAGAAAATTTAATTCAACAATCAAGAGATTCAAACATTGACTCTTACTAGACCATAAAAGCCTGGCAACACATTTTAATATTCATATGAATTAACTGCTCTTCCACTATATAAGCAAAATTCTTTGGCTGATGAAAATGCACCATGCCTCAAGAGCCACGATATCCCCCTTGGGACTCAATTAATTTAGGAAAACTGAAGCCCACTGGTTTTGTACTTGGGAACCACTGGTGACATGAATAACTATAGTCAAATCTTATTTGTCCCTGAGTCGGCAAGACTCTTGTAAACTGATGAGTTAAGTACGGTCCTGGCAGTTGCTGACAAAAGATACTGCAAACTACACATGACTGGGGGAATCTACTGTCACCCACAACTAGTTGGAGTATGTATTAAATACATACTGTTGCATGTATTAAAACTATCAGAGTTTATGACTACTCTCTTCCAGGCAATTTCACTCATTAATGAATCAAAGAAATTGTATTCTAGATAAGAAAAGATTCAAAACCATGGTTCTGATTAATGTGTATTTTTTCAATTGCACAGGCATGCTTCCATACATTTCATTATATAATTGCCAAGGAGATTCAAACATTTCTCTCTTTCTGCTTTTCACTGTACTACATTTCAACTTGTTATTTTCATGAAGAATTGTGAATCCCTTCTCACACAAACATACAGTAAAGGCATTAAACTACTACTCAGAATTCTTGTGTTTGCTTTTCTGCTAAATATATCAACAGTAATATTTGAGCATTTGCAAAATTCCACATAAAGACTTTTAGATGGAACACAAGAGAAAGAAAAACGGAAACAGGGAGTAAAGTCCCAAATAGGGTAGGAAGAGACTAGAGACTAAGTTCATGTCTCAGTATCCATTCAGATACTGTTAACACAAAACAACTTCAAAACAGCTATCCTTAAGGTAGGGTAGCCAACTTCCAAAGGGGAAAAGGGTTAAAAAAAGGAAGGAAATTACACAACTTTTTTTTTTTTCTGCTTTGTTCAATGGAGCAGACAATTAGTGACTCTTGACAGCACCTTCAAAGTCAGTATTGATGTTTTAAACACAGCATGAGAAGGAGCAAACAACCACAGTTCACTGAAACACATCTGTTTTCCTTCTGGGGCTTGTTTGAAAGAGATTATGAGTGAGGTGGGGCAGATGGATGAGGTATTTATTGAACAGGGACAAGGCACCAGAAAGGAGTCTCTTCTGAGAGCCCTACACAGCTTGATTTTACTCTAGAATCCTGAAGGCAATGTACCATTGTCTTCTATTTTAGTGTTTTGATTAACTCCTTAAAACAAGAGGTCCAAGAAAAAGATACAGATCTCTGTACATAACCCAGGGTGTAGGCAGGATCTTCTGGCACATAATTGATGCATTAGCCATGCTCCAAATTACAGTAGCAGCTGCACCTAAAAAGTACAACCAGTGAACTGAACTTCTGTCAACAATGCTGATACACTAGTGTGACATCACTAGGGATCACATCACATAAATCCTATGTAATGCAGCACCCTGTGACTGTATTTGGCCATGACAGCTTTGAATACAGCTGAACTGCACTGAAAGAAGCCAGATAGAAGAAAAATACTTTTATATCTCCAATGTAACAAACGAGACTTTAAATTCCTTAACAATAATTGTTTTGAGGTTTTACACAGCTGGATATACAAGAGATGTAAATAAGACATGAAGTATCTTAATTTCTGCTATAGGGATTTGATTTCTAAAGCTAATTCCATGTACTATTAAACTAAAGCCAGCCCAAGTTCACCACAGCAGGTTTCCAGGCAGGCTCCAGGATGTTGCCCATGTAAACGGAATTACAGTGTCCTCTCTGAAGTGCCCTACGGCAATGGGCTGTGCAACACTTTCACCAGAAACATAAAACACATGCTATTCTGAACAGCACAGGAGTTGGGAATCCCCAGTGCCTCTGACTGTTGCATTTTTCTGATAAAGGAGAAATGATCCCTTGTTCCAACATCTCCTGGACAACAGAGACAAACCTCAATAGAACAGGCAAATCTCAGTGTCAGTGAGTGAGTGATGCATCTAGGAGCAGGAGATGCACATTCGCTCTGTTGCTGTGGAGGTGCGTGGAGATAGCTGTTGTCAAATCTCAAATAGGTAGATTAAGGAAAAAAATGCTCCTGCGTTTCCCTTCTGAAAGAGAAGAGACAGTTTCTACTCCACTGGAGCTGTAATTACATACCATACCTCCTGCGGAAGTTCTCCATGGGAAACGTTTTCCCACGTTTTGTCAGGTAGTAGACAACAGTCCATTTGAAAAGTAGAGCCAGCCGCTCCGCAAACTGAATAGTCTCAGACTTTTCTTATAATACACTTTTGTCCCCTCGAAAGCAGGACTTGCAAAGAACCTGACTAAATAGGATAGTGGTTCTGCTGACAGCGGAGTGACTCAACATGCATGAACAATTTGCACATTGAAAGGCAATGCACCAACAGCAGCACACCCACACAAACCTCCAAGAGTCTCAGTGCTGAGGACTCAAAAACTGGTGCCAAGCAAAGTGATTGCTCCATAGATCAGCAGCAACTATCATAGATTTTGCAACATGAGAGCAATAGCTCACCTGTACCAGAATTACACACAAGACCCTCACAAGCTTTTCTGTGGCAGCCACACAGAGATGGAAGCCCACACCAGCAGAAGGTGCACAGACAGGCCTTAGAACAGATGATTTAACCTCACAGCACTCATGCTTCACCCTTAGCAGCTGTGACTTGAGGCTCCTTCTAGATCTTTCCAGAAGGCTTCTTCCAAAAGATTGTGTCTGACAGCTGTGTGCAGACTTCTGAGCTGCTCTCCAAACATGGAGGGAGAGGAGAAAAATGAAAAAGGGAAATTCAAGAGGCTACTTTTATTTGTAGTTTTTTATTTAAATGGTTTTATATTTTAAGTAATATTTCCTTTCATTTTAACTCTCATATCTTAAATGATAGATTTTTTTTTTCCTTTTGATACTCATGTCAATTTGGAGTTTCAGGTCAAAAATTCTACCCAAAGTGCACAGCTTTAGCCAACTGAATCCAGGCAGAAAAGCTCTGAGTACATGTCTCTGCTGCTTCCTACAGCTTTCAGTGCTTTATAATTAGGAACATCTTGAATAGTAGGACTCAACAGTTACAGCAAGTAATTCTGCTGCTGTTTTTCTTCGGCTACATCTAATGTAGAGATAATTATCTCTTTTCCAATTCTCAAAAGTTTTTTCACTTATTTAATTTCCTCTGCAAAATGCTGGAATTGCTTTTGAAGATGAGGCTTTAAGTGTAATCCACAGCCATTTCTCTCTTTGTTCACTTTTTGAAGGTGTTTCTCACAACCCTTTGTCCTCCTTGACAGCTCCTGACAGTTTTATAGGTGAGGATGGCAAAGGGAAAGTTGTGTCACAAATACTATAGCTGCATCAGGGGCTGTCTGTACAAATGCTTTTTGACAGTTGGTAAGGTTATATACAACAAAATTCCTAATGTTTTTATACTGGAGGGATTTAAGCATCCTCCTGGAACTAAAATTCATACAGTTTGCCACTCTTTCCACATGACAGCCTTGTAATTAATGGCAATTTTATTTTAAACCTATAATCTTGATGTTTCAATCACCTCTTGAGTAAACAGTGATGATTAAAACTGAAGCATAAAGTGTCCCTGGGAGATATCTGGTACACAGCACATGAAGAATTAGTTACACAATTTTCACTACTAATTCTGAATTCTACCTATTTATTTTCATATTCAATTCAGTTTAAAGAAAATCAAACCTCTAAAAAGGATTTTTCAACACATCTTTATAAACATTGCAATTACTACACACAACATTTTCCCTTTTTCCCTAGAAATCTGGAAACTACCACAATTATCCCTTAATAATTGGTTTATACAATTTTTAAACTCTTTGAATCTGTTTGATTGAAGTAATGGCTGTCGACAGGAACGACTGTTAAGTCAATATTTTGGTGGAAGCAAAATATAAAACATGTCATAAAAAGCCATCTGTTTCAGTGAAGTTATTCAGAGAAAAGATGCCACTTGCAAATTATGTGGACATACTCCATCCTTCCTAAACGATTTACAAAAACACTTTGCAGACTTGAAACATCCCTGATCTATCAGGATATTTTCTCTCATTTAAGATGTGACGCTTCTCACTTAAGCTTTGCCAGGTTCCTCCAATCAACAAGTAATCCCTCTCTGGATAACCTATTGGTTGCTCTCCTACAATTAACATAATTTTAATTATTTATTAACTTCCCATTTGGGTGGAGGAGGTGAAGAGGTGGAAACACTGGACATCATAGAATCACAGAATGATTTGGGTTGGAAGGGACCTCAAAGATCATCTAGTTCCAACTCCCTTGCCATGGGCAGGGACACCCTCCCCTAGACCACATTGCCCAAAGCGCCACCCAGCCTGGCCCTAAAGACTTCCAGGGAGGGGACATCCACAGCTTCTCTGTGCAACCTGTTCCAGTGTCTCACCACTCTAACAGTGAAGAATTTCTTTCTAACATTTAATCTAAATCTACCATCTTTCAGCTTAAACTCATTACCCCTTGTCCTGTCACTACACTCCCTGATAAACAGTCCCTCACCATCTTTCCTGTAGGCCCCTTCAGGTACTGCAAGGCTGGTACATCATCAGCTATGAAGTCCTTAATGAATGCCTGCTCACGTTTTCTTCGTTCTGTATCTTGTAACCACACACACACACACACACACACAAAAAAAAAAGAATCACATCTGCATGACTCTATTCCTGATACCACACAAATGGTACATATGCTCACATCCTTTCAAAACACTGGCCAGGGACACCTCTAATTAAAAACTAAGTATCACGCCATGGCAACACAGAAATAGAAAGCACCCTGGTATTAGGGACACGAGGCTCTAGTCCTGGAAAAGCTTCAGTAAATGAAGATTTCCTCCTCAATACTTTCTAACAAAAATACAGACATATCTGCGCGCCCCCTCTCCCCCCTGTCATTTAGTTTGGTAGTAGTATTTGTTTGACATTTACATTCTGGGATAAATACTTAATACACAGTGAGCGGGATTCATTTTAAATGAAGACAAACGGGTACATCTGTCCACAGGTGTAGCATATGTCCAGGCTCTCATTTCGCTAAAGGCACCTTCAGAGCTCATCCTAAAATAGGGACCTAGCACCTGGTCAGCGTTCTCTAGGCTCCATAGATTATAGCGATACAACCTTCATTTACTGTAACAGCAACGTAGTTACATACATGTGGATGCTAAACTGGTACATCTAAGTCTCAAACAATTCCACCAATGTGTCTATTCCAAGCTACTCTAAAAGACAGAATGAAAAACAAAAATCCTAAGACAGACAATGGAATTCATTATTTATGGTAAGTCTTGTGAAAACATACTAGGGATGTTTCAGTTGAATGAGGAAACTAACAAGATGATGCATGGAACAATGCAGAATGATGAATACAGACAAAATGCAATTCAGTCCTATTTGCCATTTGTGCCGGGGACATGCTATTTCTGAATTCTTCACTCATTTGCTGATGTATTTTTAAAACACAAATTTGCAAATGTCTGGAGAGTGATAGAGATCTTCTGAAGCAAACCAACCTATTTAATCTAGGTACATGTGAAAGAATAATAAACTGTATAGTCATTATTTTGTGAATATCTACAATATATCTTCACATAGCAAGAGGAACAATGTGGTTTTCTCATATTTTCTATAAAGTTGTTTTGATCTGCCTTTTTAACAGTTTTAAAAAGTCCTATACTCAGGAATAGACTAGAAGAACTTGCATGCATGAGCAAGAACTTTGTCGAATGCTTTGGAGCATTTATTGTCCATATCACAAAAATCTCTGAGAAGTATTCTTCAAAATATAAGACAACCTAATATTTTTAAAAAGTGCATAAAACCAGGAGAATATTTCAGTATACTGAAATGGTATAGAAAAGATGGAAGATGTTTTAAACTTACCCTATTGACACTGCTGTTTCTTAAAATACTCTGAATTAGATTTTTCTTAAATTCTTCCAGCTTCTTGAAACACTTCTTCAAAACATGATCAGATAATTTAGTATCAGTTATTAAACGGATCAAAACACAAACCGCTTCAGTAAGAAAATTTGAAACTGGAAAATTAGGACTGTTGTAAAAAACAGTCAGTCCATCAAGCAACTGAGATACTGAACTGCATACGGTGAAAGAATCATTCTCAAGCTCTGTGAAGTCTGCTTGAACAATTCCTCCTTCTGACAGTTTTCTTATTTCAAGCAGACGTTGCAAGAACTGCACTGGAGCAGTCAGAGATTCCTCTTTGCTAGTACAGCAAAGATTCAGTGGGGGAATTCTTTCCAACCAACATTTAGAAGTGTCCACATTATGCTCAGATTGGTGAAAATCAGAAGCTATGCCTAAAGAATCGAATGCATAGTCATTAGAGACATCACATCCAGAGTCTTCCAGCTGGCTTGAGTAACTCATAGGATTTACACATTCCTGATCCAGAAGAGTTTCAGCAGCGGCATCTGGTTTTCCTGAAACACAAATGTGAAAGTTACAGTTGTGTAATATTCAAATACATGCTTATGGAAAGCATTGTATATCCTTTCTCCTTTTGCTTCCATGCAAAAAATCACGTAATAAATATGCGTGTTTGCTCCCCAAGAGCTTCCCTCAACTAGAACTTAGCTGTGGAAGGTGGTGACACTTTTAAATTTTAAAAGCCAATTTTAAGGCCAAAACTTTCAGAAGGTAGTGTCTAGTTGTGAGCAAGATGTTTTATGCTCACAGTAATGTGAACAATAATTTTGAGTTTAAAATTCCTGATGGTTTTAAGTTTTCACATATATAACTTAAGGGGACACCACACAAACAATTTCAGTGGACATCTATACTTCCATTAATTCCCAGGGAAGGAAATGCATGTAAATTTCTGCACACACACACACATTTTCACTGCTTTTATTCTCAAGAACCCAGACTGCTTTTAAAAGACAGTGAAGGTCTGTTACTATAACTGCATCAATTAAGATCTTCTCCTTTATGTGCACTCTTTCTCCCCGGGTCAGGTAAGGAATTCTAAGTCAAAGTTGAACAGAACATTACACTTGAGTGTTTTATTATTTAACAAACATTCTGAATCAAAAATTTCTCCAGTCACCACCATCTCTTACCATCTTCTTCAAGACACACAAACTAAATTACAGAAGGTATGCATTCCATTCACGCTATTATATTATTTTTGTACACCATTGTAAAATCTCTTTCATCTGATTTCACATATTAGATACATTTAAGTCAGTGCCTCTGGGTGTAAACTCAGCACTAGGTGAGAACAGATTCTGTCTGTGCTACAAGCTACCTATGCCAAAAGATTACAGTCAAAACAAGCAAGAGTCGTTGGAGTAGTGAATTGGAAGACGAGCACATGTAAAGATCTCAGTGCCACAAGGCAAAGCTAGAACCCCATCTGACCAACTCTTGGCTGTGCCCAGCTTACTGGAGCACAGTGACAAACTGCTCCTCCTCGCACTCTTAAAATATGCATATACTGTTCATATTTTCCACAAGTATCCAAAGCAATACCATACTCCTCTATGTTTGTATTCTTAAATGAATAAAAAGATTTTATAGATGGTTTGGCCTGACAGGAAATAAATGTTGGCAAGTTAATAAAAGCATTTTTAACACAGAAAACATCTCTAGCCAGTAATCTAAAGGGTTCTGTACACTAACAAAACACTACTCAAAAAAGTTTATACAGACTTTATTAAATACACAATTTCAAATTGAATTCTGACAATTACTTCAGTCTCTGAAAACATAGCAGATCATTCAATGAGGGCATTAATACCAAGATCAAAACTGGAAATGTGGTTTATTTATTGTTGAGTTTCATGCCTTTAACATTCAGACATACTCAAAATTGAACAGTATTGGTACCAACTGATTCTCAATGAAAGGGCTGACTGTAGGGAAATCAACCAACATTTCCAGGAGACAGGAAAAGCAGAGTGCCTTGGTTTTGGCCGAGATAGAGTTAATTTGCTTTCTAGTAGCCGGTATAGAGCTGTGTTTTGAATTTAGTATGATAATAACATTGATAACACATTGATGATTTCAGTTGTTGCTAGGTAGTTGGAGTGTCTACACTAAGTCAAGGACTTTTTAGCTTCTCATGCCCTGCCAGGTGCACAAGAAGCTGGAGAGCACAGCCAGGACAGCTGACCCAGACTGGCCAAAGGGATATTCCCAAACATATAACGTCATGCTCCATATATAACTGGGGAAGCTGCCGGGACATGGGATCGCTACTTGGAAACAGACTGGGCATTGAGTTGTTTCCCCCCTTCGCATGTGGTGAGCCATTGCATTTGTGCATCACTTGTTTTATATATATTATTAATATTACTATTATTATTCTCTTCTTTTGTTATGCTATTAAACTGTCTTCATCTCAACCCATGAGTTTTTTTATTGTGGGTTTTTTTTTCCATTCTTCTCCCCATCCCTTTGGCATGGCGGCATGGGGGGGCAGTGAGCGAGCAGCTGTGTGGTACTTAGTTACAGGCTGGAGTTAAATCATGACACAGGGCTTGTAAGACCATCCCAGCATTTTGTGCATTAACACTGTTCCCAAATGCCCTGCATACCCAAATGTGGAAAGCAAGCAAAGAAGCAAAGCACGCTTTCCATGGTCTGACTAACAAAAGCAGGCATCAATCCTTCATGTCTTCTCTCCCTAGGGTTTTGAGCCCTTGAATGAAAAGACATTCCAGAAGAAAAAAATTGAAAGTTGTTTTTGGTGCTGTTTAAGGAAAATAAGCCCCTCCAGGGAATTCATCTACCGTGAGCTTCACCACATAGATATTTTGTTCCTGTTCTTAATCCCATGGGGCAACATGAAAATTGATCATGAGGATGTAACGCCAGGAGTCAAAAGAAGCAAAGCAAGAACTATGTGCAAAAAACATACATATGTCCGCTGATTCTCTTGCTGAAAGGAAAAAAAAAAAAATAGGAGAGGTGAAAGAAATGAGAAGAAAAGAAAAAGGGAAGACAAGAATAATACAGAAATATCCATAGGAACCAAACTTAAGACTGTCCCCAAACAAAACAGATAGCATATTCAAGGAAACACTCCTATCAGTAGGAGACAATGTTGCATTTATGCTTAGGTTCCTAAATCACTGAGATATCAAACTCCTGTCTCATGATGAGCTTCTAGAAAATCCTGTTATAGTAAGTCCCCAATAGCAGCATATTTCCAGTTCAACAAATAATACAAAACTCTTTAAAAACGTTCAGTCATTTTTATGTTCTAGTCATTTGGGGTGGAGGTAGATGTTATGGGGATATAAATCACCCACCAGGAAATAGTCGTTATTTTCCTCAAAATGTCTAGAAACAGCTTATCATTTATTTCTTGAAAGAAGGTAAACTAATCACTTTGTACTTACCTTCTATTTAAAAGAGAAAGCAGTCTTGATGTTCACACCATGTGATTATCAAGTAAAAAAAAAAAAAGACGAAAAAAATTAAAAAAGGAACAGCACTAAGGCTGCCTCACACTAACAATAATCTTTAAACAGTAATTTCAAGAACATTTAATTATAAATATACTGGAAAAAGAAACACAAAAATTTAGTGCGCATGATAAACTAACCACAAAATTTTACAAGGCCTTTATATAGGTAATGAAATATCTGGTCATTAGTGATTTTACAGCCTCCTTAAATATGTCACATCAGATTCAGGAAATACTTAAACTCTTAATTCCTATTTAGGACTTTAGCTCCTTACTACACTAAGATCCTGAGCTGAAAATCAGAGTTGCGTGCTCCCCAAACAAAGCAAGATATGGTCACAAGAACAGCCCTGGGGTGCAAGGCTGAAGAACTGACATCCCTCTACATTGCACTGTGTCTGGCCTGAAAACCAGCAGTCATTCAAGGGACAAGGGAGTGACTTCATAGTGTGTATAGCATGTAAGCAAGGTTGGTAGGCACTTCTGTGAAACATAAGAACTCAAAGGTACATACTGCTGTGGGACCACAGAACACAGAGGCTTTTATCAGTGGAGTGAGATGCCCATCAGTCTTATGATTAGAGTGTGGAGTCTTCAGCTAGTCCTTAGGGAGCAGAGCTCTGGCAAACAGCAAAGTCCACCCCATCTCCCAAATCAATTCTGTCACTTCTGAACAGTCACCTCAATACAGACACCAAGACTCATTTCAGGGACAAGAAAAGGAAGAGGAAGAGCCAGTTGCTTCATCAGGACAGGAAAACGCTTTTTGTTGTATATAGTATAGTCATAAGGATTCTCAGAGCTGTGAAGACACAAGGGCATGACCCAGCTCCTGGTCCTACCCAACATCGAGTAAGAGAGGCAGGATCTGTAATATCCATGTAGCGGGAGTAAGGGTGGCGGAAGATGCTTTCTCAGACACCTGTGCTACCGGTTGCCAGAGACCAGACAGCGGTTGAGTAAGGAAGGCCACATATTATACATAGTTCAAAATTTAAAAACTGAAGAAGGGACCCCAGCTGATGAAATTGCCGTAGAATCGTAAAAAGCCTTCAAGTCTTTTGAAAAATTTAATATACCTGCAGTTACACCACCAACAGGGACTGCAGAACAGAAAACAAGCTTGAAGGTGGGAGATGTAAGAAACAAAGTGAAGAGATGATCTGAATTCTGCAAAGAAAAAATTACATCCCTTTCAAGCATTAGGTGTTGTTTATATTCTCTCACTTCGTGAGCACACACATAGATTTTCAGTTGAAAATCAAAACCAATGACATTAGACATGTAAAGCTCTCTTAAAACTCAGTTACAGTTGATAGGCTCAGCTCCACTTCTAAATGAAAAAAAAAAAGACAATTAAAAATGAGACAATCTTAGAAACCTCTTTGATGATACTGCATTCTGCTTCCCAAGTAGATGAACAGTCAATAACTTCTAAAAGGAAATGAAAACACATGTGAAATTACTCACATTTTTTTCCTATTGTGTTCACTTCTCCATTTCTGCATTGTTCAGGACTCTCTGTTATTCTTCATTTAATCTTCATTGATTGGTTTGTTACAAGTGCACTTTCCATTAAAGATGAATCAACTTTATTCTTCTCTTAAAAAAAACCCTACTCACACATATCAACTGTTTTCTTTACCTTTTCTTCATGTCTAATCCTGTCTCTATTCTGCTGTTTTCATTACTAACCAAGCTGGCTGGTTAAGAAAAACCAACACTCTCTCCTTCCTCATGAGTTCCTATGTGTTGAGCCCACCATTGCTGTCCTGCCCTGGAACCAATCCAAACTTCTATATATATCAAAGCAAAGAAATATTGTCTCAAATATTTGAACATTTTGAACAAATAATGAAAAAATAATAAAAAAGCTTCCTGGATTCTCTGAATGAAGAAATTTTAGAAGCCATGTATCACTTTGCTTCTGCAGTTCCATGGGGTTTTTTTTATAACAGCTTAGAAAAGAAAGCTCTTCTGTTTAAAGCCAAGGTATTTCATGCTGACCTGTTTTGTCCCATCTAGGAATAATTTCACCAAAATGAATATAGGACTGAGTGTAGAAAACTCTCAAATTAATTGTTCAATGTCAGGATTTAAATGCTTCTCGGAAGGCCCAGAAGCATATACTTCAATTTGTTAGGGATTTTGCTTACATAAAGCATCTAAATGTTTAGAATTCAGTAAGAACTGAGAAGGATTTTGAGGATATAAACATTCACTTTTAGGGGATTTCTGTGGAAGACAGCACAAATCTTTTGTAGTTCAAGTCAAATAAAGAATACTTGCAAGTAAAGACATGGAGGGACAGATAATCAGGTGACGAACATTGATTTCGGTCAGTTAATGCTCATCGAGCAGCTTTCACAACAAAAGATCTAACATATGCTTTACAATATTGACCATCTCAATGAGATGACTGAAATTTCTAAGCTAGACAGGGGATATTTCAAGATATTAAGTGAATTAATGTTACCTATGAAGACTACCTGTCTGAACTGACAGTACTGAACTGAAAGTACTATGTCTTATTAAAAATGCTTTGCATCGTCAAAGAAACTAAGCTTCACTAAGAGACAAGAAATATCAGCCAAAGCAGACAGTAATGATCTGGGTGCATCTGTAATGAGCTGAAGGCTGAAATGAGGTGGGCTCCCTAAGAAATCAGGTAGGGTGTGCATTCCTAAAAACACCTCTTTTCTTGACTACGACTTAGTATAAATATTTGGCTTTTTTGTTTAAATATCCAGAAGCTCACAAAGATCTGCTTGAGGAACTCAAATCTAAGTTTGAGTTAGGTTAAGGTTGCCCAAAGAGGCTGTGAAATCTCCATTCTTAGGAGATACTCAGAAGCTGTCTTGACACGGTCCTGCACAACTGGCTCTAGGTGGCCCTGCTTGACAAGGGGGTTGGACAAGATGACCTCCAGTGGTCCCTTCCAACCTCAACCATTCCATGATTTTGTATTTCCAGAGAAAAAACTGACAGATCCTTAGGTCCCCAAAGTAGACTTATAGGCAAGAAGAACCTAATTGCCATGGCCACTCTTCTTAACCTGTTTTTACCATATATATTCAATTTTCACCAAAACTATCATTCTGTTACCCAGAAAAAAGTAAATGAATCTACACTAAATTATGAATCCCACTTACTTTTATGAACCTTATTCCTAAAAATCACCATGCATCTTATCAGGAACTTGATAGATACAGGAAATTTATAAAAAAGTAACAAACTCTTTCTCTTGCTTGGGCAGCTGGGCTGTTTCTGCCTGTGAATGGGTTCCTTATACAGAAACCTGGAAAGAAAAGGATGCTTCTTGGCTCCCTTTGCCCCAAGTATGTGCTTAGAACAGCTGTAGCAATACCATCTGAAAAGACAGACAGCATCTGCTTTCAAAGGGAGAAAGTTTCCACAACCAAAACAGACCTGTTATCCATGGAAGGAGCAGTACTCTGAGATTTCAATGAATCATTACACTCCAGCTGGTGCTTTTTCCAGATTGCAAATTAACTTAATTAATTATCCTGAAAAGGCCTCAGCTTTCATAAAGTTCCCCATTGTGTCACTACAATTATGGGGAACAGATTTATCTCATCATCATATTCCAAGAGCCATATTCCCATAAATCTGTGCTAAATACATTTTAATTTCATTTTTGTCGTCTTGCATATCTGTTCTCAATTTCCTGCTCCTTTCCAAAAAAAATAAAATACTTTTTAGGTTGTAAGACATTACTTGCAATACTGCCTGCTTGCATTAGTACCACTGATAGAAGCATGGGACTATACTAGTACACTTAACATGTCAAATGACAGCTCATTTTTTAAGTACTGTCTTACACCATATACTTTCAAGAAAATGCTGAGATGACACTTAGACTGGGCTGCCCTTACAGATCTATATGGAGAGAAGGCCACCTTCAGAGGAGGGGGCGCAGGACAGAGGGAGGGAGAAAGAATCTCTATATGCAGAATCATCACATCTTGAAGCACCAGACAAAAATAATCAGACTTCTTCCATGGTGACATCAAACTAAGCGTTGACTGTTGCCCAGTGGAGAATCCTCTAACTTTGGGAAAAGGAAGGTAGAAAAAGAAAGAAGCCAAAGATACCCCTCAGGGGGTGACAATTCCTCTGCAACTGTCATTCTTTTGCATTCCTTGCTTCCTGTCAAATACCAGGGGAGAAAAAGTGGTGACAGGACACAGCAATCTGTAACAGCAGCTCATACTGACCTGAAGAAACAGCTTTTACATAAACGTACCATGATAACTTGGAAATTCTAGTCTATATTCTTCTACCTTACTACCATGCCATATGAACAAAAATCTTTGCTAAGTGCTACTCAGGGCAGCTGTAAACATTTCATACCATTTCATCTTCTTTCTGGGGAGGGAAGTAATTTCTCCTAATAGATTAATATATTTTTATCATTATTATTCAGTCTGATTTGGACTGCTGGCCCTTCCACTAACAAGGAAGACTGCCTTATGAGGCTGCAGATAACGTATTCATTGGGTGTATGTTTTGGTCTGATCTTTCTGAATTCATCTCACTGGTTTCACTTTGAAAATGAGCTTAAAAAAAAAAATCTATTATCAATTATGTTCTCCCACCACTCCTTTTAATGTAAGGAGGCAGAGGACATATAACAAATCAAGTTTTTTAAGTCACGGTGGAGCGTTTTGCCCTTTCAAAGGTTTGAAATCAAACTATTCAGAAAAGATTTTGACTGCCTATCACTCTTCCTGTTCTCATCAAAGCAGGACTTACGTGATCCCTTCTTTGCCTACCAAGGAAATGCTGAGGCTTTAAGCTGAGCACCCAGCATTTCTGCCTCTCCCTATTGAGCAAGAAACACCCAAGCCATGACTTACAGGGAAGTAGAAAGGGAAGAGGTGGCTGAATTCTGTAGCCCAAAACAAGGCTGCTGGTAAACTACAGATACATACTGTTTATAACCGGTTTTACTTGAGCTGATGAGATGGTTGGTTCCAATTCTATATGCCTCTGGTTTTGCAGCAAGTCTGAGCTTCCAGCAAGAAGAAAGCAGATTGAAGTGTCTTCATTCATACTCATCTACGAAGAAAACTGCTCCCTTTTTCCACACGTACAACTAATCGCCTCAAGAAACACACCAAGTTAAGGAGTGAAGCAGGAGATACAAAATTCTTTCTGTCTTACTCTTATTTCCTAAAAAGATACAAGTTGCTTCAAGTGTCTTGACACAGGAAGAAGAATTTAGGGGACAGTATCCTGCAAAGTCAAACACAGTCTCAGGACACAGTTAAAAAATCAGTCATTCACATTAATTGTATTCTGACTCAGAGTTCAGCATTTCCCTAAACACACAGATGCACTATGGTAGGGTGGGCTGGCACCCATATGCTACCGTGGAGGCTAAGAACACCAGGGGAATTCAGGGCATGGCAGATGAAGTTCTACTGTAAATGATCAACAGAAGGAAGAATAAACTAATTCTAAAAAAAAAAGGGGAGGGGAAGAATCTGGTTTGGTTTGGTTTTTTTAATTAGAGGAGCAAGCAGTTAGTAAATTCCTATCTACTACAAAAGAAGGGAATAATATGAACCAAGATTGAAGGTGAAGCTAAGGAACAGAGAATACATAATCAATACAAGTTTTGCTAAAAATATGCCTTGTATAACTGCTTTGGAACCCTTGGAACCCCTCAAGAGTATCAGCCTAAAGCAACCAAGGCAATAAATATCTATCCTCTAAATTATCATTCCTAAAATACATCCTTGGCAAAAAAAGGGTAGAGTACTGCATTTATGCCTTCTTAGGTTGGAGTAACAGCTGCAGGCTTTTCAGATCTCTTTAACAGAGGCTGCCAAAAACCAGTATGATTGTTGATTTGATGAGTTGGTAACAGCTAAGGGATTTGTCTCAGAAGACAGGTGCTTCAATCCACAAATCTATCAATTCATCAATGCTTTGTAAGACCTTCTGTCTTTTCATGTAGCTCCAAAGCAAAGTGGTAACAGAATGCACAAACATTTTATATTCTTATTCTTGGAGTAACATCAATGAGTTTCTCTCCTTTCTCTGAAATTTCCATCTGAATCAAAGAAAGGCAAGAAACTTTGATTAATAAGAAATTTGATTTTTTTTTTCATGGGCATAGTTGTCAGGACAATATTGGCAAGGTGAAAAACAATGAACAATTACAAAAATATTTGTGCCTCCTCCTCCTTGGCCAAAAGCACCACCATGTAAAAGGAATGCTAGTGCCCTTCCATTCAGAAAGACAGCTGCACATTAAATCAAATAAGGAACTTCCAGATCCAGCACAGTCAGTGAATACATACCACAGCAATTTTATAAACAACACATTAAACTGTAAAAACCCATACTACCAAACAGTTTGCCTGTAGCAAAGCATTGCTCGTCCCCTTCAGCGAGCAACTCCAAACTTTTTTAGGGTCTCTGAGGACAAAGAACTAGTCAGGTGGGACAAAAATAATTTAGAAAACATATCTTTAAAAAGATACCTTCTTTCTCCGTCATGTAGTTGCGCCTCTATACTATGTGCAACTTGATGTGGAGAAGGAAAACAGGCATCACAGCTTCAAAGAGCTCACAAATTTCTCACATCAGGAAAATAAAACTCCATGGGCAGTCTCTAATCATTCCTGAAGCCTCTGAAAGACCTACTATTATTATTACTAACAGCAGGTGGGAGACGAAAGCTCTTCACACTCAGAATGCAGAGCAGGGAAGATACAGCTGCAAAGTGAACCTTGACTGAAGGACTCTAACCCTTCAGCTCTCAATAGGCAGAAGCAGACACAAACACAGTATCTGATCCTTACTGCATGAGATTTTCTGGTGGTGGATTTTGTGAAACCTTGGTATTCTTGCCCCCATAGAAGTGTTAAGCCAAACACAAGAAAGCCAAAGAAAAGCTGAGGGTTTGAATTCTTGTAAGAGGTTGCATTATTTTAAGCAGAACACCATCTCCAAAAACGAGGCTTCAGAGGAATGGAGTGGGTGAGGAAAGGATCCACGATATCTGCAGACTGCCTGGCCCTAAGAACAAGCCCAGTTATCCTCAACCCTAAACAGAACTTCTCTGGTGTGATATTAGGTAGTAAACAATCAACAACAAACCACAACAATGGCTTGATGGATAGTACCCCTCAGGTGAACAGGATGGACCACCACTTATACCACTTTTCCTCTCAAATTAGATTCAAGGTTCTTGTGCCTTCCTATCTCAGCAGTAGCCATAGAATCATAGAGCAGTTTGGGTTGGAAGGGACCTCAGAGATCACCTAGTTCCAACCCCCCTGCCATGGGCAGGGACACCCTCCACTAGACCAGATTGCACAAAGCCCCATCCAGCCTGGCTTTGAACACTTCCAGGGAGGGGGCATCCACAGCTTCTCTGGGCAACCTCTTCCAGTGTCTCACCACACTCACAGTAAAGAATTTCTTCCTAATATCTAATCTAAATCTACCCTCTTTTAGTTTAAAGCCATTACCCCTTGTCCTACCACTACAGGCCCTACTAAAAAGTGTCTCCATCTTTCTTATAAGCCCCCTTTAAATACTGGCAGGCTGCTACAAGGTCTCTCCAGAGCCTTCTCTTCTCCAGGATGAACAGCCCCAACTCTCTCAGCCTGTCTTCGTAGGAGAGGTGCTCCAGCCCTCTGATCATCTTTGTGGCCCTCCTCTGGACTCCAACACAGGTCTGTCTTTCTTGTACTGGGGGCCCCAGACCCACCCTTTAGCTTCTAATCTTAATGGGCTTGAAAAATCTCAAAACTGGCACAACACACAAGAATTTTTTTTTCCTCATAGCAGATGATGTCGGTTGTAGAGTGGCCCCTATTTCAAGTAGGTTTTGCTTCTACAATCATCTCCCTTTAAATGTCAACCACAGGTGTTATGCTATTAATATACATTGCTAACTTGATCACCAGAAAAGTGCACAGATGTGATCAACAGGTATCGGTAATGATCTTTACTCAAAAGCAAAAGACTAAGCATTTGTCTCCAATGTAACTGTAACCATGAATGCTCACTCAGCAGTTACATCTGTCTGATGAAGAACATCTTTCCAAAAATAACATATGGCTCAAATCCATTATCAGAAGAGTTCACATGTCATACCAAGGTTTACGAAGGAGGGGAGGGAAAAGAAAAAAAAAAAAACCAAACAAACAGTTCAAAAGAAAGAAGTATCACAAAAAGGCCGTCTCAAAGTTAGACTACAAGAGCTCAAAAGTGTCCTTTCAATGTCAAGTAAAACCTGTATGAAGAAACAGAAATTATGATTTTCCACACATTTTTTGCTCTCTTACACCCAAGTGGTTAGGAGAAATTGAAGGGGAAGACTATGCCCTACTCCTCTTGGACAGCATGTGATGCAGGTGGGGCTGATGTGAACTGCCATAGACATTTCAAATGTCAAAAGGTTTTCTGTCTAACAGTGAAATCATAAATACAAACAAACATTTGAAGGAAAAAGCAGCTACACACTAATCCTTCGAATTAGTAGGGTGTTGGTTTTGTACCTGGAGAAACTGAAGGAATATAGGATTATAGTTACCACCTACTCATCTCTACTACTTATGATTCTGTTAGCTAAACATAGACTGAAATTAAAGTTTGGCTTCACTGAAAAACGAGACTTGGTCAGGCACCCAATGTATGTTTGAACAGGCTGCTGAGAATATAAAAAATAAAAAGTGCTATCTACGAAGAGCAGCTCACTGAAGTGATTTGGGAATCACAGGACTTTTTCTAAGCCAGTCAGCCTAGTTCTAGCAGATTGGAGAGGGACGTCTTTTGTGGACAATTCACCATATCTCTATTAGTGAATATTGTAATGGGTCAAGTGAACCATGAATGGTAGAGTAAGCATGCTATTTCCCTGTACAGATAATAAAGAAACTACAGAAAATTTAGTGCAGCTGTATACATCTAAAATTAGACAAGCTTTATCACATTTTTTTGTCTGTGAACAAACTTCACTGTGACCAGGGCAAGAATTAACGTAATTTGGAAGAGGTGTTATTTGCCAGGGACAGTTGCTTTTCTCTGCCCATCTCACAACTAAAAGACCTTACTTTGGCAAGTGAGATATCAGCATTGCTCAGTCCAACAGCTTGGGGTAAAGAATCTTTAAAAAGTTAGACTGAGAGCACAAAAGTTGCAGAGTAATTGATTTTGTTTCTAGTATTTGCTATGTTCTGCTTAATCTACAATTACAATATCCGCTCCAGACATTAGAAGTTAATAAATCTCTCCTGATGATATGCATCATACGTAATCAATTCTTCTCAACATTAAGACACCTGTTGCAAACAGCATCTTGAAAGTTACTTTTACTCTTAAATAAACTTCGTATTTGGAACAGGTTGCAGAGAATATACACACAAACAATAACTAAGTATGAACAGCCATTAAATCACTTCTCTGTGAGACAAGTCTATTAAAAAAAAAAAAAATCCCCAAAACCAAGCTCAAGTCTAATACATCCTCCCTCTCAGACAAATTTAGAATCCAGAGATCTTTTCACAAGGCAATAAAGAAGCTACAGTTTCAGTACAAAAGCATTCCAGTAAAGCTTCATCAAGTTTTCTATCAGGCAACCTTCTAAGAATCTCAAGTCATAAAGCAACTAGCTATACATTTTGATTTTAGAGATTTCCTCAACAGTGAGCTGTCTCTCTCCTTCAGCCCAGAGTGTTTTGACCTCTAGACTCTCCCCAGGGTCTAGAGGTACCCTCCACTGCCTGATTTCCAAGCTCATCCTGTACCACTGATCTCTGAGTGAGAATGACTCACTCCACATGCACAAGTCAGAGAAACATGTCATAATAAACATTCACAGTATCCACAGTCTAATTACATTAACAGAAATAGCAGACATACAGTCCTTTGCCCACCCAACCTTCCCATTAAACCCCATTAAATCCCATATTAGGGATTCATGCTTTACACACATTAGATTTACATTCTGATTTTAAGCATCTTTAATGCAATATGTCTTTAAGACATGTTCCAAATGTAAATAGGGTACATCAATATTCTTACAATCCAGTATCTCCAAGGTTACAGAGTATCAATTTGTATTGACAAATTTGTCTGGAATTATTCCATATGATACACATTTATTCTAAAGGTTAAAAATGTAAGTTCTGAGTAAGCATCAAATTCTCAAGCTCAATCCCATTACAAATTAATTAAGTGTTCTACTACTTCAGAGCCTGGGATAAATAGAAAGCTGTACACTGAAGACTCTTGCATCTAGGTACAAGAAATAGTGCAGGCAACATGAAAGCTGTTTGTTTCCTTACTACTGCAACATAGTTAGAAATTATTTCAGAAACTTACTATTTTCCAAGCAGAATCTCGGACAGATCTTGTTCAAAAGAAGTTCCTGACGTAATCGAAGAACTTCAGCTTCCAGTGCTTCAACTTTCGATTTCCATCCAAAATCTTGTTCAGATATGGTTTTGGCAAGGTGCTCAGTATATTCTTTGGAACTCTTCCCTGGTGGTTTTGAGTGGATAATTGCAAAAGCCAATGCTAGTTTTGATATTTTCAAATACCAAACTTGATTTTCTCTTCTGCCTTTGATTTCTATTGTATTAGAAAAACAGAAAACAAAAAAGTAGCTTTACTATGACTCTATTAAGGAAATTACGCATAGTATTTTCTTGGCTATGAAAACTGTTCAATGGTGAGACCAATTACTTTATTTCTAGTGCATTCCTAAATCATCAAGGAAAAGAGGAGAAATATAAGCATCTGTGCACAATGTGAGAATAAAAGATACCTCAGCTGCATACCAGCTATGACAATAAAATTCAGAGAGTGTTTGAGAATAATTGTGGAAATAGCAAGCACTTCAAATAGGCTTATCCTAGCAAAATTTTAAATGCAAATGTTATCTCCACTAAAATGAAGATGAAAACACTAAAAATACTAACCTCAGAAAAAACCCTCTGACACCTCTCCCTCAAAAAATCCTAAGCCCATGACTAAAGAACTCCACTATCTATACCCACCGCTTAAAGCAATTACGCACTAAATAACTGGTACTTTTTGCAAAATTTCTTACTTGTAAAAAACCTATTTCACACAACTTTTCCATTCATTTCTAAGAATTCCAGTGAAAAGCAGAAGTTAATTCTCTCAGCCTCAAAGGATCAGTACCTCTGTGAGACAACAAACTGATGAGACTCTTGTTTGCCTCATACATCAAAGGAAATGTTTTACAAATACAGAGCCATGCAAGTAATTGAACTACCTTCAAAGCCGAAGTTCCATGAAATACATGGAACCATACTGAAAAAAGAGTAAGTAGTAACAGCAAGGTATCCAAAATCTTTGGCTTTGAACCTGAAAGGTGCTCCCCAGATTATCTCATCTTCTTAATAGAAATTTCACTCAGATATTACTCAATCAGTGTCTGTCAAGCCTCATTCTTACAAAGTTCCTTTGCAGAGGAGAGCCACAAATTATGGCAGGCAGAAAGATGTCTTACAAATGGCTTTCACTGCTGGTTTATTGTTCTGATATCTCTGGAGATTACTTCGTAAAAGCTTTCTGATCCACCTTCCTTTTTTAAAAGGACAAATAAAAGATTCGCTTTGTGCTTTATAACATGCTCTGCCAGTACTAGCATTTTCCTTTAAATTATGTTCAGAGAAGTTGCAGAAGGACCAACATTCCAGTATAAGTCAGGGGATAGTATTTAATTTCAGCATTTCATGAACGTTCAGATGCCTTTTATCATTAGAGAGTCACCATCAATACCTTCATTTCTATCACGCTCTGTTTATTTCTACTCACATGACATACTTTTACAAAGAAAAGTCAAAGTTAGCTGCTTGACCACTGATACTTTTTTGCCACTATGCACTTTACACATCTCGGCCCATAACTCTAAATCCAGTGATTTAGAGTAAAAAAAAAAAAAAAAAATCCCCAATAAAAGTAATCGATTAAGTAGATAGGTATTACAAGGACCTGGAATGGGAGGAGCGGAGACTGAATTTCTACAGTTCAAGGAAATTTAGAAGTGTGAAATGCTACTTTAGTAGTATTTTTTCACCACTTATTACCAAACTAAAGAGAATCACTTTTCTAGTTTGTTTTAAAGGGGACTACTATATTTTAAGCAGAGCAAAAACGTTAGTGCACATGCTAATAATACAAGACAGAGAAGCAAAAGGTTCTTTCACCTCAACATGTCAAAATGCTGTTTTCTAAAGGAGATGTATTCCTAATAAATCACATAAACCATAGTATCTTACCTAATTTTGCTTTAAATCACAATCATTAAAATCTTAAATAGCATTCCACCTTAATAGTTAGGACATACAGTTAAGTAATGAAACTTGGATTTTGAGGGAGGCCTTTTCCTCTGTAACCTCTTATACAGACTCACTTCTGCAGTCGGAGTGCCTTATACTGAAGGAGTTTAATGAGGTACTTTTACTCTGGAGAAAAAGAAACACTCCTTTTCTGGAATAATTACTTGTAAAGATGCTGTTTAAAAAAAAAGCAAATAGTGATACTAGTGATATACCCGCGTGTATTTCCAGAAACAGTGGAGTTCATAAAGACTTTATAGAGAACGTACTGCTCTTTCACCTCCTTCCTATTACTGTCACTATCACCATCTCTCTTTTCCTCTTTCATGATCATGACAAGAGAAGTTTGTGGAACAAAAAGCAGGAGTTGTAAGAGTTGATTCCAGTTCTTCACAGTTCCCTAAAGGAACTCTCACAGAAACCACTGTGAAAATCGTCTAGAAAATAGCATACCGGATGACGCTGTTAGAAATACGGGGATGCTGGCCAACTGTGCATTAGCAAAAATTGCACAGCAATCTGTTGCTCTCAGGAAGTGCCGCACCAAAGACCACCAAACGTGGATGCATTCCACTAAAAGCATATTGGCAGCTACAGAGTTTTATCAATAGTATTTTTGCTCATCTCAGCACAGAAATGACACCAATGGTTAGGTAGAAAAAAAAGGTTTAGAACCAAACCAGAAGTTTTCCTTGATTGGGAACAGTACCAGGCCAAGAGCAGAAAGAAGTCACCAGTCTAATCCTAGCTGCTAATGCCAAAATATGTCCGACAGGAACTGAAAGGACCCACAGCCCTGCCAAAGTCCTAGCCATGGAAGGCTGCTGAGTAATTCTTCAGCTGCTGAAATAACTACAAAAGAAGTCATGAACTGTCCTGTATAGCTCTGTGGTAGATAACAAGGGGACCTAAGAGATGGTATAAAATCCTCTGTGGACCTTAGATGTAAACAGGATAACAGAAAGAACCAAGATAAATCTGATTCATAAGCACCACTCTACTCCACCAACCTGCCAGTCCCGCCGTTTTGCAACTGCATTTGATGCAGCAGCTCATATTACACTATTAACTACAGCGAGATACCTTTCCGGTAAGTCTCACCTTGTTTTTGACACTGTCTCAACATGTGAAGATGAAATAATTCCAACTAATTAGGAAAAAAACCCCCACTAATTTCAAATTATCACCTTTTTAGTTCATTTTCTTCTCAGAACTTCATATATTTAAGTCCATTCCCAAGGTCAAAGGTTTTATATTATTGGTTAAAAACCCTAAACAATTCAAATCATTCGCTGTTACTAAAAACCTGAAAACATCCATTAAAGCCATGAAACTTGCAGCTAGACTTAAATCATTCATTAAAGTCATTTTAACAAGCTGTAAAATCTCCTATTTCCAAAAAACCTGCAACCCCACAAAAGGGCTGTTTATGGACCTTGCTAGTTAGTAGTCCCCACTTTCATACTGATAACAAGTTGTCAGTCTGCAAGTTGAGGTCAAACACATGACATCTTCAAAAAAACACAGACAATTCCCTGAGCCAACTACTGGCACAAAAGCATCCCTTCCTCCTCTAGCACTCTCTTAGCTGTCAGAAGATGCTTTTCCTAACTCTTCAGTTGTGTGTAGTTAACAGTGAAAAAAGAAACAATGAACAGCCCAGCCCCTGAATGCACAGCAGTTGTTTTTACTGCTGCACACAACACCAAATTAAGTCTCAAGAGGATGCTATTTGGGTTTTTCTACCTCATGCCAGAATTGCACTGGTGTCAACAAAGGCTGACAGGGATAAAAATACTTTTCAGTCTTTAACAGAAGCGCAGGGATGATGTCTTCATTACTTTTTACATTAGTACACGTGAACTAGAGTAATCGGCCTCCCAAACAGGATTAACCTAGAGAGGGGTTAAGTCTGCAGTCAGATCAAAATGGATTGCTCTGTGCGGAAAAATCCCAGTGATCTTGGGATGAGTCTCCCCCAGCTCCTGGACCCAGATCCATCATCCCTCTGAACCAGCTCTGGGTTCCTCTACCCAGAGGAACAGCAGCGTGTGCTGTACCCAGCCATCAAGGTTTGCACAGGTGAATCCTCAGCTCTAGAGCTTTTAAGAAGTCTTTTGGGGGTGTTTATGGGTGAGGGAGGTGAATAATTTACTTTTCCGAGTGCTACATACAGTTTTCTGACTGACCTTGGAAACAAGGAAGTCATAGAGCAATGCTGGGGGGGGAAGGTGACTAAGATATACTGCGATTTAAAATTATAAGGCACCTCAAAATAAAACTAAAATCTAAACTTGTTTCAAAGAAGTCAACATTTGAGTAATACTTATTTATGTCACAGAATTGCACACCTTAGACATGATCTCTGCCCATGAAATTCATGGCTAATAATGGAAAAAATTTCTGCAAATGTCATAGACAAAACCTTATTGCTTACAACAGGACATTTATTTGTTATTCAGATCATTATCATCCAAGATTGAACATTTTAAAAATTAATAGAGTAAGACACAAAATAGACTGTAACTCATTTAACTTCCAGACCATTCAAGGAGTCAGTTTTCTTCACATTTGAAATAGATGGGACATATAAAAGGATTTCATAGAATCACAGAATGGTTTGGGTTGGAAAGGACCTTAAAGACCATCTAGTTCCAACCCCCCTGCCATGGGCAGGGACACCCTCCACTGGACCACTTTGCCCAAAGCCTCATCCAACCTGGCCTTGAACACTTCCAGGGATGGGGCATCCACAAACCTTTGTCAGGACAGAAACAAATTGCCATTCAACACAGCTACATAGCTAAAAATCTTCAGACAGTCCTGAAGAATATTATGTAACAAATATTAAAAAAAAATGGTTTTCCTTCTGAATTTAAGTGTATTGTCTGTCTTTAAAGGCACAAACATAATAGGAAAAACTGTTTTGTTGCCATGAAAAACTGTTTTGTTGCCATGTTTTTTACTTTAACTAGCATGTCAATTACACACTGCAGATAAAGGTGAAAAAATTACCCACATCTTTGTAAGCTCGTTCTGCATTACACAATAGGAACATTGACTCATTATAATGGAGCACAACATGGAGCACAAAATGCTGTGAGTGCTCTAGTGGAACTGGGCTGAGCTGCAGACACGTAAGGCCATAACATTAAGCAACAATAAAATAAACTTGATTTAATTGGCATGCCTAACATAATATTGTCTTTCGTGTATATAATAAATAATGATAATGGGACAGCTGCATAATCAAGATGAACTAAAGTATACCTTGTTTTCCAATTAAGCAGCTTTCATTGTAAAAATGTATATTAAACCAAGGCTACTCTACAGTGTCATTTTTAAACAACCTATACTGTTAATACACAAAGATATGTAATGTGGACATACTTACTGAGGGAAAACCTTGGGTTTACTACCACAAGCCTTAAAAAAAATGCCAGAGGTATTGTTTAAATGGACTCAAGATGCTAAAATGATACTGAAAATAAAAAAAAATATATTTATAACATGTTACGTGAAAAGCACAAGGAAACTTGATTAAAAGATAACATGATTTATTTTTTCAAACAATTTAACTTTTAAATAATTTTAGCATCTAAAATCAAGTCATAGAAATTCTCCCAAACCAAGTAACACAAATGAACTGAAAAAATATTTTAGAGCTTTTTAACATTCCCTAACAATAACGATTTCATAGCACTGAAGAACATAAGCAAGCATAATCCCTCAGGATTTCAGTAACATTTTATGGGTAGGATTTATCTCCTCTTAACTATAGAAATCTACAGTTCAGAAGGCTACAGCCAAGCTAGTTGTCTAGACTTCCTTTTTGATCAATGGGCAGAAACATAGTTTTCTAATGTTAAAAATAAGCCAAGTGATTTGTACATCTACTTTGTGATGAAGTTAAGTCATGACCCAGTAACACTGGTTTCCCTTCCTGGACCACAAAGAGAGTTAAGATGACTAGATCAGACACACATACATGTACTGTGCACAGCTAAGTGCAGTGAGATGAGTTGATGAGCTAAACCTGAGACCTTAAAAAACTATTTAAGTGCCTAACTAACAACAGAAATAAAATCAGCACCTTTTAAAATAAGTTTGTAATCCTATATCTTTTGAATATGTTGGGGGCGGGGAGCTTTCTAGAAGAAAATCCAAAAATCATGGAAAAATTTTATGAGAATAACTTTGTGAACATCTAAACATTGTCCAAAAATAGCATATAATTGCAAAGTAAAACACATGGGAAGCATGAAGTACAATGAGAATTAAATGAGCATAAAACAATGTTTGGCCTCTCAGTTACTGTGCATCACTCTTCAGTGAGATCACGTGAGGAAATTATTTCCTCCCATTTGAAAATGTGTAAACTCCCAATTTAAGATATCACGAGTATATCAATACTCCCATAAGTATATGCTTAGATTAACTCTTTCCAGGTTTGGACTGTTCTGGCATTTTGCTTTCTGAACAGAATCATTTGACAGGGATTTTAACTGTCTTTTTTCTAACATGCTGTTGCAGTGACACATCCAGAAGAGAAACATCATATTAGATTTAACATACAAGAATCCCAAGTCACTCAAGAGTTCAACTCTGTGAATCTTCTTAAAGAAACATTACAAATTATTGAGAGCAAGGACAGCTTATGCACCACAGGAGCCTTAAATACAGAAAAGGAATCACTTCTGCTCTATTCCCATTAGAATAGGCCATGTAAAAAAAAAACCCAAGGTAAGCCTAAGATTTCTGGTCATTTTAAAGTATGTATATGTTCTCCTTACAAGCTGAGAGTTCTTGCTTTTGCACTCTTTTCTCCTCCAACAGGCTTTTTTTGCTGTGTCACTTGCAATGTCACTACCATGTCTCTCATTATCATTATCATGTCTCTCACTACTAAAGACACGCATATCTTTGCACAAAGGGAATATATTCCATGAAGCCTGCTGTTTAGAAATTAAAGTGTAACTCAATGGTGTAAATTTATCTATTCTTATGTGACATAAGATTTCTTTCTCTACCAAAACAAAATTTTGATCACTTAATCAGCTGGATGTAAATCCATTTGATTTGGAAATTGAGGATATACTTTTCATTACAGCTTTATGAGATAGACCATGAAACTCAAACCCTTATTCATTTACAAAATTTTGTATGTGCTAATAATAATTACATAAAGTGTAACTTTGCAGTTGGCATTTTTGACTAAGGAAAATAATCAGTCTTTATATACTGCCAAGTTACAAGAAGAAAGCAGCCATATCTCCCAAGTTTTACCTATTGCAATGACTGCATTAGATCTTGAATGTACAATTTCAAAGCAGAGTTCAAAAAAAGGCAATCATAGAAAAGTTTGGAGTATTATATAGGGATTATGCTGCAGCTCTCCTCTTCCATGTTAAAGTATATGGACTGGAATACCACCATAATTTCCTTTTCAGTTTCACAGTTTCAGCTTTTACCTAAACAGTTTCATTTCTACAGATTTTTAAATCTGCAAGGTCAGTATCTTTCAGCGAAAAAGTTTCCTTCAGGTAAGTTACTAGAAAGCATCCGTTGTATTTAAAAAACCTTGTGGTTTTCTTACAAAAATTTTCTATTGGCAGAATGAAAGATAAGATTGTTCAAAAGAAAGCAAGCGGTTGCAATACAAGACAAGAAAAAGAGAGAACAGTAGGGATACTAGGAATCTAGTACACTAAAAAGCACACAGCTTATACCACATTTAAATACATAGTGCCTGAATATTAGTTTATGAAGCACTGGAAGTTGTAAAAGACAGTGAACTACAGAAGTGACTTGCCAAGCATTTGCAGCTAAGTCCATAGGCAAGTATTTTTTATACTTTAATTTAGCTCAATTACTAGTTTATTCACATTAAGAAAAGAACTGGGAAATACAACAAAATTAATTATTACTTTCCTACATTTTTCTCAATGAGTGATGGAAGAGACTGAGTACTACGATTTCTAAATTTCCCAAGACAAGGTGACTAGAAACAATCACTTCAACTGACTAACATTAGAAATAATCAGTTTCCGGTAAAAATATTGGTAAGTCTTTTCTCTTGTATCTGCATATTTAATGCAATCTTATTTTAACAAGCAGAGCACTAACAAAATTAATTGAATTCCAGCACCTCTCCAATACAACTTAGCAACAATACAGCGTTCTCGTGACTTGGGTGAAATGAGCAGGGAAAAAACCTTCAGATTTGTAACATATCGGAAAAGAAACCCCCTAAGAATCTGAATAAATAGAGACAGAAGTCATTCACGGCTTAACTTCTTCATTAATAATAAAAAAGTGGCGCAACTTTCACGTGAAGGCTGCCATTTCCTTCCAAACAAAGCAAATGAACTGCCCATCTCCACGAAACCACTCCTGACACGCCTGCCCACGCGAGGCCTCCCCCACGCTGCCGCAGGCAGAACCAGCCACGGCGGCCTGACCCAGCCAGCCCGGCTGAGGCGTCCGCTCCTCCCCCCGCACCCACCTCTGCAGTCCCAGCCAACCCCCGGACCCCACCTGAAGACGCGGGGTTTGCAAACAAGAAGGACATTCCCCGCACGCAGCAGTAGCCGCCATGGGAGGAGGCAGCGTAGGGGTGGGGGCACCTCCTCAGGCCGCTCCTTCCCGCCCGCCCGGACCCCTCGCCCAGCCTCCCTTCCCGCCGCCCCGGCCGCGGGGAGGCCGAGGCCCTTGGGAAGCCCTGGCGGCCTCGGGCCCCAACCCACCTGCAGCGGCCGCCCCGCCGCGGGGGCTCCCCGGCTCCATGGCGAGGGACAGCTCCCGGCGGCCGACAGGCGCCCCGCGCGATTCCGCGCTGCCTGTGGCGGGCAGCGGCCCGGCCCGGGGCTGAGGGGCCGCACCCGGGGTTGGGGGGCAGAACAAGAGCTCACCGCCCGTGCCGGGCCCCCCGGCCCCTCGCGTAGGCCTTGCCTCAGCCCCGAGGGACTTTGGGTGGAGCCCTTTGGTACAGGCAGTCCTCATCCAGTCGTGTTTGTCTCGGTAAACACGGGTATCTCCTACGGGTGACAGGAGCCAGCAGTGTGATGAGGTATCCAAGAAAGCCAGTGGTATCCTGGGGTGCATTCAGAAGAGCATGGCCAGCAGGTCAAGGGAGGTTATCCTCCCCCTCCAGCCTGCCCTGGCGAGGCCACATCTGGAATATTGTGTCCAGTTCTGGGCTCCCCGCTTCGAGAAAGACAGGGAACTACTGGAGAGAGTCCAGCGGAGGGCTACAGATGATTAGGGGACTGGAGCTTCTCTTGTATGAGGAAAGGCTGAGAGAGCTGGTCTGTTTAGTCTGGAGAAGACTGAGAGGGGATCTCATCAACACAAATATCTACAGGGTGGATGTCAGGAGGAAGAACCAGGCTCTTCTCTATGGTGCCCAGTGACAGGACAAGAGGCAATGGGCACAAATGAACACAGGAAGCTCCATCTCAACATGAGGGAAAACTTCACTTTGAGGGTGACAGAGCCCTGGAACAGGCTGCCCAGAGAGGTTGTGGAGTCTCCTTCTCTGGAGATACTGAAAACTCTCCTGGAGGAGATCCTGTGCAACCTGCTCTGGGTGATCCTGCTTTAGCAGAGGGGGTTGGACTAGATCTCCAGAGGTCCCTTCCAGCACCTACCAATCTGTGATTTGTGATTCTGTGGGTGCTGCTGGAGCCCGCTGGCTCATGGGGTGGGCCTTTCCTCCCACTCACGGGGCCGGGGTGAGTCGTGGGACGAGAGGGAAGGACAAAGGCCACCTCGCTGCGAAGGCAAAGACCGCCTTAGTTGGGAAGGTGAAGGAAGGGGGAAGCAGGGGAGCCCCACGGGGGGTGTCCAAATGAGCAAGGCCAAACAGGAGGGGAGCGCAGCTGTGGGCATGCATGGGGCAAGCAGGGCCCTGTGGGGGTGTGGGTGCAGCCCCTGGGCACCTGGCCGTATGCTCAGTTTTCATGCTGAGCCTGCTGAGGGTTGGGGTGGTGGAACTCAGCATCACCTCAGCCACCTGAAAGGACCCCCCACGCTTTTACACTGATGTACATATGGTCTCAAATCTGTTGCATTTTACTGCTGTAAGTTGCATGAAGTTCTCTTGAGCTATTTTGCTGATTAATTTTGGTCTCTACACATTTCTTATGTTTGAATATCCTAAGAGCAAATTACATCCTAAAACTTAAAAACAATATTTCTTTAACAGTAGATTGGAAATAGAAGCTGCCTTACAGCTGAAACACCGTGATGAGAGCTCACCAGTTAACTTAAGAAATTAGTTTTGTATGTAAAATTATATTCTTTACACAAAATGTGCTGAAAAGGCTGTGTTAAGACCTTCTTGGCCAGCAGTGGAGTCTCTTGAGTTGAGGAGGGTGAGGAGGGAGGACAGGAGGACAGATAAGAAATTAGTACCAAAGTCAGATGCATTAGGTGCAGTTAGGCTTATCACAATGTATCAAGTTTTTAAGTAGAGGGGGATTGATGTTTCTAAACACAGAAGTATTCAGTTGTGACAAACAAGATATGTTTTTAAAATTTTCATCCCCATGTTTTGTTCTCAGATAATCGAAGCAGCTTTATTTTTAACACTTTAAATGAATGTATTAAAAAAACCTATTTTTTATCAAGTGGTAGACTTGTGAGCTAATGTACTTTTTTTTTTTTAATTTGAAAAATAAATTTACCATCCCAACTACAGAAAACTTAACACATTGGAACTTTCATTTTAGACTTCAAATGATAAAAATAAATTAGATTGAATAATTCAGAGAGTATTTTCATTCTGACAGAACTACTTATTTCTTAGTGAAACTCAGGGAAAAAAAAACCAACAAAAGATTCTCCAGCCTTTTATTACAGTGACATATCAGCAGCTACACTTTATCATTTTCATGCATTTTTTGTGCAGGTAAGTGATGTAGATGCTTTGCAAAGTGGACAGTCATCATGTAGATTGGAGCATCCATGTTCTCACATAATCTTTTCAACTGTCACTAAAATAAAAGATTCAGAGACAACAGTGCTTCTACATGCAAACCCAGGGTTTAAATACAGAAAGCAGAATCTAAAAAGCAGAATTAGGCAGAGGCAACGTTATTACTGTTCTAAAAAAGAAAGTGGCTGTGCTTTTTATGAGAATACTGGTACTACTCACAATTGTAGGCTTACTGAGAGGCACCTAACAATCCTGAGACCTTCTACCATTAAACAGCTGCCTGGAGGGTTGTTTTTCACTTGATTATTTTGTACTTAAACATCTAAGAGCTGCATAAATTTAGTTTTAGATGCACAGCCCCCTTTATTTGGAGGTAGTAGTAGTTAAAAGGAACGTGTCATACTTTTTGTATGCAACTTTCAGAATACTAACCAAGGTACACCTTTTTGCAGTTTCTAGGTTTGCCTTTAAAATAAATTGAAGCATCCCAATATTTTCAAGGTGGAAAAAAGCTGGTACACCTCCACCCTCCCATTAACAGAGCATCTCTAAGGACTTTTTTATTCATCTGAAAGCAGCAAAATCTGGGCACAATCAATTGCAGATTCACTAAGATGTGTGATCCTGTTCTATTGAAGAACGCTTTTCAAAAATAATTGTAGAAGTTGTATTAACTTTATGCACTGATTATTCCCAATGATTACATAATCTGACATTACTTTTTACATAAATGAACATTTACGTGTGCATGCATTCACGCACATGTGCCAATTAATGTTATATCCAATAAATAAAAAATAAGATACAATTCCCATTTTGGTATCCAAACGTGGGATGATTAGCACTGTATGTAATCTCAAGTGAACCAACAGTAAAATCAAGCTTTGATTTGAAATAAGCAGTTTGTAGACCGTGAAGGAAGCTGATTCTACTAGCTGTAGATAAATTCTTTTGATCTCTGTTTCTGAAGATGCCTTTTGATCTTAAGAACAGTCAAAGGATACATTTGTGGCAAAAGGTCATAAAAAATAATTAGCTGGTTTTATTAATAATTCAACATAAAAGCACTGCAGGTGTTTAATCACATTAGAGGTCATGAGTTCCCAGTATTTAACCAATCCACATGCTGAATAATTACAGACAAGTCAGTGATCAACTCAGAACACACTCCAAAAACACAGACTTCAATCAATTGTTAAAAGTAAATAGATTAGATTCCTGTTGAACACGCAGGCCCTGCTCTTACTGGATGCCTTCAGTATCAACAACAATTTGAGCAAACATGAAAGAATAACTTTTTCTTTGGAGAACTATCATCTGTCAGAATTCATCAGGCATCTGTATATTTTAATGCATCTCAATTTACCCAAGAGCTAGAAGAGTCTGAAAACACATATGAAATCTGCTGTCTCATCTGTTGTAGTTTGCAGTTTTGTTTAGCTGATGTGGGGCAAAGCACAGAGCAGCTTGCAAAGAGTGGGTGAAAATCACAAGCAGGAACATCCGTGTTCTCTCATTTGAGCTTTCATTCTTCTGTGTTACAGCACTGTATTTAATTAAAAATACCAATTTTGGCATCACGATTCTTCATTACTCAGCATCACGCTCTTTTCAAAACAGATTATAATATGTTTGTGATGGCTCTATTTTGTATGTAATTTTGATGACAGAAATATGATACAAGTAGTTCCTTTGATCATCATCTGCAATGCTAAACAAATCATCTGATTTAGGATGTTCAGCGAGTTATGCAATGACTTCTTTGTTACTGTTCAGAAATAAAGCATTACCATCAGGAAAAAAAGATAAGACTTCAGCATGTGATGCAATAAAAACCTCCTTCTACAAAAGCAATATAAAAAGTTAGACATAATATGAGAAGAACAGGGAAACAAACAAAATTTGCTGTCATTAAGAGGCGACATACCATCAGTGATGATGGTATGCTCTGTTATGAATAGATACTTTACAGTGCTTTATTTAAATGTTATCACTTATATAACACTGTAAAATTAGATGTACACGCAAGATAATGACAACAGATTCAATTCTTTTCTATACAGTATCTACTAAAGAATGAGAAAACCTTTCCCTCAAAGAATTTCACCAACTGGAAATCAATACTAAAATATTCCCACAGCACCAGATAAGAAAATGGGTAAAAGCACGTTAGCAAGTAATCAGAACAATGGTCAGACTTTAGTGTAGAGATATTTAAAAATGAATGTGACAATGTAGCAGACAATTTTCTGCATTCGCATTTCATCGTTGATCTAAGATGAGCAAAACACTTTTGTGTGAGGCAGAGTGCTCTGCCCCTACCTTCTCTCCAGCCACCTGAAGATAGCCTATAATCTGGTGAATAGGGCTGCAAAGGGACAGAAGTGGGCTTGAACACTGACTCAAAAGAGATTGGAGTATGTGTGCCACTTTGTAGGTGAGCCCTCTGGCCACTGAGTAATTGGACAGAAACTGGCTAGAGTAGCTACTGTCTGTATTTTGTAAAAATTTGACTATTCCAGACCTAAAATCAGGAGAGGTTTTGGAGGCTGTGACCTGTATGTGGACATTCACACTCTGATCTATGCTGGGGGAAAGTGCATACAGTCTGGCGGACTTACACGTGTAAGAATTTTGACTCCCTCAAGAAGTTCTTTGCTCGGCACCTGCCTTTGTCAGTCTCATTCTTCTCATTAATTGTATCAGGATCCTTTCCAGTAGCACTGAGAAGTCTCCTACTAAAAAATATCCACAGTCTTTGCACTGTGTAGCAACATGGAAGTTGTTTTCTGGACTCAACAGCATATCCGTTCTATGTTGTGGCACTTCATGAGACCTAGAAGAGATGTGGGTCATGCACTGGGCAATACCAGGCTGGCTGTGCCACACAGCTGGCATCAACCACAAGGAAGCCCTGCACCTTAGGAAATCTACACTGATTGACCAGGCACCAAAGTACTCTTCCTCCTTCAGTCCACAAAGGACAACGTAGACATTTTCTCATTTTGTGGAAGCTTATATTGTTTGCAGACACTCCTTTGCGTGCAGGGGCACACATAACTAGTGATTAACAGAGCTATTTGTACAGACTAATGTCATGCTTTAGCCCCAGCCAGCAACTAGGCACCACCTGACCACTCACTCATTCCTCCCCCCACCCCCCTCAGTGGGATGAGGAGGAGAATCAGAAGAAAAAGGTAAAACCTGTGGGTTGGGATACAGACAGTTTACTAGGACAGCAAAGGAAGAGGAAAATAACAACAATACTAATTAACCAATATAGAAAGCATGTGATACGCAATGCAATTTGCTCACCACCTGGAGTCTGATGTCAAGCCTGTTCCTGAGCAGCGACTCCTCCTCCCTGGCTAGCTCCTGCCCTTATATACTGAGCATGACATCATATGGTATGGAATATCCCTTTGGCTAGTTTGGGTCAGCTCTCCTGGCAATAGTCCCTCCCAGCTCCTTGTGAAAGTTAACTCTATCCCAGCAGAAAACCAGGACAACTAAGGAGTCTGGTTTAGTCTTTAAATGTAGGGTAACTGCTGCCCTCAGAAGATCTGTGCTGTACTGCTCAGGTAGGTGAGGAGAGGGAGGGATCTATGGCTCAGCTCTAATAGCTCGGCTATCAACAAACAAAACATTTCAGTCACTTAAAAGTTTTGTCAGTTTGCTCTAGTTGGAAATGTGTCCTACTGAGTTTAACAAGCTTAAACCATTAATTCATTTGTTTTTCCTGGTGTGAAATGTAGGCTTCAGGTTAAACTATTAAAAATGCAGATTCTTGGAGGCCAGAATCCCTTGTATCTAGCAAATATTGAAAGGAGATTGGAGAAAGAAGAAACAATCCTCAGAAAAACTTAAACATTTCAGACTAGTAAAACTAATTTCTAATGCAATATGTAATATAAATAGAATAGGTCATATATACAGGTATACACACATAAATATATATACACATTTAGACAGAGAGATATAAGTGACAAAGTGAAACGTGTTGTGGTAAAGATGCATGGGAAGTAATTTTTGTTATCTGACTAATATGTTTCAACTACAGCAACCAACTTCCAAAGATAAAATGCTTTGTCCCTTCCACACGCAACCTTTCTTCCCTCAGAAAAATCGCATCACATGTTCTAGTTCAGTGGCTACTGAGCTTTACAGCTGAAGGGTTGCACATAATTTTGGCAGATCAAGGGAGCTGCAATCGATACTGTATCTGCTTTGAAACATTATCCTGTGCTTCCTGGGGCTCCTGGAGCCCATCAGGGAAGGGCAGTGGACCTGGCATCAATCCTTTCTTCCTGCAGCTGAGCTGTTGCTGTAGAGAAAAAGAGAATCTGCTTACAGCACGAGAAGGTCACGTTACCATGGTTCCCATGCCTGAAGTAAAATGGTGGTGATATAGGAATGTGTGCATCAGTAGATACAAATGAAGATGCCATTTAAAACTTCCATGGCATGACTCAAGTGACTCAATTTCAAATTAAAATAAAATCTATGCAAGTTACATCCTGTTGCAGCTGTCCAGAAATCTGAAGGTCCATATGTGAGCCTCAGGCCACCGATTAGAACTGCAAATGCTGGGCTGTGCATATTTTAAGGGGTGAAAATTGCACGTCCCGTAAGTCTCCACAAATATCCTTTCCATAGGAGTGGATATTCCATATCCATCTGCCAAAACGTGCATGCTCTCTTTAATCATGTTTCTGCTGAATGAGGAAAAAACATCAGAATAAAATACAAAAAAAATTAACAAGATTCTCAACTGTGTTTCTCAAGTAATTATTAGGAAATGAAATGGTTAGGAGGAATTGGCTGCAATGAAAGTGAACCTAAATTTTATGATATGTGTAATTTTGGAACTAGGCCGAGTTGTCATGACTTATGACATCACTAAAACTCCCATTAGAGGGGAGGACACTTCATTTAAATCCATGAAAACTACTGTATAAGTGTAGTTTATAAAATGAACTAAATTAATTTCTAACTAAATAAATTTTACTTAGTTTAGCTCTAACTAAATTCTAGACTTTTGCTGAAATAATTAACTTTTTTTTTTTTCAGTTTTGATATGTAAAATCCATGAACAGTTTTTCATTTCGACTGTAACTTTTGGCTGCTCTTTGCTATAAGCTTGATTAATTGTATAACTCAAGAATTTGAGGAACAACGAAAGACAAAGCAGGAAGTCAGCAGAGTGAAATTCTTATGATGTAGGTTACTTGGATAATTCATATCTCAGAATAAAGAAATCTGAGTTCTGTGGAGTACCTATGGTACTTGATATACATGCTTTATATATAATTTCTTAAAGGTCAATAAGAAAATTAAACTGAAGTTTAACCACAAGTTTTGCTCTGCACTGATGTGTGAGAACCTTGGGTGAAATTGGACCAAGAAATTTATTTATGGAGATAATCCTCTTGTATTCCCATGCATCTTGCATTTGAAGGGGAGCCATTTTCCAATAGCTTTTATAATTTTCATTCCTTCTTCATCTCGACTGTTTTATTTATGCTTTATGGCCACATGCTACATACAGATACCTGCATGACTACATTGAGAGTCATGCACATATGCACATATTTCTCTCAAGGGAAAATGTGGCCTTTAATAAATATGCAATGTGGCACAGTTGTGATTGAGGTAGGCAGGTTTAAGATGCATAACTAGATTATTTTAAAAAACCCCTCAGATTTCTTCAAACATGCCAAAGGTATGTCAAGCTAAAAGTTATGTGAATTGGAGTGTAAAAGGACAACCTAAATATTTTTCAAATTATGCAGAAGTGTGTTTGCTCATATTCTGTAACTGAGAACCAGCCAGACGGGATTTTTACCACACTTTCATAATAACTCATATTTGGGTAGTGAACAAACATGAACAATATTAGCACAACAGATCATGTTCTTAAACCTCTAAATGTCATAATAGAAATACCATCTCAACCATAATTATTGCTATTGCAAGTGAGATGCTATAAAAGTAAAAATAAAATTGTTTTCCTCTTTGTTTTCTCATTTGAAATGTTTATTTAGGTAGCCCTCAGAACACTACTCCTTGCTATTAGATGTCTCCAAGAACTAATACTTTAAATGCTCCGGACTGCTCAGAGTTTTGAAGTACTGTCAAAGTTCAAAGAAACCTGTGTTGCCACTGGTCTTTACTCATATGCTAAGAATCTCTCTCTTCCTCAGAAGTAATTACTTCTACACTTGTTTTCAGGGCTAGAAATTGTTCTGCCAATATTCATGAAGACCAGCTTGTCCTCACTATTTTTATTTTATTTGTGGAAAACAGATCAGATAGACCATCTCAGCTTAGTTCAGTTAAAAGTCAATATTGAGCTAAAGAGATGATCCCAGTGTCCCACAGACCATTCCTTAGACTGTCAGTCAATACAATTTCACCTGAGTCTCTGTGTCTGGTAAGTCCAGTAGCAAGTAACACCAGGGATGGAAGCACACATCAGTTAAAAACATAAGAAATGCCACAATGGATGAGACCAAGGGTTCATCTAGCCCATCTCTCCTACAGCAGCAGTGGGAAAAGCTGTTAGAATATTATTTAGAAGTTGCTCACTGGCATCTGTTTTCTCCATTGTGTGTTGTTTCAACTCTTAGACCCTGTTGAGTCCTTCACTACTGCCGCAGCTGAGCATCCTATTTTCCTTGGCATATTTGTGGTAAGAAAGTGCCATGGCTTAAACTTTATTGAACAGAGTGACACAATGAATCAACCACAGAGTGAGAAATTAAACTTTTGTCTCCAGCTTCTTTACTAGCACCCTATCTATTAAAGGCAGTTATCCTCTTTGACCCATGTGATTAACAAAGTTATTAATTAGGTACTAACTTGGACAGAAGTCTTGCCAACTCTGTTTAACCTAGCTACTTTCATAGATGTTCATTTGTTTAGCCTCCTTCAGTGCATATTTATTTGTTTCCAAGATCATCCATTTTCTTATTTGTTATGTTCAAAGTAAAAATACAAATTATACAACTAGTGCAACAGAGATGTTAATTCAGTTTTCAAAAACTGGGTGCTTTAGTTGATTATAAGTTGATTATAAATTGAGTAGGTTTTAACATGTGTCCAAACCACTGTTCCACAATCCTAAACTCTCTGCACATTTGCAGGGCAGAGTATTTACCTTTTTGTAAGAGAACTCCCAAATAAAGACACTACACCTTTTGTAATTCAAAAAATTACTATTGAGTACTGTGCCAAATGTCATCCCATTCTGATTTTCTATGCTTAAATTACAGTTGCAGGAGTTATGTGCGGTAAGCTTGCACCACAAGGCTGAGAAAGCCCCTGTGAAATATCTAAGTAGTTCACAGAAACCTTACAAAATCCTGTCAAATATAGGAAACCCTAAAAGGATCATTCAGATGTCCCTGGAGGAATTCAAAGATGATGTAAATGTCCTTGAAGATAAAACTTTATAATTGAAAGTCTGACAGGCCCTTCACTATAAAATCATCAATGCAACTCAAATCAGACTTTTACAAGGGCTTAGATGGGAGTTTTCAAAGCGGATCCTTGAAAGGAAATGTTGAGTCATTAATATCAGAAAATTGTGAACAATGGATTGTTAGGTGACTAAACCAGTTCAAGCTAAAAAGAAAAATTATAAAAATGTGAATTTATATTTTCAATTTGAAACAATGAAATGAAAAGATCTTACAATAATCTTGAGCCTCCACAAAACTCACAGGGAATACCTGCGCATTGGAAGTTTTTCCATCTTCTTCATTATTTTTCCCCATATGATGGAGACTAATGATTAGTGTCAATTTTTAATTTCTAGAATTGCTTCTTAGAAGCTGAAGTGTCTTACATGGTGATTAAATGCTGCTTTTTGGTGGGACCAAATTAAAAGATCTGCTGAAAATCTCAAGGAGATAAAAAAATAAAATAGTATTCTGCCTAGTAGCCAACTGTCCAATACCTTAGTTGTAAATGCTACAAAAGCTACATGTTGCAAAAATTATAGAGGTAAATACAATTTTGATTCTGAAAGATGTTAAAAATATTTGGTAGCATCTCATTTTAAAGTATGTTTTTACATCTTTGCAAACAGGTTGTCTTCTTTTGATGTCTAACATAAAAAATAGCCTAAAGCCTCATAATGAAGTGTCATCTTGTTTAAATAGTCACTACTAATACTAACAGCTGAAACTAACACCAAGACTCAGAAACTGGATAGAAGGAACTGCAGAAACTTTCTGCATAGGAACTAGAAACAAGAACCAAGAATTATTACAATTTCTTTTACTAGTTTTCCTGATGCAGTCTCTGCACAGTATGTTTAAGTACAAAAACATGCTACTCAGGTATGATTGAACTGATTAAAAAAAAAAACAACAAACAAAACTTGATATAAATTTTTAAGATCAAAGCAAGGGTCCTTTCCAAAAATAAAATTGTTGCTGCAAAGCCATACACCTAAATAACCAGTGAAGTGAAAAACAGCTGAACCTGCTTTTTTGATAACATTTTCTAGGAGGGTGATGTGCAATCACTTCGATCGTGGGTCAATGAATAAAAAGGAGGTAAGTAATTTCACTGGCGATCAGTACCTGCCACCTTCACTTGTTTGCCCTAGTCTGTTGCCAATCTCACTGAGACTGAAATGTAATCCCAAAGGAGCACAAGTGACACAGAGTGGTTTCGACTTCATTTCTGTCTGGGTTTGGACCCACAAATATTGGCAGATGGAGGACAAGTCTTAGGTCTCCTCAGTTACTCTATAGTTAGCATGAGCAAGATATTGCTAGCCATCTTCATTAAACTCCCCTTGAACAAATTCCTTGCAAAATCTTCATGATAAGGATCAGCCAGGAATCTCCCGTGAAATTAACAGAGAAGAGGAGGGGGGATACAGAAATCTGAAAAGTAATATGAAAATTGGGATGTTTTTACTGATATTTGGGAGACAATCCGAACTTCTCGTTTGGATTCTGTTTGCACAGTTTAGTTTGTCAGTCTTCCTTTTACATCCTTTAAAATAAGAGATTAATGGGAAAAACAAGGACACAGAACAGTTACAAGTGTGCTTAAGCTGACAATCCGAGTGTCACCCAAGTTGACTCCCCCAGGCAGTAACTCCCTACTCCTGCAATGCTCCAATGTGTGGGTAACCCTCTCGGCCTCCAAAGAGCTCGTGGAGAGTCTCAGGGTGCTTTGGATCCAGGACAACCTGTTTCATACCTTTGTCTGCTGGAAGAGAGCAGTAATGTGCATTGAAAGCAACCTTTGTGGGTGGATTGGATAAATTTTACTAGTGAAATAAACTGAATTTAGAGGTACTAATACTGTACCTCTTTTTAATAGGTGGAGGTAAGGGCTTCACAGCTAAACACAGCAGGCCAAGTTCTGGGGTTCCTGAAGTGTTAAAGCTTCTGCCAGATTTAGAGTTTTGTATAAACTCTAAAACACCCCCTGAAGAAAGACTTCAAGATTTAATTCATTGTACCTGTTAATATCCCGCACCCTTTCCTTTTGCACTGCTCTCCCTGTGAACAAAAACTTGCAAGTTCAAGTCAAGTTTTCTGACAATTACCTTTCTGGGGACAAACCATCAACGAGCCGTGCAGAGGCTTTCAGGAAGTCATTTAGGAACTTGAAATTCTGCCTGAAAGGAGTTTTCCCTTTCTCATTGAACTGATTGCTTCCTCCTTTGGTATCTCCTCCTCTGGCCTGCAAATGAAACATCCAGTCGCGTCTTGCTGGAGAGAGTTGACAGATGAAGCTGTTTCGCACTGGAAATGATCTCTACACGGCTAGTCAAGCTCTTTTTGTCCCAAATGGATTCTGCATATGGCTGATTTTCCCCATACAGAATAAGAAGTAAACAGAGACTGATAGATATTGGCTTTCCATCATCTGAAATGTCAGCTGCTGTACATTAAGAAGTTATCTATGCCTTTAATTGTGAGTAAGAGGGATTTAGAGCTTGCAGGAGCGTAATTGTTTCACAGTAAATCTACTGATAAGCCCCTCTTCCTTACTGCCCACACACAGTTCCACTGACTTTAAAATATTAAATTGTCCCTTTCCCTTCAAACGCTGGTGCCTAATGCAAGATCTATTGTCCTGAAGCATTCTTTCTAGCTTAGGCTCTAATGAGATGCCAATATTGCAAACCAATAACCAAAACGAGGTAATATTAAAACGAAGCATAAGGCTGCCTTTATTACTGCCGTATTTCTTTACTGCATTAATTTTGAAACGTTTCTATGTTCTGTCTAATCCCAGTCTTAGCAGTAAAAGTTTTGATAATTGACAAGCTTCTTTCTCCTGTGATGTGTTCCCAGAGACAAGGTGTAAGCATGTGGGGGAGGGCAAGGGAGAGGAGGATTTTTATTTTTTAATGTGCCAGAGACAAAGAAATTTTCCTTTCAATTACTTAATCAGACAAAACAGGCTTATATTGATGTCTAAATTTCAAAGTTTGGTGAATTGCTTGTTACGGATGGGTTTGAATTCAAGTGAGATAATAGCTTAAGAATATCAGGTAAATGGTCCTGTGATTAAATAAATACCTGCAGTTCCCCTGGGGTTGGTTTCTTTTGAGCTCCAGCATTCTTGTCTTGTTCGTGGGGTGAGGATACAAGAATATGTGCCTATTTAGCAAAAAGTATTTATGTAAATGAGCTAATGAACAGTCCCAATTGCTTGTATTCCCCAGCCTCCCTAAGACGACAAGTGATTTTGCTGATTGATATTAATAAAAGAGGAATACACACCAGAAAAATGTCTCTGTTTATCCATCCTCTGTTCACTGACTGTAATTTACACTACAGTAACATTTCTCACAGACATAATATGAAGTGATTTCTCATTTAGGGTGAGTCTAATTGCATTCTTTGAATCAGTGGGGGATGCAAGGGATCAATGATATAAAAGAGACAAACACTACTTGCACCAGCCCCAGGTAGGACATGGTGTTCCTGTCCCACCTCTCTAAACAGGCAGGACGAGTGACATCCTCAGAGGTTTCATGTGACAAGAGTGACCAGATCAGAGGACACAGAGATGGGGATGGAACTGCAGCTCATCGCCAGGTGGGCTTCCTGCTGCAAGGACCCTGTACGCCTGGGTATCACCAATGAAAGCTGGGAGCTTCTGAGTGAGCTAATGCCTCCTCTATACCCTTTGTCACACAAAGCAGCCAGTTATCCCAGTGTCAAGGATATTGGGCAATTTTGCAGAGATGCATGACTGTAGATAGTTTATTTTTGCCTTTGCTTCCATTTTTTATTCCTACTGCCCTCTTTCTTTCCATTCATTTCATGAAAAAAATCTCTTAATACATACAAAGAGGCATACTGAAAAATAAAATGGCAGATAAATTACAGGAATAAAACATTTTGACATTGTGCAACTTCTTTTAAAACAAGAGGGTGCAGTAATAGCATTTGGCTTGGTATTTCCTCTACCAAAGAGGTAATCTACTTTCACAGCTACCTTATAGGACAGAATGATGTTAAAGGAATCTTTAATAATTTGTGGGATTTTTTGTACTTGACATCTGTCTTTCCATTTTACTTGAGTTAATATAATTTTCTTTTGTGTTCTGTGTGCATTTCAATAACCATTTAGTGCTAAAATGTTCAGGTAGAACTTCAAATAGCTTAGAGTAGCGTTTTATATGCTGAACAACGATGAATGGAAAATACAATTCTCTTTCTTTTCCCTTCTTATTTTTCTAACATGATGAAGTGGAGTGTATACTGTTACAAATCCATCAGAAATGACAAAGTCAGGATGTGATCCCCATATTCTTTATGAACAACACAGTCATGTAACTCAATGAATGTATGAACCTAAGTAGAAAAGTGAGAAGACACTGACAATAGCACCTGAGATTGACTTGACTCCATATTTACTGGCCTCTGAATCCAAGCAATTTTTGTATGCTTAAGCAAGTATTTATAATGACACTACATTTTAAAGAGAATAGTATTCATATTATTCTGTGGGCACTTGGTTACAAGGAACAAAAATATATCTACGCAGTGAGAAAACAGGCAAATGGAAGTTCAATAAAGTGTTAAATGATATCGCTAATGACGACCACAAAATAAGGTGGTGGAAAAAGAAGGGAACTGACCACTGACACTGTTCAATAACCCATAACAGTATAATATTAATCTTGAAACGCTGACTTGTGGACTAGCCAGTAAATTGCATAAATTACTTAAAGGCATTTAACATTAAAGAGTTTAATGGTTTATGTCATTTGCAATACACAGCATGTCACATCTTATTGCAATACTCAATATGTTATGTGTAACCATCTATACAGTCTGTTGTTGTTAAATTTTCCTAGGTACTGGTTGGTATGTGAGAGAATAAAATTCCATCTCCTCATATAATTTAAGGAAACAAAGCAAAAATTTAAAGCTAAACGGAAACCATTTGTTATTTTGATGTTGAAATTTCTCCTCTAGGAATCTATCTAGAGCCAAGAGTTTTCCCAGTCAGACACCAGGGCTGTTGGTTGCAACTGGTTGTCAAGAAGTGGACTAACAAAAAAGCAGATAGTTTCTGATAGCTATTAACTTTATTCACTTAGCTTATTATTAACTTAGCTTAATAGCTTTTCAGTTTTATTGAGCACTGCCAAGTTAGTTAATTGAGAAAAAAAGCCGTTGAGAAGAAATCCAGTCTTCTAAGAATTTGGGGAGTTTTGGGCATTTCAATGACTTTCTTTGCTGATGCTTAATTTGTTTGTATCGATCAGTAATATTACTGTACCTTGATTCTTGCCACTGATCTCAATGTGTTTATAAGCAGATCAAAGAAAATCTTCAGATTCTTTGATATTTTCCTCAGGAGTAAATGAAATCTGAGCTGATGAAGCTGGCTGCTTACTGAAGTGGTATGCAACTGTGGAACTTCATGCCTCCAAGACTTTGCTTTAAATCTAATTTTCACCTACAGCAATCAAAAAATTAATTGATGATAGATAGGAGAACTATGTAACTTATTTCGCTGGTCGCAGTAAGGGGAACAATCCTCACCTTTTCAGTTCAGTATGGGCTTTTACACGTTCTTGTGTCAGACAGCCCCTCTTTTTTATCTGGGTGTAGATATTCAGGGTCTGACTGATGTTGTGTAGGTATTAGAGCACATGTGTGTGGACATGTGTGTGTGTGTGTGTATGAACATTCACACTCAGATAACTTATTTTGCATCTTCTGGGATGGATGCAGTGTAAGAAAGGAATTTTGTATCAACTAACAGTAACTTTCCACAATAAAAATACAGAAAAGTTACTGGAACACAAACAACTGAGGATGAGTTTTGCAACATGCTGAAAACCTTTACTCTGATACATGGGTCTGCGGGTCTGCTTAGAGTTGTATATGTCTGGCACGGGTTTGCTGAGCTAGAGCTGGAAACTGCATTTTGCAGGATCAAGCTGATGCCAGTGAGATTTTGCCAATAAAGATTTGACTCTTACATAAAATTGATAATATATACTCTCAAATCTTTGTCAGTTGATCGTTTTTACAGCAATAATCTTGCAACAGGAATCAACATAGTCACGTTGTCTCGGAAGACAGTACTGATTAACCTCTGGAAAGGATGTGGAAGTATTTGGCCTAGAGAGCTACTTTTCCTCATTTCAATAAATGGTCCTTATGCTAACCCACCTCAGTCACCAATCAGCTCAAAACCCTCCATCCACAAAACACAAAGAGGGAGGCAGAGTTGGTCTTCTGAGGATTTTAAGGAGAAACTTTGGGGTTTTTTATTCTTTTTCCCCCCTTGCCTTTCTCTCCTGTCCCAGAGAAAGACCCCATCTTCTCCCTCCACTCCTGAGTTCTTTGCTCATCAGCAGAAGAATGAGAGACGTGCTTCTAGATTTATTTCAGCTTTAAGAAGAAAAAGCAATGCCTGATTGAGGCTTCCACTTCAGTGAAACAGAGGTTTTTCACTGACTTCTAAAACTGTGAGATCAGTCAAAACAGCCTCATCACAAAAAAATAATGTACAGAAAGTGTATTTGTAAAAAGTAAATGCTAGTGCTAGAAAGCAAGCAAGTAACTTTAAAAAAAAAAAAAAAGTAATTCGCTGTACTGGAAGGGCTTCACAATCACATTCTGGTCCCAGACATGCCATTTGATGCAAAGTATTTAATCAAATTTCAAATTATTTCTTATTTGCAAATGAAAGATATGACTTTGGCTTTGCAAATGGAAGGTATGACATTGGCTTTCTATTGAGATACATCTTTAACGTAAAGAATCAAAGAGTAGTGACATGAGAAAAAACATTTGAGGAAGTTTAATTTGGCACTAAACAAGAACTTTATATTGAATACTGACAGATTTAGCTGATGTTTTTTGTCCCACTGATTACCTTTATCTTCTTCTGTGCAGGTTATTAATCAGATGGATTCACTTAGTGGTTCACTTATTTGTTATGAAGCACTTCATGTAATGAGAGCATTGTTCTTCTATGCTATATGGCTTTTAAGTGGATCAATACTCTATTAAATTACTTATGCAATATTGCTTTAAATGTACTGATTTATGAATAATATCAGTTTTGATTTCCCCTTTGTACTTATATACATAAATATACTTCCAGCAATAATCTTTGAGAATTGCAAATAATCTGCTTCTACTTTTCTTGGTCCCACATTTAATTTTGCTGAAATAATGTTAGTGTGGTTTTATTTATTTTATTAATTTTCAAAAATCAGTCTTTATAGTCCTTTTGAGTCTGGGCTTGGGCTATTAGCAAACTGGTGTAAAATGGTTCAGAAAGCTATTTCATTAGTTTCTAACAACAAGATTTCTTCATAATTGAGAACATTTTTTGTTTGTATTGCTCTTGCATCTTACAATCTACAAAAGAAATTGGAAATGTTAGGACCAGATGCTGGAAGGACCACGTGCAGTTCTTTCCTTATGTAGAGCAACTTGCTTGCTGAAAAATGTTCTGTTAACGCTAAAATGATTTTGGTGCACATTAAGGTCAAGCAAACTCTCGAGACCTGGTAATGCCACATACAGTTAGTGTTAGGCAGTTGGTGTCTCTGTAGGTGGAGGACAGACACCCTTGGAGAGTGGTGAGGTCCACCCGGAGCTTCGGCTCTGAGCACAGCTGTTCCTGTCTCCTTCCATTAGCTGGGAAGGGAACAGACCAGTATCTAGATCTCTAACCTTTAGAAATCTGGGGTTAGGTGAGAGGAATTGCAACTCAGCAGCCTAACGCATTACTGCAGACTTTCCCTGCTGGGGTACAGGTATGTCCAACGGTGCAGTGGTACCTCAGAGCAGCAGCTGCAGAGATGCTGACCTGAGCGTTTGCATGGAAGGGGCAGGTGGTGATCATGAGGGGATGGCTCACTGCCACACACCACGACACCGTGGGTGCCCCAAACTGTCCTGACGTCAGCTCCCACGCAAGGTGTCAGGGTGTAGGAGGACGTGCGCTTCCAGCGTGCAATGCTGGCCAGCGCACATCCAGACTCTGGCTTGCTGGCTAAGCATGGGGCTGGTGTGATGGCACATAAGGGCTTGGGGTGAACATGGCAGGTGGGTGAAGGGATGCGGCTGGGTCACAGTTAGGGATGCTGGGGAGAGAGCTGGGGAGATAGACTGTGTATCAGCATGAATGATCATAATCGGTGGGTGTTGAGGGAAAGGACAGTAACACATTTTTTCCTGCACACGTGCATGGCCAGACAGAGAACTGGGAATTGCTGTTATCAGCACCCAAGCTACTGCCAAACACAACTTAGCAAATTAAGTTTGAAATGCCCTGCTATAATATTTTCCCAGTGCATCTTGCTCCCAGAGCACATGTTAGGACCAAAGTTCATTTTCTCTCACTGAAAAATCCTGCCACATATGGGATAAAGTACTGCTTACTAGGATTTCATTAAATAACTAAGAATTCACTGTCAGAGCTGAAGTTATTATTCAAGATTTGTGCTCTCATGAAAAGGCTTTTTTCTCATCTTTAAATCTTCTTTTAATGATGTGTTTTTCATTCAGTTTGTTGTAAGGAAATTACTTGAGTTGTCTCAATAAAAGTTTAAGCAGTCTTTATTCTGTAACTAAACAGATGCACAAGAACAAATAATTTCAAAGATATATATATCAAGTGTATGCAAATTCTACAGAATCATCTCTGAAGCAAATTTGTAAAACCATTTAAAATCATATAGTGAGACATATGTCTTATAAAAGAAACAGGTAAAATGAATTTAAAACATGCAGAATGAATTTAATTTGTGCTTGTTTGTGAACATTTATTAGTAAGAGGTATTAAACCAGAATGAGTAATATTTACAACTGGCTCCCTCACTCTCCTCTTACCACTTGCAGCGTTTCTGTAATAGAGACAAATTAAATATTGTTCTATAACGAGCTGTATGAGTATAGAGAAAAAAGTGGTTTCTATCCTCCCTCGGTCATAGAATGGAGAGCAGGGTGGCCATCTCTACTTAGGTTCACCTTATCAAGGCCTATGGAGAAATATTGGCCAACCCTAGCGTTATAGCTAGGTCTGTAGTTCCCAAAATAAGCTCATGCGTATGTTCCCTGCAATATAGCTCTGAGGAGACGGTCAGGGCTCCTTGCTGTGGAGGAAAATGTTCACACAAACTCAGAGTAATCCAGCCCAACAAAGCCTGAGTGCCAGATGTTTCTCTGACAAAGTGAAAATAGGCAAAGAAGAGACATTTCCAGTTTTTATTGCTTGATAGGGCTTAACTTGTTTGGTTTAGCCCAATGTCTAGCACAAACCACAATGCCTTAGCAGATATGCTGTGTTAAAGCCTGGAGACCTTTGTTGTACTGAAGCGTGAGAGTTGTCAGGAAATTAAACTGTGCACCAGACAGAAAACAGAAGAAATCATAAGTGTAATCACAGTGCACAGGCCAGTGCAATAGCAAAGGAGCGGGTATGTGTGCCGGGCAGCATCCTTCCTCTGCTATCAGTTCAGTCTGATTTTTCTGTGAGTCCAGTGTCTTGCTGCACTAAAAGTGCTTTTGAATTCTGAACAAGTTGCACCTGGAAATAGATGGGCATGCAGAGCATCTACAGAGAGCACATGGAGCAGGCTCTCCAGCCATCCCTGCTTGTAGCCCCTGTCTTGAAATAGTCCTCAGCTGCCACATCAAACTGATGTGGCTCATGAGCAATGGATATGTCATCTCCAGCCTGAATAAAGCTCTCCAGCTGTGGTAGATACGTAGCTAACCCCAAGACCTTGCTTGAATTTTCTCAAAAAAGAGAACGGCCTCCATCCCTGTGCACCCAGCGCTGTCTGTCGTGTCTCCATGGCCTCGGACATTTCTGTGACGTTGGCTCCAGCTGCCCTGTGCGCCATCCCCATCCCTGCACCTCGTGGCAGTTCAGACAGTTCCGTGTCGTTGTAAGGTGAACTTCAATCTCAGGTACGAATATCTTGCACACAAAAAAGGATACGGAGGCAGGAGTTTAATCTCTTTGTATGAAAAAATTAGGACAGGTATAGGTGATCTGTTAGGTGCTACCAAGAGTTGAATTAAAATGTAAGAGTCATGACCGTGTCAGACTTTCTAGTCTAATTCTTGCCTTGAGCCAACATGTGAGCAATAATTATACTCTCTGGTGAACTGGTTTATGGACACGAGTAATTATAATCCCCAAAACACAAAAATGTGTATCTCTCATTATAATGAAGCACAGAAGTAAACAAAAATAAAAGGACTGGAATTAAATGTTCAGAATGTCATTTATATGCTCGGCTTTAGTCAGTCAGCACAAGTTTTACATAACAAGGAAATCTGCATGTGGAAATCTGGAGTTTGTGTGAAGAATAGTCATTAGATATATTTGTCCAATACCTGAAAAGAAAATGGTTATGCATTTTGAATATTTCCGTAGGTAGTAATCAGAGTAAGAAGTTTGCAGAGATACACTGCTTCTAAAGTTAAAATACAATTCTGTGCTCACATTTCCGTGGTAACTAGTTCAGTAACGTTAACTAATTCAATATTCCAGCCCTATTTCATTAAAATCCTAAGGTACTTACCAAAAAGTAAGTATGAAATTATAAAATTCACATGACTAAATGTAGTTAGTTACTGTAGAATCCTCTTAGAGTCAGTGCAGATCTAGGGAGCAACTCAGTTCATCCTAGAGCAGATGTCATACATATGCTATAGATATGAGTATTTAATCAAAAGAATCTACCCTAGCAATATAAAAAAGTTTAGACTGAGAAATCTGATCTCCACGCATTCAGATTTCATTAAAATAAATCTGATACCAAATTATCTAGGCATCCACAACGTGTGTAAAGTTTACCAAGCAAAAAGCTGTAGTGAAAACCCGTGCTGGCCACCCAACTATCAAGACAGATTTGGAGATCAGTCAATCAGTTCAGTCTGATTTTTCTGTTTTTGTAGGGAAGTTGACTACATGGCTACATAAATTCACATCATTTCCACATTTCCATGTTTCCTTACCTGAAAGAACATGGCACTGAAAGATGTACATGGTGGAAACCCTGGTTCCGCTGAAGTCAAAGGGAATGGTACCTTGATTTCAGAAATGCCTGGATTTCACCCAGGGACAAGGATGGTTGTGCCATGTCACTACAGATCTGCACAGGGAATGAAGATAATCCCCCAGACTTCAATACAAATCCACCACCCCACCCCCACCTTGTCTGGCAGCCTCCTCATTTCACGTTTCATCAAGGCATCTGCAGGCAACTCCGTCGTAGGGAACAGCGTGTCTTGTGCTTGAAATGTGAACAAAGAAATGAGTGCTGGAGTTCAGCGATGACTCACATCTGGCAGTGCGTATTCCTGTCACTTCTGAGCGGCGCTGCCCTGCTCTGCTCCACGGAAACATTTCAAATGATGTGGGAGATATTTTATATGGAGAAACAAAGCAATCTGTACGTGACTTACAAAGATCTCGTTATTATTTTATCCCTTATTCAAGATACTCTTTAGATCAAGATTGTATTAATACTCATAATTAATCTGGCCCTCCATAATGCTTTTAATCCAAGTACCTCACAACACTTCTTGAGCATTATCTAATTAAGCTAGTCACAATATCTCTGTGATGTAGTCAAGGAATTTGTGCAGCTTGTTTCATCCACCACCAAGAAGCAGTCACCTCTGGGGTCAAGTAAGGCAGCTGTGCAATAATGCATTGCCGCATTGCGCCACACTTTGGGAGAGGAAGTGAGAAATAGCATCTCTAATTGGAACTACAGGGGGATTAAGGGAGGAAAATGTAATTATCTCTAATTTCAGATTTAAAAGTGGTAACTCATCTTCTCCTCTGAAGATTGCCAAAGGTTCTTTAATATCCACTTGTTTGGTTGTTATTTTTTTTTAGCTTGTTGTACAGATGTCTCATAAGATACCACAGGTCCTCTGGTACTTTCTGGTCAGAGTCTGAGAGGAGTGCCTTACCATGTCATGATTTCATGACCTATTTTATTTTGAAATTCTGTGTCTACACATGCTTGCCCAAAGTAAACAGCTAGTGTGATTCTTTGATCAAAACCTGCAAGCAACTGCCAATAGTCAACATTTCTCCCTACAAGGCTTATTTCAAGTAGTGTTATTATCCTCGCTGCACAGAAACAAACTGGAGCACTGGGAAAATAAATGATCTTCCCGCACATACTGAGAAAACCAGTGATTAAATGTCATCAAATCTTATTTTCCAGGCCTCTATTAGTCTGCTAAGCTCTCACTCACCCTTCTTTCTGCCTGTTAAAATATCCCTAACGTTCAGTCTGTATGACTATTTTTGATGCCCTTGCTAAAAAGACAGCTCGAACACAGAGTCTAAAATACTCTGCCTAGCAGGAGACCTTTCACATATCCATTCTTGTTTGTTCCTCTACTAAAACAAGATTTAAAGAAAAAAAGCTACTAACCCCGCTGATGCAGAAGGTCCCCCAGTGTCTTTCGGACAATTGTTCCCCAAAGCAGGAGCATCCCGTTTGTGCCTACTGCTGCTTCAGGGCAGACCCATCCCCGTGGGGAAATGCAGTGGGCACCAGTCACCCAGGCTGCTCAGGGCTTCACAGGCTGAGGCATGCGGGACACGGGGCTTCGGGAGTCTGCCGGGGGGACAAGTGACTTCACATGCAACTCCTTCTTCTTGGGAAGGGGCAGGAGGAGCAATCCCATGGACAGGATAGTCACTGAAAACAGCTCTAAACTTCTGACAGGTTCTTGAGGCAGATCAGCTGTGGTGATCCCCTGTAAGCTCCTCTGTCGCATGGAAAGCAGCAGGTTTCACTAAGGATGTTTTGCATAAGATAAAAATCCTGATCTTAATTTAGATTCTGAGAGACAAAGGGTCCTCTGTGTCTCTAGGTAAACTATTGGAATGGAAAATTACTCTTACCACTGAACAGCAGAGACTTTACTGAATCTCTGGCCACTCAGCTTCAATTATAAGAAGACATGTCACTTGTAGGTATTTATAAATAAGTTTGCTGAGACTGGAGAGGAGCCTGAGGAGCCTGGATATTTTCACCAGTGCCTAGAAAAGCCAAGAGGGCCAGAGAATTCACCTTTCTCCATCTTGCTCATAGTATAGTCATTTTTCAGACCTTGACTTTCATGTGCATATATATATATTATTTTTTTCATTTCATGTGTAATAGAATGTGTATTCTTTTGAAGCAAGAAAATGAAGAACAATTATAAGGAACATGCTAATGATTCCTGATGATTATTACATTTTGAGAAAGCACAGCCACTACTGTAGCACCTGGAAGATACAAGTTTTAAAACATATAGAAAATTATATATTATATAAAACCATTGATAAACCCAGTATTTTTACTATGTAGTAATGATACAGTGATTTATAGCATCCTCCATTTTATGAAGACTGTGAGAACTGATGTACATTATTATCATCAAGGCAGCCAACAGCTGACATGACCATTCCCAAGATGAAAACACCCTTGCAAGATGACTCTTTAAGTAGAGCTTCTATGAGGAGGAAAATTCCAGTTCTTGGATGATTTAATTTCTTCCCAAATCTTGACACTTTCAGATACTTTATGAAAGAAGCATTCTAGAAAAAAAAAAGATCCATCAAAGCTGATTTTTCCAGTTTTCTGATTCTAGAACAATTACGATTTTGAAACAAAGTAATTCCTGAAGGGAAAAAATATTTCAGTCTGTAAAAGTTTTGTAACAAAAAGTTCTGACATGCTCAATCTATCTCTGTGTTATTTGGGTAAAATTAACAGTTTCTCATTTTACCAGAGCAGAACGTCTGTCAAAGTTTTAACAGCTTTTGTTCTTTAAGCAACTTCACTCACTTGAAGTAAAAAAAAAAAAAAAAAAAAAAAGCAAAAAAACCCCCACCTCAACCAAGTCAACCAAGAGAGAATTCTTTTAAAAGGGAGTTAAATTCTCTTTCCCTTTACACCCAAAATATCCACATCTCCTTCACAGTAGATAATAAATTCCAGATAACTCTATTAATCTTGTTCACTATGGTGTGCATCATGAACAGCTGGAGCTTCACAGTCACAGTGGCTGCACTTATATTTTCTTTGTAGAAAAATGTGTGCTCTTTCTCCTCAGGAAAGAGGAAGAACATCTCTAGAGTCAGCTACTAATAGCTGAAAAATGCTGAGTTCATCACATTGCAGGCCAGGGAAACACACATTGAGGGGGTGAAGATAACTTCAGGGGGCTAAAAGTCAGAGAAGTCAAGGTGGAGCTCTTCATAGTGATGAGGGATGTGGGCTCCTAGGTGATTCATCTCACTCCAAATTAGGTACCTAATTACACACCTTCCCTAAGTCAGGGAAAATAATTGCAAGTTGGATATTCCTGTTATTCTCTGCTGACACTAAAGGGAGTGAAAAGTAACTAATTCACTCTTTGATAACTAACTTTGTCTAAATTTTGGTGAGATGACCCTACCCTAAGTGCCTACAATTATCTTCAAATACTATTTTTAAACTGCTTATGGATTGTTATAACCATTTCTAAAATGAACAGGAAGCCATCCAGCCTGGGCAAGTGCCAGGGACTACATGTCTAAGGGTGATGCTAGAGCAGTGACTTTAGCAGTGCTCAGTGTGCAGCAACGGTGTATTATAAACTCATATTTCAAGTTTAGTTCTTCATAAAATATTGCATTTGAGTGAATGAATGAATGAATTAATGAACACGTTCTTTGAATATTGCTATAACTGTACCTGCTGCTGTACATAAAGTGGATGAAACATGAAAGCTGTATATATACATATATATAAAAAGATATATATGTTGTATATATAATGAAAGACAGTGCCATAACCAAAGCAGAATGACTAGATGGCTTGGCTTGGCACAGATTTGTGATTAGTTTGCTATACACAGAGCATCTGAGACCTTTGATCTTATTTGCATGAATTTATACAGGAAGGGAAAGTATTATTAAGAACCAGGCTTAAGTTTGAAATGTGTGCGTGCTAGTGCAAAAATCTAGCTGAAGCAATCAGTTGTTGTTAGAATTGTTAAATGAAAGTATTGCTGCGTGTCATTGCTCTGTTAGGATTTAGAGGCTCTTAAGGGGAAAAGTGTAGACAAACAGCTGCACTGATACAAAGGGACTGAACTTTCCTCTTAACGGTATTGACACATCATGGCTGTCAGAATAGCAGAAATACCTAAATTAAAAGTTAATTTGGGATTCTCCACATTGTGCAGCAGTCTGACATATTCGAAGTTGCCTTCAGTGGGACTGCACAGATGTTGCAGAGAAGACAGTAAGCCAGTTCTCATAACTTTACAGCATATGTTTTGCTGTACTGCTCGGATCTGCTTGGCTTTAACAGCCAAATACAAAATGCATGAAATGTCAGTGATTTCTCTCTAGTTGTAACCATTTACTCCATGGCAAAATTAGATCACTGGTAGAAAGGGAAAAAAAACCAGGTGATCAGGGAATGTAAACAAGAGAAAAACAATGGACATTCTCCTAGAAAAATGTTCAAGAGAGTTATTTGCACTGAAACAACAAAGCGCATCTCAGATGCTAAGCAATTCAACATCCTACCCAATAAACCATACTTAACCTACTATCCAAATTAAGACCATTACAAATAAATTCAGCCCTCACCCCCATACAGTGTTAATCAAATATAGAATCAAGACAGACGGAAACCCAAGTACAAAAGGAAACTTCTCATTTCTCAGTCGTACCAAGTCAACCAGGAGAACAGATGGCCCTTAATAGCATGCCCTGAAACATCTAATTACATGAGAAACTGTATATTTTTTCTGGATTTTTAATTGGTCACCCAACTGTGTGTGAGGAGAGCCAAATACTTTAATAGATAATAAATATCAAGATAGACTGTATTACATCATGTACAAGACCTTGCTGGGTTATTGTTAATGTGGGTTTAAAAAATACGGCAGGGCAGGGAGGGATTCAGCCCTGCGAGTCCAGACTGTCATGCAGACAAGCTATACTCATTTCTTTGGAAGTCTTCCTCGTAACAAGTTGGGTACCTTGCCACCCCACAAAATACAAACAACAAGGTGTGTATGATAACAGATAACTAAGAATTTAGCCTGCATAAATGACATGAGAGGAGCAATGGCCTATTGCAATGGCCTATGGTAACTATAGCAACCAATAGAACCCTAAGAGGAGAGAGGAATGGAGATTACACGTCAGCATACCAAACTGAAATGTAACAGTAAACTTAAAAGATTAACAATATATTGCAAAGCTCTAATCTGATAAAATAATAAAATGTTCTGTTTATATTCTTAAAAGAATTAATGTATGTTTAATGACTGAAATATAGTTAGGTACCTAAACAGTAGCAAAACAACATATAATCAAGTTCACAAACTCTTGTTAACAAACAACAGACACAGATGCATAGCTATGCATTAAGTGAGGCAAGAGAAAATCAGCAACATCAAAAGTGTTTCTCAGTGTGCACTGAATTCAGAAACTTATCTAGAGATATAGGATCTATACCTCTATTGCCCAAAACCTTGTATAATGTTTCCCTCTAGTAATATAGGCCATAGGAAAGCATCAGAGTTCTGCTGTTTTGGTCAATGACATCATTTATTCCAGGTTGTGATCATGCTGTTTAACCACATTACATTTTATGCTGCAATTAAAAAAGATGTTCCAAAATGTTGTTACTCTGATGCTTAGAAACCTTCTTTTCAGGATAAATTTATTAATGACCAGTTTATACCCATTTGCTTTTGTGCCAGCAGTGGCTATTATCTGGTGTATTAACACACAATGTTATAGAGACACAACATTTGTTAGGCTGTGAAAGCCAAATTCCTCTCAGAAGACAGAATCACAGAATGGTTTTAGGTTGGAAGGGACCTCAAAGATTCTCCAGTTCCAACCCCCCTTGCCATGGGCAGGGACACCCTCCACTAGACCAGGTTGCCCAAAGCCCCATCCAATTTGGCCTTGAACACAGGGAGGGGGCATCCACAGCTTCTNTATGACTGCATCACATCAGTCTATCACAGGATTCCTACCAGCTATTAATTTAATATTTTTTTTGGTCTGTTGTTCCAACAGGTGAGCTAATTTACTGCAGAAACGCTAGAATCTACCCCTTTATCCTTGCCCTTGTGTTTTGTGCTACTGAATGTTGTCCCATTTCTATTAACTCATCAACTCAACTCTTCATGCCGCAGAAATCTATATCCCAGATGTGGCTGTTATTCCATTATACTTGTTATTCCTGTACATGTGGCTATGTCATAATAACTGAGGCTTATCATTATTACTTATATATGTCCTCCAGCATATACCTGGAAAATTGTAATCCCAGTAATAAGAATTTACTAGAAATACAGGGCCCTCTATTCACCTGTCTTCAGGATCTGTGGTAGTAGTTCAAGTACTGCCTGAGTGAAATCTCTTTTGCAATCCTTCTAGAACACAACTGACCAAAATCCTTTCTGTTTTCATCCATCTAACCTTTATTTCACTGCTGGTTACTACCATGGTGATTCTCAGATGCAAACGATTTAATCTTATCTTTCCTGGACAGCACGCACCTATTTTCCATTGACGATTTTAATTTCATTATGCTTCTTGTTGCTGTACAATAAAGAATCAGGTGATTTAAAAAGATCCAGACTCATCAGCCGTATTTTACACATATTCCCGAGAATGCAGAAGGATACAGGAAATTAAGGACCACGGAGGACCACAGCCATAAGGTCTATTGTGCTAAACTGACAGCAAATCCTGTTGTGTACAGGTGCAAAGTGTTACCGAGGTGAAATAACCATGTAGAAGGTATAATGCCTACAGTGATAGTGCTTCCCCTTTTGCTTTGTAGAGTCAGCCAGCGTGACACACCTTGTTAGCTATCTTTGCTGTCTCCTTATCTCTGTTTGCAGGGGAATCTGGCTGAATCTCTCTTTACAGTGGTCCAAAAAGGTGGAGTTTCTTCCTCTTAATCAGAGTAAAAATCTTACAGAGTGAGAAAATTTACAGTGCTAGGCCTATTCCCAGCCAGAAGTTAACCCAAGAGCTCCCTCTCTGGGTAGTACTACAGGTGTTTTCTGAACCATCTGTGGTGGTTTGTCCCCGAGGTTCCTAGAGCTCATTGTCCAAGTACTGGCATTCTCTATAAAGTCCACTCCCTGCCCCTTCATGCAGATCCCAGCTGCTACCTGTATATGGATTCTAACTTTGCAAAAGGCCTGGCTTTCAGGCACCGCACCCTCATGCCCATTTCAGGCACTTCTACCATGAAAGAGCTAAATTGCATTTCATGAGGTTGTCAGACCCCGCTCCCCCATCCCTCCCTGGGGTTTCTGTCCAGCTGCAGTTCTGCAATGCATACCCAAGCACTTAGTAGACAAAATCGTTATGTCTATAGCAGTCCCAAGGTCCACTCCCTAATCCCCAGGCCAGCTGGCTTTGGCTGGCTGTGCCTACACTGTTCATTTTTCTCAGCCTCTGAAAAGAGGTGGCCACTTCCAGACTGTGTGTTGCAAATGGACCCTGGCACGGGCCAGCCTGTGCTGTGAAGCTGCTCAGGAGGGTACGTGCTTGCTGAGATCAAAATGTGCCAGGGAGTGGTTTAACAATTCATCAGTGCATACATTCGACCGCATCAGTTTAAATTACAATCGAATTTGGCCCAATGATGCTCATACTCTATTTCAGTTACAGCACCCATGTGCGCATATGTTCCTTTATGCTCCTGAGAAATACCCCTTCTCAGCTTTGGGTATTAGAAGTAGTGCCAAAACCCTTTTTTGCAGTTATTAAAAGGTCTAGGAGTTCAAGAACTTCTAAGATTATAGCTCCTGAAGTACTGAGATTTATGCCTAGCAATTAGCATTTTTGTGTCCCCAGATCTCTTCTTTCACTGGCATACAGGAACCTGCTTGTGGTGCAGAGGCCTGCGGGATCTATCCCTTTGTGTAATGATTTCCAGAACCTGGAAAATTTTCCTCGTATTTCAAAAAGTCTACAAAGAAGTACAACAAAGATAGCCTCGTTTAAAAGTGTAAAGATCTAAAAAGTAACTTCTGTGCTCTTTAAGTATCATGACAACTGCACTGCTTAGAGGCAGAGCTGCACTATTGGAAGTCTTCCAGGGTGGATAAATAGGATAAGAAATAGGGTAAGAGAAGTAGCATTAGAGAATCACAAAGCCCCATAGTACTCACAGGATGCTTGCTCTGCAACATGTCCAAAAGAAAGAAGATTGCTAAAGTGATGGCAAAAGGGGGAAGTAGACGAAAGCTGAGCTTAGGGGAAAGAAAACTAGTATCAGCAGTTCCAGGAGCTTCAAAATACTCAGATATATTGTCCAAGTATTCCTGTTCTTATGCTGAAGGGAGAGTCAGACCATGGGAATTCAAATAAGGACATTTTGAAGCAGTCAGGACCATGAAAAAGCAAATTATAGATAAGAAAAGAAGAAAGTTATTTGGAAATACTATTTTGCATGATAATGGACAAGCCAAATAACATTCTGGATGAAATCACCTTACACAAATAGGGAAGGTGAAACACAACAGCTCTATAATTGAATACAGTGCTAACTAAGATGACAACTTCTGATAAGTATTCAGCACACAGTATTGCAAGTTCATAAAAAAAGCCAAGAGAAAGCATGTCCCAGAGACACCTGCATGTGTGATCACTGTTTAACCAATCAAGCAGATGAACAGATCAAGTGAAGATTAAGTGTATTCAAATTCTTAGCATTAAATTAGGAAAAAAAAAAAAAGAAGAACAAAAACCTTGTTTGCAAGAGAATAGATCTATTCCTTTAGAATGAGAAATATGGAGTCTTCTTTGTAAAACTGTAAAAACAGTTCTTAACTAGCAATAAATAACAGAGTTTTGCAGGTAGTTATTGTACATTTAAATTGGATTAAAGTTAGAAGTTGCTATCAAAACAGGATAAGCCATCTGGCAAGTGTGACAATTTGTTTGCTATTTCCTGTCTAGTTGTGTATTTACTTTACTATGTTTTAGTTTTCATTTTGAATCTCTGTAACTCTTGCCTTCTTCAAAACAGAAATAGGTAGATTGAGGCAGAGGTATTGTTTACTGGGCACTTATTACAGGTTGGCTGTTAAACACACTGATTAGAGTTTCAGAAACCATAACATAACAAATCTAAATCAAGGCAGAAGGTCACATAGTCAAATTAAACCTCGTTTCCTGTGGTTTTCAATGGTTAGCTCTGGGCTTTCAAATCAGACTAGACAGGGAATCCCGTTATTACAAACCTGTCACATTACAGATAGATATTATCTTGATTGACATACCTGTTCACTGAAAGGCACTTGATGCATTAGAATAATGCATTCCAGATCTTACCATTTCTTCTCTACAGAAAGATTGAAAATATATTATTTCAGCCTGAGATCTTGGTAACAGAAGTTCCAAGAAAGTAGTTTTATATGCAATAAATTGGAGTCTAGCATAAGTTGATATTGTAAAAGCAGAAGAAAACATGAAAAATCTAAGGTCAGATTGTCAACACATTGAAAGAAAAGGTTATAGTAAAAGATTTTTTAGTTATTTTTCTGTATTTCCCCAGGTTTAAGCAGAGTTATTGTGGGCAACATAGTATTCACAACATTTTATAAACAATTAATAATGTCATTATATAGTCATTATAGAGTTCTAGACACTTAGAATGGAAAATGTCACAAATACTACAACTACTCGACATAACGTCACTGTAAAAATGCATTATTTAATAGCTTCAGAATATTCACTCATGGCCATGGAACAGTTATGAAATCTCCTGCTCTGGGGTTAGGATGGAAAAAGATAGATATATATATGTCTGCTGTCTGTGTGCACACACAATGAGAAAATAGCATGTTCTTTGGGATGTTGTCATTTAGTTTTTAATCAGAAGTAAACAGTAACACACGAGTTGTGTAGACTCTTATAGAATCTATTCGTGTTTGAAGAAAAGAGTAAGCATACATAATAAAAAGGTGGTATAATAGTCATGAAATTATCAACTAGAAAATATGTTTGGACATGACAGGATTTCACTGTAGTTATGGAAAGAAAAGAAAATTAGTATAGAAGGAAAACAGAATCCTAAAGAGAAAGACATACTATTGCACAATTCCAATATTCAAATTTTGAAAAAAGAAAGGCAGAAGGAAAAAAAACAGAAAAATATTGAATCTAAGAATTTCCTCTATATTCTTCATTATAAATTCAAATTTTCTTTTTTAAAAGAAGAAAAGGAATGTATACCCTTTTTAAAAAGAAAAATAATGGATACCAAAAATATTCCTTTGTAGTTAGATTAGGAAGCTTTTAACATCCCAAACATAGGCCTCTTAAGTATTTGACCCTGGTTAAAACTGGAGAAACACAAACCATAAATCATCTCAACTGCCTGGCTAAAATAAGTATGACCTCTAGCTTACTTTGAATCAATTCAGACTAAAGAATTAGAATCTCAACCTGCAAATAAATAAACAAGTTACAACATGGGATGACCCAAGATTATTTGTGCCTTTCCCACAGTACCAAGGAACCGTTTCGGGTGACCCTGCCCAGCTCTCAGGAGTGGTATTTGTGGCAAGTGGAAGTGATCGTATAAAGCTGGTGGGAGAGAAAGGAAATGCTGTGGAGGAGGAGATAAGGAGAGAGCACCAACAGGGAAACAGGGAGTCAGAATCCGAAAACAACACAGCTTTTCCAGGAACTGAAGTAGGTTTCTAGCTACAGAAGGGTACTCGAAATAATAGAGTAGTACTGAAACATAAGGTCTCTGTTAGATACCTAAGAGCAGACCCATGTTCATAACTCAGTACTTTACAAAGATAGTACTATTACAGTGAAACAGGAAAAAAAAAATTTCTGCAGGTCAAAAAACTTTCTTAGGATGTTTGGAGATTTTTTCCCAAGTTTCTGGATGATCTAAGACTAAGTCCAAATTGGGAAAGCAGCCCATGTGAGAAGACATAAATCAATCCCAACCACTGTGCCTCATAGTGCCAGGTTAAAAAAATACAGTGACTATTAAATAACTTGGGGGTTTTCTTCCTTGGGAACTTCTGGCTTAAATTAAGCCCAGCATTTTTATAAATGATGTGTAGAGTTGCATGGGAATTTTTCAAAATCAAACCCCAACCAAACAACAACCTCCAACCCCAAAAGCAGAGGCTGAAATATTTCAGCTTGCTACAGGGAGATGAAATACTTCATTTGGGGCTCGGTTACACAGCACTGAGATGGTTACGTTTCACAAGTTGAGTTAAAATATAGTGGAGGCACAAAGACCAGCTCTTCAGGAGTCAGTGCAGCAGCTCAAAATCCAGAATAAATTGGAGGAAGATGAAACTAAAGGCTTCAGTTAAGCTCACAGTGAACCCAGTATCTGGAAATGTCAAGAAGTGTTGTTTAGCTTAGAATGACAAAACAAAACAAAAGAATGGGGTGTCATAAAATTTTACTTCCATGTAAAAAAAGTGTCAATATTTGTTTTGTCTGATACAGCACAAATTTTGAAACCCTGGCATTTTCACAAGATGTAAGTATTAATTTGCAGCCAATTCTGATAAATTCAAATGCTGCCTACTGTTAAGCAGAGGATGTGTGTGCAATGGTGTGAGAGAAGAGCCAGGTAAAACTCTGAGATGCATGTCTTGACCCTTGCCTTAAGGTGAGGAACAGAAGACCAAACAGCTCTTTCAACTCAAAGACATATTTTATTAAACTTTAAACCAAAATCATTAACCTTTTAAAGAGAGAGTTACTAAATAAGACAGAGCAAAAATAAAACAGTATATAAACAAATCTCCTCCATCCATCATATACTTACAGGCAAGTTCTTGCTTCTCTGCTTGGTTACTGCGATCACAGTAGGTTTTGCTTTGCAGCCAGCTCCCTCTGATACCTAAAAAGTTTCTCTCTGCCACTTTGGGAGTTGAGTTATGGGTGAGTCAGGTCCCTGCTCCTTTCGGCACTATCTCAATGGGCTGCGGATCCTGCCTTCTTGCCATGACTCCCTCACCCACAGACATTTTTTCCTCCCCTGAGGCTAGTGACCATCTCCCAGGCCTCTGGAGGCACCACCTGAGCCCACCACTCTCTGGTGAAAGGCACATCACGTTACAGGCAATCTGAGAACAAACTGTCCAGCACATGTGCCACAATCTGTTTTTATTTAGTTTTAGAATCTGGTATTTGGACCACATAGCTATACTCTTTGGCAAGATGACAGCTTTCTGATTTAGTGGGTAGAAAAGTATCATTTATTTGACTGTATGAGAGGAATGTTGTTTCCTCTGTGAATCCATTGCCAATATTAATTAGCTTTTTCACTGTATAAGGTTATTTTTCTGTAAGAAACTATTCTGATAAAGTCTGTCAGAAGTTGAAAGACTTTACTTAAGCTGTGTTCAAAGTATTTAATGCTTTTACATCAGCATGATAAATTTTGACTTTTTAGTGGGTACGGGTTTTATAGCAGCAAATCAAGGAAAAAGTTTAAGAGCTGTCACCTCCGAAGGAGAAACAATTTCAATTTTATTCAAAATAGAACAAAGAAAGTTGCCTGAACCAAGAGAAATAATGTAGATGTATACTGATGATCATATTGGCAGCTTGGAGGTGATGAGAGCAACGATGAGCACCAACCTTCTGCTCATGGAAGGAGGCACTGAACAAAAGACTCAAAGACAGAGAGGTGTCCCCAAAGCAAAGACTCACCACATGCTACATCCAGGAAGATGTATTGAATCAATGTGATCTAGGCCCAGCTCAGGCCACTTGACTACAAATAGTTAATTACAATAAAACCTGCATTTTTTGCGGAAGAAATTGGTTAAACATATTAAAAACTTTTTCTTGCTATTGCAGATTACTTCAGCAATTAACTATAACTCTTTTTCACTACATAGATTAGAGCCAATACCATTGTGTATAGACATCCTTAGTAAGACATTGTACATGCTGTATGTTTAAATTTACAAAAAGAAAGAAGAATGTTTCGATGACATTCACATAAGTAAATTTAAACATCTGAGTGGAAAATTGGGTCCCAAATTAGGAATATATTTGTGCAGTCACCAAGATTACTTGCAAAATCAAGTTTTCATTCACAGAGATTTCCATTATAAAGGAAAATTATGGTATTTCTATATAGAAACAAGCTCACTTAAATTTGGTGTCTGATGATGAGATTTGCATATCTAAAAGCAGGAATGTGATAGATGCAGAACTCAGTCTTCATTAACATCTTGCTCAATGAATGGACAAACCTTTTGTGTTTTCTGAGAATCTCTCTGGCGTTTCTCAGACGATACAGCATTAGTTGGATAAGGTACCAGAGTTACCTTTAAATAGATTATGAAAAAAGATATTAGAGTATGAAACCGACCATGAATTGCAACAATTTGGTTATTCCACTCTTTTGTGGAGTCATTCAAAAAGATAATGTTACGTAGCAAGTCCAAGTAATTAAAATGTATGTAAAATGGACACATGGTGCTGAAACCTCCAGATAAGTATAGATAAGAGATCCAGGAAGAAAATATTTTAAAAAAATTAAAAAAAAAAAATTGAAAGAGAGCTATCTGTACAGCCAGCTGGTTAAAAGCATTAGTCACATTTAGACTACATCCAGCATTGGCTCGAGCAAACAGCTAACCTATGCACTAGAGACAAAACAAGGCACGCATGTTGTGATTGAGTAAAATGGCACATGAGGATAGATTAGAGAAACTTCCACCTTTGTTGCATCTACTCCTGTCAAGACATCCATGATGAAAATAACGTTTAATAAACAAGTAGCAGTATTAACTTACTAAAAGTCCTGTTCTTTACTGGATTTTCTTCTAGTGGTCTTCCATCAGGAACATCTGCTTTACTTCAGGAAGTCTTCTGAATATTTATTCAGAGCAGCACTCTGTTAGAATAAAAATTAAAAGTTGGTTTAAATTGCCTTTCTATACATACAGAGAAAATCTACAAATTCAAGTAGAAAGTATTTCATTAATAAAAGAGGGAAATGAAGCCACAGACTAAAAAAAAAAAAAATTAAAAAAATCTGTAATCAGTTAAAACTTCAAAATCCTTACATTCCTGGAGAAATTTTATTCTCTCCTTGATTCCCTGTTTTAATAATTTTAAAGCCAGAAGGTTCCCTTTAGGCTTTCTAGTATCAGCATATCATCCCAGGCCTTATGTGAGATATTGATGTTTCTGTGGATGGTGTCAAAACCAAAATACATCCACATTCCTGGCTGGATCTGAGCCTGGACTTGCCATCTTCACCTGACATTTGCCTATGCTTTTACAGCACATCTACTCAATGCAGAGTATTGCCGTAGAAAGATCACCAGACACTTCTGAGTACCAGCATCAAGCAGAGATGCTGGTTCAGATCCTGTGACCAACTACATTGGTGCTTTTTCAGAAGGACTAACTCATGAGGGTGGAGTGGCCACTATGGTCCTGTTTACAGACTAAGCTCAGCTGTCTGTGTATGACTGCACTGGGCAATGTGGATGTATTGCTTACTTGCCACAGTCAATGGGGAGAGATAGGTGCTTCCCCGAGGCAATGCATGTTATCTGTCTTCGTGCTTATCTCAAGATTGGTTGAATCACCCTCTCAAAGACTATGCTTCACTTTGGGTCCTCCAGGACCTTCCCAAAGCTCAGGAAAGTTTATCCCATTTGAAATGAAGGGAAATGATGTGCAGAAAATTACTCATTGCTTAGAATGAGTTGGAGTAGAGCTCTTTGTAAACAGGTGCTCTGGCAATTCAAAATGGGAAAAAATGGTGATTGGACAGAAGCACAGCAGAGACCTATAGAGATGAGCATACTGGGATGACACATTTTGACCAGTTAAGCAAGGAATATGGATAATTGTGACCCCTTGTAAAAATGACATAGGATTCTAGGGGGAAACGGAAGGAAAAGTGTGATCGGATGTTTTAATTTACTACTAAATAATTTTATTTTTATTTAATGAGACAATCCATTCTATTAGTCTTTAAGAATGTTCAAACTGATGGTTTATAATCATTAATGAAAATTTGTGTAAATTAATAAATATGTCAAAGAATTTTAATGCCAAACCAACACAAAGGCATAGAGTCATTGTTTTATAGGGTGCTTGATGTATGCCAGTGTGCTGATAAATGAAGAAAAATGAGAAGCCCATGTAACAATTGAGGGGTCTCGAAGAAAATCTCACCTAAATGTCAGTAGTATTTTTCTGCCAGACAAGTTTGCTGTAACTGAAAACATCAGTAGTGCTGAGATCTCCCATATGGATATCTTGTTCTAAAAGATCAACATAACACCATGTGGCCTCTCCTTCTAATGACTGCACAAATGACTTGCAGAGGGGGGAAGCTTATCCTCTGAACGCGATAAGTTTCTACAATGCCTACATTTTTTGGTATTCAGAAATATATAAAAAGCATTAAATTTTCAAAAGCATTCATTCTTATTCAAATACAATGTTCATGTCTGATAGATATATTTTTCATCAGAAAAATTCTAATCTCTTGAATTTGTACTTTGTGAATTGGTTGTGGAGATAAACATAATTACATGTCCTCTACAGCCTCATGACCTTAGGATTCAGTGAGGGTGAGTATGCTAGAAGGGAGATCATGTCTTCTTACCTATTTAGCAGTCTTTCAAAATGCCAGGGAAATATTATATAGGAGAAGGAAAATTAATTGACATTATTTATTTAGATTTTGCAACTGCCTTTGACAAAATCCCTCACATCGAATGGATAAAGAAATTCAGCAGGATCCAGGTGAGAGACAATTTATTGCTATGGACTAGAAACTGGCTAAGAATGAAAAAAAGGTGACTGCTGAGATACAGCAAATATATTCATAAGGTTTGTGCAGTTATGTATGTGTAGCAGTGTTCTGGGGAGGGTGATAAACAGCAAGACAGCAAAATTATATAGGTCAAGCAAACCCAGGCAAAACTAGAAGGACTAATGTGGGGAAATAGGCAATGTAGTGAGGTGACAATATGAAATTCAATGCTATGGTGAATCTGGATGCAGTCCTAAGTTACTAATCACAGCTCTCTGAGGATCAGTGCTCAACAGAGATGAAAATCAGAAAGCAAATGTTAGGTTACAAAAGACTGGTGTGAAGAATAAAAAGAAAAATATCATAAGGCCATTTGTAAATCAAGATACATCTGCTGGGCTAGGAATACTGTCCTCAGGTTAGCCCATCTCAAAATACAGTCTTTCTAAGGGTGCAGATGGGAGTAATAAGAAAGATTAGGAAGAGACAGAAAAGTCTGTGCAAAGAAAGATGAGAACTAGAACTCTGTACTTTACAGAGAACTCCTAACCTGCTTTGTCTTATCTAAGTGAAGACTAGCGGTTAGGAAGATAAGAGGAATTTAATCTTACAAATGAGTGTGCTTCTCCCCTTCAGGCTTCTGATACAGATTTTGGAGGAGGAATATGTTTTTTAAACAAGAAAAAAAAATTAGGATCTATAAATATTAAATCCAGGCTCATGAGGAAATTGGACTTGTTTGATATTGAAGGTGACTTTTTTCCTTCTGAAGTACACTTCGTCGTTGTCCCTATAGTAGTAAGCACCACGCAGGAGCAGTGTCAAGTGTAAAATGCTTATTGCCTATTTGGGAAATTCCCTGAAGGTGAAGAGGGTGAAGAAACCAAAGATGGACCATGCAGAAGTATCAAGGCAAGGACTCAGTTGCACTCCACCACTTTTACACAGAACTGATGTTGTATATTTGGGCTCGATCTTGTGTTCCCCATGAACTTCCTTATACTGACAGACACACTACTCACTGCCCATAGGTCATATCTCTGTTAGCATCCCATAGAGAGTGTGATCAGCTGAAAAACTCTTGAAGACACATACAGGGCTGCTTTCCTTTTTAATTTCTCTCCTTTAAACCTCACCAATTCACTCCAGTTTAGTTTATCCTCACACTTGCTCATTAAAAAAAAAAAAAAAAAAAAAAAAAAAAAAACCACAACTCTGTTTATTTCATTTGACCTCTTCTTGGTTGTTCCCTCCCAGCTAGCATAGAGGTCAGGATGAGGTGAAGTCTTTTTATACAGATGGTCATATTCCTCGCATGAATCAAATGCAAGTGATCTTGGGGAAGGCAGGTGGGGTTAGGGTTCCTACCCTAGATGTCATGAGCTGGAATGGCACACCAATGGCTGAAAATCACTTTGGTTGCTATGTATGATATCTTGACACCTAACTCCTCAATTTAGGAGGAACAAATCCAGGTTTTCGTCCTTATTTTCTATTCCAAGCATCATATAACTCTTTAGTGGAAGAATTATAAAAACAAGCTCAGATGCATTTCTGAAAAGCTTCAGGATCATTCTAAACTAAAGCTGCTTACCCAAATCTTGTTCATTTTACACTCATTTTATAGTGCAAGAAAAGTCAAATGAAACACATTCCTTTTCCCAGACAAATTTTCCCAGCCTTCCTTCTCCCCATTTGCATTATTTCTGCCTTAGTTCTCAAATAGTTAAAACAGACTTTCCTCTTCCAGTACAGCAGTTCTCCCCAGCCTGAGTCCTCAGATTCAGATTACAAAATTAACTGGGAAGATGATGGTGTAAATGACATGGAAAATATAGTAAGTGCATTAATGGTAGGATGAGCTAGAAAACTAGTGACATCTTTATGCTACATCCCTTCTGTGCTTCATTTTCCACTGCTGCATTCTGCTGCTAACCTTTGTCCTGTGCCGCTCAGAAAGTGCCCATATTATCTGAGCAAGGCTCTGAGCCTTTATAATTTAGCTTATTGGTTTGAGCTGGCACAAAATGTGGCAGAACTGATGGCAGAAATAAGACCAAAATAGATTTGATGGAATTAATGGAGCACTTGTGGGCAGAAGTTGGCTTAACACATTAAAGATTTTTTTCCCTAGCTTGACAGTGAAATGCAGGACTGTATCTTCAGGGGATGGAGTTAACAGGGACTGATAAATCAATGTAATGCAATAGCTAAAACCACAGCTACATGGGGAAGAGCCCGGAGAGAGCCAGGGCTGTAAAACACTTGGGCAGTGCTGCTGGAGGTGCTCTGCTTAGGGAGGGCGATGAAACAGCAGAGGCAAATGTGCCCGTAAGCAGCCATTTGCTGCAAGCCACTACAAACATGTTCTTTTATTCCCACTGGAGCACGGGACGGAACAGGACTGAGCTACCCGTCCCCTGCCCCTTGGATCGACTGCCCCATAGGTGAGGTGCATGCAGCATTTGCCTTCCCGTGAGCCACAGCTGCAAGGGGCCTGAGCACAAGGGTGAGCCTCAGGTTTCTGAAGCTCCCACATGGAATAGGTGATCTCAGGCATCGTATTGCCACGTGCAAACGTAGGGAAGGCCTCCGGATCTGTCAGATTTTGCTTGTGATCAAGGCAGGAACAACACATGACTGTTCCCTTTGGGAGAAAATTTTTGAGAGGGAGAAGGCTGACTTCATTTCTGAGGGAAGGGCCAGGTTGTCTTGTGGGAACTCCTAAACATAAGGTTGCCCTGTCTGAGTCCAGCTTGATGTCCAGGTTGCAAGTTAATCCAAATAAACCCAAAATTTTTCCATTCCTACATAATTTTATAAGTGAACCTGTGTGAACCTGTCCCACATGCAGATTACACTGCAGAGAGATTTCCCTCTTACCTTCTTCCCTGGGGTAGCAGAAGCAAGAAATAGTATTTCTAGCTTTAAGGAGTTGCAACACATTTCACTGGTTTCAACTGTGACTTCCTAAGCTTCTGCTCCAGGATGGCCAGTACCCAGCCTCCAGCCTCTGGGTGACTGTGCAGCTTTGGAGCAATACCAAAGAGACTCAGGGATGTTTTTCAGGGAACAGTGAAATCCTCCTACACGTGAGCAGTGAGCTAAGAGAAGAAAGGTGGGCTTTGAAGGAGTGAGTTCTGTAGATCTACCTCTTCATAAATCATGCTATCAACATCTTTTATTCATCATAACTGTCAGAGTCAAAAGGAAAGAGAATCATATAATAATCTGGCCTTCAGACTGAGAATCTTGAATAAATTCACCTTGGTAAAATACTCCACCCATGCTGTGGCACAACGCATCAGCAGGCTGGCTAGAAGATCTGGCCAGTGTGGCTGAACACACAGATTGAAACCCAGAACACCAAGTGCCCTCTGTTTTGCTGCTCTTGAGTACCCTTGTCTTATTTTCTTTGCTAAGCAACAGTTATGCAGCTCTGACTAAACACCATGGAAACTATTTTCCTGAGGTTTCCCCCAGTGTTTGGAACAGTTTGTTGTACAACACGCTATCTCTAATTGCTGGCAAGCAAAATTACTTTGAGCAACAACAACAAAAAAAAACCTAAATCAAATTTGAAAGGGCAATTTAAAAAGTCAGAATACTCAAGAGAAAACCTTCCTTTTTATTCTAATTTTTGGTGGAGAAAGAAAGTAGGGAAGAGATTCTCCTATCTATTTTAATTATGAAATAATAAGCAAGACCTGAAAGAATGCTGCTTAAAAAAAAAAAAAAAAAGCAGATTTAAAAAGTAAAGATTTTTTGTGAGCAGAAACCAAAACTACAAAATGCAAAACTTCTGCTACAGAAAAGCTGGACTGATGGAGTGATGATACCTGGAGGAAGCAATGGTTTAATTGCTTTAATTCTATAATGAAGGTAGATCTTTTGTATTTACCTATTCCTACAGAGAAAATACTGTCCATCAAAAGATGCAATTGCATATAGATTAAAACATGGCGCAAACATGAAAGGTCTTTAAGGGATCAAGATTTGCTTTGTGAGGAAAAGGGTGAGTGTGAAGACATTCTGCTTCTCAATGATAAAGCAGGTCGCCACCTACACAGAAGTAAGAGAAGCAGCATATTTTTATGCCAAAATTGTTGAATGCTGCCTAAATCAAGGCATTCTGAGGATCAAAAATGCCTATGGCAAACAACATTCATTGTGAGTACTCAATGTCTGTGCAAATTAGGATAATTTTTCAGAAACTGAATACCTAAATATAGATTTAAGTACACATGCTTAGAAAAGATCACCAGTCCACATTTACGTAGAACCTAATTCTGCTACTCTTAGTGATGAGAGGTAGTAGCTGAATACATGAGTGATCTTATTAAATAAATTTTGCTTTCAGTGTGAGTTATACTCTTAGGATCAGGTCCAAAGATATTACAAAAGAAGTATCAACAAATATTTATTAAAGCAGAAAAGCATACAGAGGAGCATCCAAAGCTTGTTGTGTATTTGTAAACTGCCATGCAAGGCAAATGAAAATAAATCTAATCCAAGCCCAAAGGCAAAACCGGCTTTCTTATTGATACAACAAAAGCAATGACTAACAAGCTGCTACTCTGGTCTTGCATTTCTAGAACATATATTTCTGAAAGCTTGGCATCACTGAATTGCTCACAAAACACTGAAAAACAGAACTTGCCAAGCAACAGTTTGCTGGAGTGAGATTGGGGTTGGTTTTGTGGGTTTTTTCCTTTTCTTTTCTATATTACCGATGAAATAAGCCTACATCAATGACCCTGCTATCTTGTAATCCTAGATGTGTTACCAGGCAACCATTATATGTAACAGCACCTGGATTGCTCCCCTCTAAAAATAACCCAAACCTCCCAAATCCTCCCATTACATGCACTAATGAAAGTGGCATCTTTCTACTGCTAAATGCTTACTCATGTATTTTCAGTAAAAATTTCAGAGTGATAAAATGCTGGTTATCTTTTCCTGAACATGCCACTCTTCAGCTCACAGTGTGATTCGTTAACAGGCTCTAGCTGCATATACTTCTATTTTCATTCAACTATATACTTCAGATGAGGCTGTATTTGTGTCCTGCTTTCAGATGGGATGGAGTTAATTTTCTTCCTAGCAGCTGGTACAGTGCTGTGTTTTGGATTTAGGATGAGAATAATGTTGATAACACACTGACGTTTTTAGTTGTCACCAAGCAGTCAAGTATTTTTAAGCTTCTCATACTGGCCTGCCAATGAGAAGGTGGGGAGGCACCCAAGAAGCTGGGAGGGGACACAGCCAGGACAGACCAGAGATATTCCATACCATATGATGTCATGCTCTGTGTATAGCTGGGGGCTTGTCTGGGAGGCATCATGGCTCAGGAACTAGCTGAGCATAGGTGGTGAGCAATTGTGCTGTGCATCACTTGTTTTGTGTATTCTTCTATTGTTATTGTTATTGTTATTGCTATTGTTTAATAATAATAATATCAATAATAATAATATCTTCCTTTTCTGTCCTATTAAACTGTCTTTATCTCAACCCACAAGTTTTGCTTTTTTCTTCTCAATTCTCTCCCCCATCCAACTGCAGGGAGGGTGTGGGAACAGCTGTGTGGTTGTTTTGGCTGCCTGCTGGGTTAAACTATGATGATTNTTCTCAATTCTCTCCCCATCCAACTGCAGGGAGGGTGGTGGGAACAGCTGTGTGGTTGTTTTGGCTGCCTGCTGGGTTAACTATGACGATTTGGAAACTGAAGTCAATTATTTAGAAGCTAATAACAATGCCAAAAAATGTAGTCTGAGTCAAAAATGTATGAGATCTGGATGACTATACCAAAAAATTTATCACAAACAAAATATACTTCTGTATCTTCAACACTATACAACTCTGAAACAGTAAATTAGAATCATAGAATCACAGAATGGTTTGGGTTTAAGGGACCTTTAAAGGTCATCTAGTCCAACCACCCTGCCATGAGCAGGGGCATCTTTCACTACATCAGGTTGCCCAAAGCCCCATCCAACCTGAGTCTGAACACTTCCAGGGAAGGGGCATCCACAGCTTCTCCGGGAAACCTGTTCCAGTGCCTCACCACCCTCATCATAGAAAATTTCTGCCTTATGTCTAATCCAAATCTACCATCTTTCAATTTAAAATGGTTATCCCTTGTTCTATCACTACTGGCCCTGGTAAAAAGTCTCTCTCCATCTTTCTTATAAACCCCCTCTAAGAATTGAAAGGCTGCAATAAGGTCTACCCAGAGACTTCCCTTCTCTAGGCTGAACAACCCCAACTCTCTCAGCTTTTCTTCACAGGAGAGGTGCTCCAGCCCTCTCATCATTATTGTAGCTTTCCTGAGGTATCACCAAATTATGCATGTTTAGCATTTAGATAATGAAAAATAAAAGACTAATGTTTTCTGTACATTTTCTTAAGGCAGACATCATGTACCAAGGAACTCTTGAATTTGGTGGTTCGAGACCAAGAATAAACTGAAGATACTGCAAAAGTGTAACTAATGATGTTAGAATAAATAGTGATTAAATTGTAGGGAGTCACACATAAAAGGAGAACTTTCCAGCAGAATCAAAGCCCTGCAGTTAATCACATATCATCCTAAGTTTCTACAGATAAGCTCTAAAATTTAGAGGGCAAAATACTCACTCCAGTCAGGCTTGGCTGCGAGGAGACTTTAGTCAGATTGGAAGATGAGGTGAAAGAGACTTCTGTGTATATTATCCATCAAAACCTGACAAGCTGAAACCACTGTGCAATTAGCAGCTACCAGCACAGTCTTTCTGATTGATTCCCAGCTAGTGATAAATCCAGCACAAGCAGAGAAACTGCCACCTTTCCTGGGCAAAAGATTTTGTAAGAGGAGAGCAGCACTGCCATACATCATGTCTTCTGCACCCTGAGTTGAGCCTTTTCCATGGAAAAGTCTCTGGTTTCTATGCCACCAGGAACTCTTTACCAGCTTGATTTAGGATTATCAACCAGAACATTTTAAACTAAGTATGAATATGGTACTTCACACACTTACACAAGCCTGAACAGGGTGTGCTATCACACTACAGAATGGTCTCAATGCTTGATCAGTCACTCCTCTTGAGTCTCTCCCTGATCGATGCCTAAAAGACTCAGTGGAATTTTACAAAGCCAGAGATGTTCAAAGCAACAAATGTCTAGCAGCAGCAGCAGCTAGGGCATGAAAATGCACTCCGGAGTGAGGAACAGCAACGCAGTAAACAGAGTACTTATACAAGCTTAACAAAAATCTTCATGAGAGGTAGCAATGGTACTTCAGAGGCAGGTAAACATGCCAGTGGAATGGCAAGAGGGAGATAAATGAATGACACTGTACACTTGGAAGCCAATCTCCTTTACAGTATGTTTAAACTCCAAGGTAGATTAACCAACAATGAACAAAACTTTTGTTCTCTGAAGAAATTACACAGAAAAAAACCAAGAGGAATCATTCAGCACTCAAAGCTGCCATTTTTTAACTTGTCAGCATAGGTCCATTTTTTTCATCAGTAGCACATCTTTACTGGAAGGGCTTCTCACATGGGCACAGACATGAGCAAACCAGGATGTTCACAGGCTGGATTCAGCTTGGAGGGTAAAAAGATGCTCTGAGAAGCAGAGCTCTGCTGTGACTTTGGGGTACCCTGAAAGATTACAGCCAGCTAGAAGGGAAAAAATAGTTTTGACTGGAACAATCTGACATCTGGAAAAACGCTGCATCCACTGTGTAGCCCAGGAAGTGGAAAAAAGGAACAATGAGAAAAGATGTTCTTCTGTAGAATTAAAAAAAACCCCACAACTAAAAACATATTTTAAATGAGTAATTTTTCAACACCACGAATTATATTTCCTAAGATGTGATTTGTAGTCACTGAATTCAGTGACAGCTCCTGATTCTGTTTAAATGACCAAATGACCCCATGAAGGACTTTCCTGCTCTGATTTTCTATGAATCTATGATAATATTAGTGATGACTAGCAAGGCCAGTTCTAAGCCTTTTAAAATTGGTTAGTTTTTCAATCAGCTTAAAATGTCTTCAGTTGAGCCCTTTTGTCCTGAATTTTGAGATAATAAGTCATTGAAATTATATGATCATGAAGACAACAGCAGGGAGATATGTTCCTGATGGGTTTTATTCATGATAATACCTTCCTAAAAATTTGAATTAATGTATGCCAATTGTTATTAATGCAATGTTTTATAAAACAGAATTATTTAATTGGCTAACAGGAATACATTTATAAGATCTAATTGAGACAATGGTAGAACTGCTCACACTGACATTTTAATCTATGATAAACCCCAGAAACTTAATTTTAAGTATATTTGTGGCTGAACTGGAGTCATAGATTTATATGAACCAGAAGCATAAAGTCTTATATGCAATTATCCATTAAATTTGTCCATGGCAACACAGGGAAAGACAAGGCATTTACAATACTATCACAGATAATCTCAGACCACATTAACAGTTATCATACTGCAATTTAAGTAGTATAGCTGAGAGAAGAGCTGGGCAATGAAGACAGTGTTGCATCAGGTTGAACTGAACTTTCTTAGTCTGTTACATGTGTGCTTTACAGTAAACACAGGAAGCACAATTTGATGTTAGTCCCACATAGCTAAATACCAAACTATATTCCAGCTGTATTTAAGATCAAACAGTGCCCTGCTTTGTAAAGGCATGGCCTAACCAGTTCTAGAAGACAATGCAAAATACGTTGTTCCTTGTACCGTTGTGTACCACAGTCTGGATTTCCCCCCTGAGAGAGAGGAGAACAGATGATTTCTATAATGCAAAAACTCTTGTATCCTTCACCAGACAATCTGATATACTGTCTCTGAGAACAGTAACTAATTTATAGTTTGAAGAAACTAAGTGCATGGTATGTAAAAGTGCATGCATGTCCCCATACACACACAAAAAACATGTGCCATCGATACCTCTTTGCTGATCTAATGTCTACCCAATTATTGGATAGAAGATCATCAGCATTGTTGCAAGAGTATACGTTCACTGGCTTAGTAAAACTACCATCTAATTGTAACAGTTTATCTAATTTATAAATTTGTAATATTCAGACAAACTCAAAGACCATATTGTATGTATGACATGACAAAATTGTAAGGTTTGGTTTACTGAAATGTCGTACTACTTTGTCTCTGTCCAGGGTATTAAAAAAGAAATGCATTTGAGAATCTGCATGGGTTTTTGAAAAGTCTCATCTCTCCCTGACACTACAGATCTATGTCTGGAATGTTATTTTCAGATATTGAAGAGAAGGAGCAATCTGGTTTTGTCAGGCTTTGCATTACTTTTTCTTCTGTAACATTTTTTATTTTTTTCTCATTGGCTCCTGGGGACTTAGTCTAATAGCAAAATTGTTCAGACGGCTTTTTATTTAACCATTATAAAATACCTTTCCAGATAAGTGGCAACCTGAATTCTTTCTTTCCTTCTCATGTATTATCACTAGCACTGGTCATATTCCAAACTCTCCTATGAGGACACGCTGAGAGAGTTGGGGTTGTTCAGCCTGGAGAAGAGAAGGCTCCGGGGACACCTTGTAGCAGCCTGCCAGTACTTAAAGGCGCTTATAAGAAAGCTGGAGAATGACTGTTTACAAGGGCTTGTAGGGACAGAACAAGGGGCAATGGGTTTAAATTCAAAGACAGTACATTTAGATTAGATGTTAGGAAGAAATTCTTTACTGTGAGTGTGGTGAGGCACTGGAAGAGGTTGCCCAGAGAAGCTGTGGACGCCCCCTCCCTGGAAGTGTTCAAGGCCAGGTTGGATGGGGCTTTGGGCAACCTGGTCTAGTGGAGGGTGTCCCTGCCCATGGCAGGGGGGTTGGAACTAGATGATCTTTAAGGGTCCTTCCGACCAAAACCATTCTATGATTCTATGATTTTTGGGTATATCTCAGCCGTCCTCTCTTATTATGCCTCAGTAGCTGCACCTTATGCAATTGACTCTTCTGTTCATAGTAAACAACAAAGAGAAGAATTCACTTTTCTCTCTTGATTGAATTAACTCTGAATGTTGCTCAAGGAACTGCTATGTGTATAGATGTTATAGCAAATCTATTTTCCTTCCTTCTGTTCTTTATTAATGCTGAAACATAGGGCAGATTTTTGTCTCTGCAAAACTCTTCCTAAAGCATTAGATGCAGTCTAAAGTCTCAAGACTTCTGCACATAACACTCTGATAAATAGGTTTTAATAGTTTCCAGTCAACTTTCAGTGCTTACAGCAAATAGTGTAAATTGTAAAAAGCATATAAATGGAATCCTGTAAATCACTGTGAATGCTATGGAAGACTGCGGATAAATTTTAAATAAAAGCTATTATACAGTAAACCTACTGATGTTCCTCACACAGAATCTCTAGTTTGTTGCTGTGATACATGTTTAAATGCAAAAGTTTCAGCATTTATGCCTTTATATCTAGTACACGTACATAAACACATTCTTCTCTTGTCTTCTCCCAAATAAAATGTCTCAGTATTTATAACCCTATATAATACATAATGTGTGTTCATTTTGCATCTTTTTTGTCACTGTAAATCCAGTCTTTTTTTTGAAGATTTTGCTTTCTAGTGAAATACACAACTGGAGCTTGTTAAAACAAAGGCACAGTTTAACTATGCTGAGCTACTCTGCAAAGACAGGGCAGATGGTGAGAGACCACGCCAGCTCAGAAGCAAAAGCCACACAGAAGTGTCAATGCAATGTGTGGCCCTTGCTAACAAGTCTACATAGATTTGGAGACTGAACTGCTCTCTCTGCTAAATATTCTGCTTTCTGTTAGGCTGTATTTTGGTGTGGGCATACTCTAAGAAACTTGTTTGTCCTTAGCTAAAAGACAAAATAGCTCAATTAAACAGAGGCCCCTGTAAAGGACAAAGGAATAAAATTCCTCAGATCCATCACAAGTTTTGTACTTTCAGCATGTAAGCCATCAACTAGCCCCAACAGACTGATAGTCTGGTATTTGTTAGACGCTCTGTATTCTTCTGAAAGGAGAAATACTAACAGAGAATGCAAAAATGTGCACTTCTGAAATACCACATAGAGACACTAGGTCACATTTTGCCCTGGAGTAATCCCACTGGTTTTTCTAGCAGGGAATTTGGTTCCCCAAATAATTCTCCCAGAGCGTCTCTATAAGAGACAACACTAAACATACCTGTCTGCTTTCCGGAGATGAGGGAATCTCTGGCACTGACACATAAAGGGGCATCCATAAATGGAAAGCCACATTCTCCTCCCTTCCAGGCCCACTCTCCTTCTGTGAGGGCACACAGATTGATAAGGTTTAATTCATTAATGATAATTGTCCAAAAATAGACATGTAACAAACTTTTTAATCTTTGAAAACCACAATGTGCAGTGAGCAGGAGAAGAAGGAAGGAAACAAATAATAAAGAAAGCGAGGGCAAGGAACTGGGCATAAGGAGTGGCCAGGTTCAGTGTTTTTAAAAGGTTCAGTGTTTGTAAATTGAGAAAAAAGAAAGGGTCCAATTAGTGGGTCAAAGAACAAAAGTCTAGCAGTAAATTAAAGAGATGACAAAGAAGTGAAAAATGGTGGTGGTGTTAATCATGTGCAGCTACGTGAGATTGTATGAACCTGAGTGAGTGAAAACGATTAGTGAAGTGGAACAAACTGAGAAGTCCTGCAGGACTCATCGGAGGAACCTGGGGCTGGTAAAATATACAAAAGAACAGGTTTTGCTGTTGATTTAGTACCTTTTATTGCACAGGTGCTGGTTACAAATGAATACAGTTAGCTTGTCCGGATCAAATCGATGAGAAGTGCTTTGCTGATCTTTTCCTCCCAAACCTCAGACTGCTTAACCTTATACTTAAAAATTATTAACTAATGCTACTCCTGACTTCCTCTTCCTGGCAAGGTCCAGGTTAGAGCAACTCATGTGCCATGCTTGGCTTCTGTGTTGCAGAGTTCAAAAAATTGTAATCAGAAATGGGGTAAATATCACAATGGGATAAAAAATGGCCATCCTAAGAGAGGCAAAATTTCAGGAGACCAGAGATCTGGCACTGGCTGGGGCTTCTATTCTGAAACACAGTCAGATATGCAGATGGGACCTGTGTGTTCTCTACTATGTTAATAGCAGCCATCAATCTTTTGCAGAGCTGTCACACTGTTAAAAGCAGGGAGCATTCCACAAAGCAGCATATCAAGAGCCCTTAGAAATGTAGGTGATGAAGTTTAGGACAAACACGCAGCTATGAAATTGCTTTTCACTTTCAGACTCGGATAACTAAATACAATCTTTCTAAACAGGTCCAGATTGCATAACAAACATTCAATTTCAAACCAATGTTTGAACCTGATGTTCTGCTTTTCTTCCTATATGGGCTAGTTTCTCTAACTGTTCATGTACCAGCTTTGGACCTTGTAGGAATAAAAACCTCCCCCCAAAACAACAAACAAACAAACAAAAAGACTTTTCCCTTGCCCATTTCTCCTATTTTTCCAATGAAGCTTGAGCTTTCAGCAGATGTGGAGAAGTTGACTCTATGTAATACACCAGCTATAGGCTCTAATAAGGAACAAGACAGGCAGTTTTTGAAGGAGGCACAAGCCAGGAAAACAGCAGTGAGAAAACTCCGTGCAGCTGTTCCTAAACACATCAAATGGACCATCTTTGTTTCAAGCCAGTTCAGCGAATTCCAGCAGGGCAAACATCGGAGAGTACTTCTCAAAGCCTGGAGATTTGACAGCCCCACGTGAGCTATCGAGTGTCCTAGAAAACAGTCTCAGCACAATGAACGTTGCTGAATATGGATGAGGTGACTCTGCCTGGTGCATTTCTCAGTGGGCCCAGAGAGGCCATGGCGTGGGTCCTCTAACCCAGGTGCTGATGGATTCATCAAGGAGTAGGGCCAAAGGAGCACTTTGCAGAGCAGTTTGGGAAGGTGTTCAACATCATCATTCTGAGAAACGGTGAAAACATATGTGCTTTCCTGACTGTGCCAAAGGGCAACATATGTGAGAAGATCAGCTTTCTTGGTAGCCTGTTGGAAAATATTCCTATGCTCTGGCCTGCAGTTTCTTACCACTCTACCTGAGGGGGATAGGACGAAGAACCGACAGCCTGTAAGAAAAAGTAAAAGGAAAGAAAAAAATACGCAGAAATGCACCTACCTTAGAGTCCTTTCTTTTTTTTCAGTGGGTCTTGTCTCATGGCTTGTGCTGTTTGCCTTGGGTCGGAGAGCTCAGATTGCTCTCTCCAGGATGTCTGTGTCCCCCTCATATGCTTTCTTAACAAGGATATCACAGAGCTGAGGTCTTTCCCCCTTCTCCAAGGTCTTCAGGATCTTCCCTGTCTTTCACAATATGGATATGTAACCTTGCCCAGTCTGGGATCCCATCCCAAACAATACCACCAGATGTGGATAGACCCTCAGTTTCTCTGAAGGCTTTCTATGGCCATGGCAAAGCTGCCTTAGTTGTTTCCTTTCCTTTATCTCCTTTCAATGTTTTCACCCATAGGCAATTGTGTTGGTGGACTTTCTGAGAAAGACAGGCAGATAGTGGATACCAAGAAGTGTTTCCCAAATAAGGCAATCACTTAAGACTGCAGCAAGATGCTCCTATTTTTGCATTTGTATTCTGACAAAGCTGGGGGAGGAATAACTTGGAACAGGCCAGGGATGGAAGCAGTCATAGGAACATGAGAGATGCCCTCCTTGGACAGACCAGCGGTCTGTCTATTCCTATTTTTGTTTCTGAAAGTGGCAACAGGAAAGATTGTCTAAGGAGAGCATGAGATCTTGACCCCTTTCTACAGTCCATTCTTGTGTACGCTCAGGGGCACCTTCACATACTTCTAATCCAAGTAAAAGACAGCCTTGAGGTCACTGATATCTCAAGGGAGCAAAATTCAAAATTGCGAGCAAAGCGCCATGGTACAGCTGTGGGCCAGGGGCCTGGTGGAGTTCCCAGTGTCTCTGACCTCAGAGCTGTACCATAAATTCCCACCTGACACCATGACAGTGACATGTCCTGCCCTACCACCAGCCTCTTCTCAATAAACGCTGCTTCTAAATGTGCATAACCAATTCTACAGAGGTGGAAAATACAGCGTAAAACAGCTGTCGTCTTGTTTCCAACCATACAGCCCGGGCAGGTGCCCTGAGAGACGTGCACTGTGGGCGGGTACGCATGTCCCCTCTGCACCATTTGGCAGTGGACCTGTCCCAGGGAGCTGGAGAGGACAGCCAGGCACCCACTACTCACCCTTTGGCTGTGCACAGCAGACATCTGTTTCTGCCTCCATTTGCAGTATTACATGCTGTTTGTAAGCCATGGTTAATCAGCCATCAGTGTGGCAAACATAAATAGGGCTGTATAACAGCATGGCCTGGGTCCAGTGGTTTCCCAGTACAGCTAACTGGGAGAGCAGCAAGTGAAGAAGGAAACATTTTTCTCTAGACACAGCCCTGACAAGTCTGTCAAGTCACATGTATATCTTTCACATAGGTTACCACTCACAGAGGTAGCTAACTAGCTATCCTGGCTGAGCTGGAGAGTGCTCAAGGGACATAAATTTGTTTCAGGGCCATGTATCTCTCCTACAACAGAGTTTGTTTTTACCCTGACAGAAATAAGGGTGATGTTACCTGCATCCAGAAACTGCTGACACATCTAAGAGGAGTCACTTCTGAGGAGCTAGCTGTAGCTTTCCAGTGCTTCAGGTTTGCTTTATGTTGATGGGCGTCACTCAAAGCCCTCTAACAACCCACTCCACTTCCGCATTCCTAGGGAAAGCGAATACCCGAACTGCAATAACCCAGGCGTTTCCTTCTCATCTCCTGCATGGCAATCACCTCTCTGTTGGCATTGAATACATTTGGTGTACACTGGCCAGGTCTTTTCAGACCAAGGGACTGAAAAGTAGTATCACGTTTCTGACCTCTTGATATGGTCAAAGTGGTGTAAAGGAGCAAGGCTGCAGAAGATGACTTTGGCTGCTGTTAGTTATAAACACCTTTATGCCATGCCCTTGTAAAGCTGAATCCAGCACATTGACTTGTTTGATTGAAATAGGATTGTTTCTTTCCCAAAGGACAATGACAGACCCCGGGATTAGTCAAGGATTTATTGTCCGTATCCTTCATCTGAAAAAAGGATCAGAATTCCTCTCTCAGACAACTGCCTTTTATCATGTCTGTTTTGCTCTATGCCATAACAAATGCGTGACCCTTAAGGTTTACAGTGACAGCTATGTGTACAACTACCTCTGTTAGTTAAGAGACTGACCTGTGTTCTATTAATATTTATAGATTTAAATTTTTAATACACAACAATTCTGCATTATTGAATAGGTGACTTCCTGCATTTTAATGGTTATGGAGTAGGAGTGGGCTCTTTGTAGTTAACATTGCAATAAATTTTTCATTATTATATAAAAAGTTGTTACCTCTAGCCTCCTCAAACAAAAACCCCTTGGACAACATGTTGGTGCAATGATGAAGAGTGCTCTTAAGAGATATATGATATTATATTTGCGGCAAATTTGCTTAGGGGATTTAGATTTATGGTACATAAGGATTTTCCAGAGCTGGAAATATTTAATAAGTTTCTTTTTAAAGTTGTTGAATTATTCAAACACCAATTTGGGGTTACTTGTTCAGTTTTGGAAACAACTGGATTCTTATTTGCAAAATTGATCTTCACCTTTTAGAGGGTGCATATTGACAAAATAAGAGATTCACAATGTTCACTTGAGTCAGCATCCTGAACTATGACTGGGATGTAGATTCGGGCTTCCATTCATTTATTTTGAAATCAAGACCTTTGCTAAAGGCTTTAATAATAGCTGCATTGTAAAGAACTTGTATTTTGGAGGACAATATGGGATTTCAAGACCTCTTAGGTGTTACATAAAAATATGAACCATTTGGCATAAGATGAAAGCAGGCCATTTTCTTAGGGAAAAAACTGTGCATTTAGTCACTACAGTCACTGACATTTTTCTTCTTCTTGATCAATTGAATATCGTCAAGGGCTGTTTTGTGTGTTTATGTGGTAGTAGCACCTTTAGCGGTGGCAGAACATGTGAATGGTGAAGAAGAGTTTCTCTGGAATAACAAACCTGGTACTGTTTCATCTTCAGGTGGGTCAGGATCCTCACAGTGTCACTCATGTGGGTCGTTATTTCATTAAGAAGTACTTTGGTCTTCAAATAACAGACTGAATCCAATGAATTTTCATTGAGGAAGGAAAGGATACTCTATGTATCACAATGGGTACTCCACGGAATCACAGTCTAGTCTAGTATCATCTAGTACAATTTTCTCAGATTGGCTTTTAATGTAAAATTTGTACTACATAAGACTTAGTCATGTCAAGGTTTTTGGTCTCAAAAATGTTAATATGATTTGAATTACGGTTATTTGGATTATTTCAATGGTGTAATACTCCATTTGAAAAAGCAATATGAAACTCATTTCCAATACCTTCTTTCTCTAACATCTATTTTTCTTTTGTAATTTTTGAGTAGAAGTAAATCCAGTTCATCTTTATTATTGTTAGACTCCAGTTATACCTGTGAGACAAGGATTCAGCTAATGGATTTGCCACCATAATTCTATATTTGCAGATTATCATGGCTCTATTTACCCACAATAAATGTAAAGAAAGCTATAATTCTTGCAATCTGTGCAGAAGAGTTGGTGTTGCTTTGACAGCATCTCACACTAATGGAAGAAAATTGGTCAGATGTATGCTTATGAGGTATGTTTCATTATTCAGAATGGTCAAGAATGGTCAATAATTCATAACTGTATATTCTGAATTTGGATCATGGTACCATCACAAAAGGTGCATCACAGAAAATTTCTCCAGTTTTAGAGAAGAAGCGTTTAGTGAAGACTTTAGCAACAGTGCAACCCAAGCAGTTTCATTATCTGTCCTGTGGTGTATCTACATCCCAGTGACAGTCAGATGCATGTACTTGCACACTGTGGCTGAAACAGCTAATAAACATTTCATGGACCTCGAAAAAAGGGATTGTATTATTTTAGATTCCTTCCTGATGATATTCTCATGTTGACTTCACAGAAAGCAATGTTTGTCAGTTGAGACAGCTGAGAAGTTAAACGTGTTCCTAAAGCAAAACAATAAATACCACTAGCCCAGTTATGCTATACTTAAAGCAATTATAGTTATTAATAAAATATTTAGGATGCAATGTTTCCTTTTGAGCTCTGATTTCTGAAATCCATCCCATTCTGTGAACCTCAATTTAATTTCTTTTTTTATCTTCACTTGCAAATAAATATTTAGTTTTCCCTTTGAGCGTGAGTCAATTTAATAACCTAATCAAAGATCAGAGCTTTCTCTATATATGGGTTATAATAAATGTATGCCATTTTCCTGAAAAAGTGTACCAAAACAGAGTAACACTTCAAGACAGGCACTGCTATATTTCATATCTGGACACCATATAAAATAGCAAGACACCCACTCTCACTAGACAGTAATGTAAAACAAATACCAAGCAATAACATTATTTCCTTGAATCTTCAAAAATGCAAGCTGGCAAGCTCTCCTTGGATGTGATTAACAGCTTGTCAGCTGAGGGTACTTTACAAATGAAATTATTTCTTTAGCTATCAGCCTTTGACGATATCAGTAATTCCCACATCTAGGACACAACAAGGTCTGGTAATGGACATGGATGAGGAACACGCACTGACTTACGCTGCAAGCAGCCACGCCGAAACACAGACTTTCAGATGCGTTTAGCTTCCATGTCAACAGCTAGGCAAAAGCCAAGTTTTCAGGAGCAGTCGGTAGCTTGTGGCTCCTGCAGTCGTGCTAAAGGGAGATTTTGAGATATACTCAGGCACCAGCTCCTCTGAAAAATCTACTTATTGCTTTAGGTGCTAGAAACAGCCGCAGTTTTCTAATGAGCTGCCCCTTACAGACGTTTCTCAGCCTCGGGGAACAGCGTCTCTACGGCACTGCCTTACCCTGCCGTTCCTATGCCATTATTTTCACTTACCCCTTCCCTCACAAGCCTTTGCTGCCTGCATTTTACTGCTGTCACAGCTCCTGCCTATTTCAATGGTAAGTGTGGACTATTTTATTTTGTGCCTGCCCAGCAGAGTGGCATTCCCTTCCTGCTCGAATCCCTGGGCAGGACTCCAGTACAAGGAACGTCTGTTTGCAAATTGCCCTAGCGCCGGGAGACAATGATATATGACCTTTCACCATATTGGGCAAGGTATTGATCAAAGTCATTGATCTCATTTTGGAGTGATTGTCTCACCCAGGAAGGCAAGGGAAATAAAAAAATCTGACAGTGTCTGCAAAAGCCTGTGTCTGTTCAGATACGTCAAAAGGTTTTTTATTTTTTTTGCTGACCTTTTGGCCTGAACAGGGTTGACAGATACCACCTTGTTCACCTGGGTTTTTTTTAGAAGAGCTGCCTTCTATGCAAATAACTTGCTTGTTGGCTGTTGCATAGAACTTGCTTGGTTTGGTTTTTGGATAGACAAGAGACAATTGGATATCAGGAAACCCTTTACTTGTGTGAGCAGCCCACAATGACAGGACCGCTGCTCCCCCAGGCAGGAAATACTTTGCAGATGAGACAACAGTGAGTATGTTTTCTAAGGCTAGGTCTACACCTTACATGTACAGTTTTCTGTTTTGGAAGAAGCTTTTCTAGTTTTTAGATGGGCAACCACATATAGGAACCAGCTGTTCTTTCTTTGTGTTATTTTGCAGGGACATCATTAGTGGCTTGTTTTCAGACAACCAAGACTGGCTCCTAAACAGCAAGAGCTAAAAACATATCACCTTCTAAGTCAGCTTTTAATACTTTCAGACTCACAACTCTAAAATATGGTGTTACCTGAAAAGAAATGTTCCATAAAAATGTTTTTATTTCTTTTTGAGCTGTGTTGCATACGTGTACTGATAGTATTATAGCTGCTTAGCTTAGGTTATGTAATGACAATCTATTTCTGAAGGAGCACGTAGGAAAATTTCTGCCAATGACATAGAGATAGCATGAATAATGGATTTAGCATGCATGCACACTAGAGTGGGGTGATAAAGATGCTGATCTTGGCAGCTGAATTTGTGTTAAAATGGAAAAATAACTGTATTTTATTTTTATTATTTACAAGGGAACCTAATGATAGGACAAGGGGTAATGGTTTTAAGCTGAAAGAGGGTAGATTTAGATATTAGGAAGAAATTCTTTACTGTGAGGTAGTGAAACACTGGAACAGGTTGCCCAGAGAAGCTGTGGATGCCCCCTCCCTGGAAGTGTTCAAGGCCAAGTTGGATGGGGAGTGGAGGGTGTCCCTGCCCATGGCAGGGGAGTTGGTGCTAGATGATCTTTAAGGGCCCTTCCAACCCAAACCCAAACCCAAACCCAAACCTTTCTATGATTCTATGATCTGCAAAGCCAAACAGATCTCCAGGATCACCTGGGCAGGGAGACATGCATCAGAACAGGTTGCTGGCAGGATGCAACGAATTTTAAATAGGTATTTTCAGATAGAGAACACAGCAATTAAGGAGATCGCTGAGGAATTTAAGTATCAGTTCTGCAAAAAATGTGAATGTTAAGAAAATGTTTTCATACTGAAGCCAAACAAACCAACACTGATTCTGTGCAAGAGGTTTCCTGTGCAAGAGATGCTCAATTGCCCAATACACTCCGTCTCCCAAAGGATAATTGTTTTCTCTCTCATCCTTGGTGCTTAGTGACACTTGCTACACTGCTTATGAGACATGCTGTGCAGCATTTCTCTGTTAACAAATCAAAAGATACTACATTTCACTTCTTTTTTTTTTTTTTTTTTTTTTTCCTTTAAAGTTTAATTTACACATTGAGGATGGTATAAGAAATCCTTCTTTGTTGGGGTCAGCAACTCCACAGTCAGCCTTCATAAAACACTTTCCTTAGCCTTCCTGGATAACTCTGTGCCTCATTGTTCTCCTTGTTAATACTTCAGACTGCAAACCATCGCTCAGGTTGCCTGAGGCAAACCAGTCCCCTCTTTGTGTCCACTCAGCATTTCCCTTTTAACCTCATCCTTAGGCTCCCTGCTCATGATTATTCTCGATTAGTTGATAAGTGACAAATTAAAACATTTTAAGGGCTGAAGCATCTCTCACTGGAGTCTTTATAATTCTCCACCTTTAGAACAAAACCAAGCAAATCTCCTACTGCAGTCCCATCGTTTGAACATTCAAATGTGTGGAAGTAAGCCGGGAACAAGCCCAGCAGGGTCCATATAGAAATGTTACAATCTATATTCTCTCCCCTCTCCTGCTATTGCCCCCTAATGCTCGACAAAATAGGCACAACACAAGTGAACAGCAAGTTAATCAAGTTTCTCTGGTTTACTAAATGCAGAGCCACGTTTTACTTATCACCTAGTTACCACAGTGTTAAAGAGAAATTTGGGACTCCCTTGTCCCTGAAATCCCTGATTTTTAGCCTTGTTGACAAAACAGAGAAACACAGCACCAGGCATAGTTCAAGCTGAGCCTCTCCAGCCAGGACATCTCCCAGGTGTCCCAGCTGGGAGCCCTGGCTCCAGAGCAAAGCCCGGACCCACCCATCCTGCCGCTTGCAACGCTTCAGCAACACCAGCACATGCAACCTGGGGACTTTTAAAAAACTGAGCACACTGGCAACCCATCCTCCTCGGGAGCAACTGCAAGGCTTCCACTCACCTCAGCTGAAGAAGGGAAGAGATTCCCTGTGTAGGCATCTCCACGGTCAATGAACTCATCCGGTCACCTCTCGCGTCACTGTTAGGGAAATGTGCTGGCACCAAACACATAGAAATGAAAGCAAAAGCGCTTCCCTGCCGGACCAATCAAGTCTGACAATTGTCTTGTGGTAGATGCCAGAGAAATTCTGACTATTTTGGCAGAAATGCCAGCTTTTTCTAGGTGAGAATCTGCCTACATAGGATTTATGCAAACGTTTCCTCACTTGCTCTGTAACCACCCTTTCGCAGCTAAGCAGTTCAGCGTTATCGCCAATTCTTTACATAGTTCTGAGTTTAAAATACTATCACTGCCTAAAATAAGAGGAATTGCAATTGCAGTGCTCTCTGAAATGAAAGAGGTGGAAGCCAGTTTGACAATTTAAGCTAATAGCTGAGATACTGCCTCGCCAGCATTTTTGGCACCTGGCCTAGGGAGGAAGTAACAAGAGGAAGGGAAGAGACAAAGAGAAAGAAGGAATAAAAGAGGGTGAGAGTGATCCAGTCCGCTTAATATAATGACATATATTCCCTATGAAGGGAGCTTTATAGTCAGTGGAAAGAGAGATGTGCTTTTCAAATGCTACAGAGGGTATTCTCATCCATCAAATAGAGGCACCTCTTTCTCTTCATGGACAGCAGAGGGGACTTGAGTGTTTTCAGGGAGTGATGCCCACTAAAATGCATTGCCTCTCTTCCTTGGAGAGTTCAAAGAGATAGTGAACAATATCAGATACTTTCATTCAGGTGGAATATGGTCCACCAGATGCTCTTCTGAGAATGAGGACCCACTGGAGCAGACCATACCGTTGAGGAATCACAAAACTTGACTTGGGAGGGGTAAGAAATTGGGTCCCAGATCAGAGTTGCAAGAAAGCACTGAAGGGGACACAGATTTACACCTACTCAAAACAGGCACTTCAGAGCCTGCATTAATAACAGGCTACATTATTCAAAACAACCAGTCTATGAGGGTGGTTGGCAGGTCAGAAATTGTGGGCAATGACAGTTACAAATAGGACCGTGAGACCAGAAGTGTGATGCTCAAGAGAACAAACAAACAAACAAACAAACAAACAAAGAGGAAAAAAATAAAAAAATATCAGAGTCAGGGGGTCCTAGGTTGCAGCCCGATATTCCAGCTGAAGCAACAACATTGCCAGCCACACTGGGAGCAGGTACAGTTGTACAGCTGATACAGCTGCACAGAGAGAGAACATGATCGAAAGAATTTTCTCTAGCATGACCAAAACAATTAAGCCTGCAGGTCAGAAATGTAATGAAGGCTGGTAGCTGCTGAGCCAGAAATTACTACCTTGGCTAGTGACCACTATAAAGTGTGGGTCAAAAGTCTGCATGCAGGCAATGTAAAAGTCAGGTAGGAAATAGGTATTTCTGCATCCACACCTGAACTGAAAGCACCAGTGTGTGAAAATTGATTGACCATCCAGGCAGGTATAAAAAATGCCTAAACAAAGAATTCCTGAGCCATCTGCAAGCACAAGATCAGGCATACAAGAGAACAACATTAGCATCAGCAAACCATCTCTTGCGCGTGCAGGCACAAATTGCTCAATTAGGCACTGAAGAGTACTGTCTTGAGAAGCCCCAAAACATCATCTCAAACTGAAGCAAAAGCTTCAGATTTCAGACTGAAGGAAGTATTCTTCTGTAGGAGGGATATGCAGGGGTATCAAGTATTCAGAAAGATGCTACGGCACGAAACTTGTGGTCATTGCTGGGCTGCCTAGGCATTACATGAATGTAGTTGAAGCAAGAACATTACAAACGGTTGAGGTATGTGGAAGTATATGAAAGCCAGCACACTTCAAATCAGTATTTAGCTCACAGTTGCACCAAATCTAGCAGCACGTTATGGAAAATCTAGAATGCCAGGCAGCATTACTGTTCACAACAAGGAGACTTGCTTTATAATACTGGATACATCAAACTGTCCCCTCGTGCAAACAGCTCTCTGGAATTAAATGGGAAAGATGCAAAATATTCCCAGGTAAGACCACATTTGTAAATGCATCAAGTAATGCTTGTCTGAAGCTGAGGGAAACATTTTGCCACAGAACCCAAACTGGCCCATATAAAGACCTATTAATAACTGCAAAACATGTCATTTAGAAAGCAAAAAAAGAATCACTTATGGATTATACTGTCAAGACTTACATATTCAGGGTCAAGACAGCAAACAGGAATCATTTGCAACTGATCTGCAGGGGAGGGGCAGAGCCTCGCAGTGGTTCCAGATTTATTATCCTCTGTTGACATAGACTTCTCATTTCCAATATGCAAGAATTAGAGATGGAGCAGAAGGCACTGAAGCTCCTTTGGCCAAGCTGTAAAGATTGCCAAGGACCAGCTGTGGTCTGGACACCCAGTCCTTTGAACAAATGGCTGCAGCTAATGCAGCAAGTTGTCCTGGTGTTCAGCCCTTTCTCTGTGACCAAGAGGTGATGAGTCACTTCTGGAATTGAAATGGCCCAAAAGAAACCGGCCTGTGAGAGAAAGTATCCACGTAATCTCTAAGGAAAAAGGTTTCATTTATCAGCTACTTTAAATATCATGAATTGATACAAGGTATGTGATAACATAGAGAGAATATCTTTCAAACCATGTGATTTCTCCGGTAATGCTCTGGTTTCCCTCTGTGATATCAGACATGCTGCAGTTCCTGTGCAGGTGGTGTAATTGCACTCGATTGATGGAAACACCGTGGATAAATACTTGACGCTTCTGTAATGGCTATGAGAGTCTCTCTCTGTTCTTCTACCTCACATTTCTTGGAGATTAAGATCCTGGGAAATGTCTGCTTATTTAGTAGGTGCTGGTTAAAAAAGAAATCTGTATGCATGTTACATACCACGCACATCAGTACCATGACCAAAAAACCCACCAAACTTCAAAATGTAAACTTGGTGATGGCAACCTGTCCACAGAAACATGCCATGCCACTGCAGCCCTCGGTGCCTCTGCGGACTGGAGTAAACTACGCAGTTGGCAGTGACTTCCCCTGCTATCTTTGTCATTATTGTCGCTTCTGGTAATTTCTCTCTGACAATTTTAAAGAAGAATTAATCTCCCTGAGCACCCTCCCTTGTTTTTACAAATGGAGATCTTCAGATTCTGTTTAAGCAAGCTGTCTGTGCACTGTGCAGAAGATAGTTAATAAGTTCTGTATCGTTACCGTAATTTGAATCACTGTAGACTAGTGATTTCGTATTTTAATGTAATCCCCTACACACCTACAATCAGAAAATGCACATTTAGAAATAAAAATTGTTTCAAAGTGCCACCAACTGTTGTTTTTGCAAACTGCAATTCAAAAAAATGCATTTTTGAAATGCTTTTACTGAACGCTGTAACATTTTCTGGTGTAGCACGCAACTTAGAAGAACCAGCCTGCATTACCCTTTTGCCAAGCTAGACAAGCAGCACATCACAACATCTCCTACAGCTAGGTTTCAAAGGCAACATTAACACACTATACTAGTCATTGCTTTTCTCCTGATTGTAAAATACTTTTTGCAGATTCCTGTGCTTTAATGACAAGCTAATTTCCAAAACTTTCAAGAAACCTCCAAAATTATCTGAGAGAACCAAGAGCTAAAATTTTACTTTGCATTTTTAGATATGTCTCCTATTTATGATGTGTGATGAACGCTCCTAAGCATCAAGTATGTGCTGAAAACACCATTCTCCAGTGCTTTGCTTTCACCTCCTTCAGACTTTAATTTTCACTCTTCTCAAACTTTGCTTTCCTCAGTTCCCTCACCCCTTGCATTTTGATTTCTCCTGAATCAAGCTGGACTCCCCACGAGAAGAAACTCTTCTATGATCCGCTGGTGGTGAGCAAATAAACAGGATCATAAAGTTTACCAGAAAGGCACAGCAGCAATCTGTTGGTGCTGTGCACAGGGTAAATATTCACAGAACTTTGTCGGGCTGCATTGCGCGTTAGTAATACCGCGTGAGACAGTCTTCCAGGCAACCGAATGGTTACAACTCCTGGTGAGCTGATCTCCATAAATAGCAACTCTAAATCAATTCTGTTTGCTTGCTGTGATCATATGAAATGCATCAACTGTTAAATAAATCAATGTGACCCCAAAGATTCCTTGGCTTAACATCTTATTATTTTGTGGCTATAGGCTGATTAGGCATTTAAATAATTTTCTGTGATAGCATCTGCATTATTTGAATATGCCAGATTGTGAACACAAACCTTTAGCTTTCTCCAGTGTTTTATTTGCCAGCAATAACAACAATTAAAATAACAACAGCCTTCCCTTGCTTTTGTTGATACCATTTAGTTTTTTCAAGAGAGGACAAAGTAGGCATTTCACTGGTTTGAAATGAAGCGTGTTCTGCGAGGTCTGTTATTCAGCTATTGACTGGTGGGAGTATTCATTTCGGAGAACAGTAAGTTGCCCTAACGTTCTCACTCCAAATTGATCCAACAGAATGAGACCCCCTTTGAAGTCTGAATTCCTCCACAATTTTTCTTTCAAAACGGCAGCTCTGCACCCCCTGTAGATGCAGCAGGTAATCAGTGCTGATTGATTTCTGAGTGTGTGGATGGAAAAACAGGGAGAGAAACGACGCAGTGACAGGAGACGATGCAAAGTTCAAGAACATCGTTGGCATGTGCCAAGGAGACCTTTCATAAAAGCAGTAGAGGGACTGCAAAAAAGCCAGTGAGGAAAAAGAATGGAAGATACATCTGAAAGGTGAAACAAGGAAATTGTAGCTCAGAGGAAACTCTTGGTGTAAGGACAGGAGGAGGGAGGAGTTTTCAGCAAAACAGCACATGGCTAAATGGAGGAGGTGAAGGAGAAGAGGGTGAAGATTTGCAGAAGGTCCTAATCACATGGAAAGAAATCTGCTTAGTTTTCTGTTCTGAGAGACAAGGATCCCAAGGCAGCACATATTGACAAAACACTAGACGTCTGAGATGTGTGCCAGTTCCTTTTGCTTAAAAAAAGTTCCAAAAGAAGCAAATTAATAGTTTGATTAAGGGGAGCACTGACCTGTAATGCCCACAATTTTCCTTATAAGAGGAATTCTGATTTTTAAGATTAGCTGAAAAATTTGACATATTTTCTGACTGTTTCAAATTAATACAAATAACCAGATCCTCAATGCTGCCACTGCCTTCTTAGTAACCGACTTTGTCACTGAACTTCCTGTTATAAGAAAACCAAAACAAAACAAAACACAGTAAGTAATACCTTTATTTCCATTCTCTCTTTTACAAGTAACCGTGTTATTACTGGCTAGATAAATCTCAAGTGCTGTGCAATACAACTTCCTACATTTCACTGGTCTTACTGTAATTCTGACTACATAACATCCATAATTGCCATTGCCACGTAAAAATACTATGATAAATAAAGATAAGGTTGGATTTTGCAACCGACATTGCAAAAGCAATGCAGGACAGAATGACAATTGATAAACAAAACTAACTCTTGACAATTTGAGGGGTAAAATATCAGGTTTCTATGGCCCACACTAGTGAGGTTCTGCAGTTTTGTTTTCCTTTCCAGTTTAGATCTAGGAAAATCTAATTATGATTCATTAAATGACCGTTCTGGTGTCAATTTATGTGACAACAAATAAAAAGTATATCCTTTTCCTTAATGAGGAGCAAATCTGAATTTTGTAGAGCTGCAGCCAAAGACAACGGCCCATATTTAACATCTGTTTATAAAAAATATATATCTTTTCAATTTTCCTTGTTCCCTAATCAATTGCTCCAGCATCCTTTCCCCACAGTGCTTTCAAGATGGATATGTCTCACCATTTCATTAACACAGTGTTGAACAGCAGCGCTTCCTTTTGTAACAAATCAGCATTACTGCAGTGTGCAATATGGGTTTGAATCTCATTTACATTAGGATCCTCTATACCTTTCTGACAAAGAGACATTTTTTTACAGGGAAAATCTAATGTATGCTGCAAATATTTAGTTGCAGAGGCAACTAGGCTAAGGCAGCCTCCCTGTTTTTTGCTGCAGCAGAGATAGATGTGGCACCAAATCCTCCATCCTGCCCTGGCACAGGCTGTGATGCTTTTAACAGCACTCATCAGCACAGATCAGGCTCTCTGCGAGTATCGCTGGCTGAATGTTGACCCCCAAATTCCTCTCATCAGAGAGAGATTGTGAGTCTTTTATTTTCACTAATGAGGGACTAGACAGAGGGAACAGGTTTGGGATTTCGCTGAGACTCCCATAGCACAAAAATGCATTTTGCACCATTCACTCACGTCACCTGTCAGAGAGGTGGTTATCAGAGAAAAGCTGAACTCAAATGTGTTAATACAGGCTAATTTCCAAACTTACTGAAGATTCAAATTTCTAACTTGTCTGCAACAAGTGAAGTAATTTCCATATTCTTTACTTCATCGCTCTGATTGTTACAAGCCTACTTCTACTGAAGTGGTCTGGTGTCCTTTAAACCCAACATTAATCTCAAACTACAAACCTCTTCATTTAACATGGAGAGGAGTGAATAAATATCCTTCTGCTTTTCAGAAAAACGCCTCTGCAATTGAGCGTCTTATTAAATCTTTAGATTAGTAAGAGCTGTCCTGTCACACAAATACTCTATTACATGAAATAAAAGTTAGAAAAGAAGCCACCGAGTGTTCCTGTTAAATGAAAATTCTTATGAAGATCATAGGATCCACAGGGTTTCCTTAGCAAAAAAGCAATTTTTATCGAGTTGTACTGGATAACTAATAGGAACAACAATAATAGTAATCGAATTGTACCACTTTGCTTTCATATGTGCTAAGGCAAAATTTTGCCTTGATCAATGATCTAAAAAGATTTGCTTTAGTCTATCAGTTTTGCTTTCTAACACATTGTATCCCCTCCCTTTAGCTGCATTCAGACTGGTGAAATGCTGCTGTTTCCTGTTCTCCGCTGTGCTCTTCCACATTCCTGGCAATTCCTCATATCTCTTACTTCATTAGTCTGATCCTCATTTTCTCTAATTCCTGTGATTTTACAGCAATTTATTCTGAAAGCCAAACAGCACACTGCCATAATCAGATCACCCTTATTTTGTTAACACATGGTGCCAGCCAGTTGCACGACAAGGCAGGATCCAAATCTTGCTGGGATTTTAACCCAAATGGTGATTCTCCTCACTCCCACCCATCTACAATACTTAAGTGGCAAACCTGTATCAAGGTCGAAAAAATCTTCATTGCCTTGATAGCTAAAGCTACCTTTCCAAAATTTGGTCATTAGTATTTATTAATCCTTAGTGGCTATGTCCAGAAGTCCTATTGCATTAATGCGAAGACACATAGAGCTGCTGGCTGGAGAAGGATCTTCTGGAAGTCATCCAGCCTGACCTCCCCTGGGGAGCAGCCCTGTGCCAGCACTGGATCAGGTCAGCCTGAGGTTTTGCCTCGCCAATGCAGCAGAGGTAGAGGCAGCTCCTCTTTCAAATTACCCCTACCTTGCTTCTGCTGATCAGTTTATTAAATGGTAGAGTACATCTGCAATTTACTAGTGAACAGCTATGTTACATATGTATATTTTTAAATAAAACATGCAGCTCTGATTTTATACTAGTTCTATTTTGTGTTTCTCCTAGAAGTAAGACAGCTTGAGAGCTTCACTCTTCTCATGGTAAACTAAAGAGTTTTCCAAATGTGTTGTAAGAAACTTGCTGACTGCAATTTCCCATTACTTTTTATACTAGCCACCGTAATCATGAACAATAGATTCTTCCCTTCCTTTTTTGTGATTGTCTTTCACATATATTTATATATATCACACATACAAATATATACATGTATAAAAATTATACCATATAGATGTATCAATATATATAAAAATGTATATATAATTATGTATGTGTATATTGTATATATATGATATCTACCTATATATATCATTGTCTTACACTAACTTCAAGTAATGTAAGGTGAACAAATTAGGAGAATGGTGTAGGAAGAACTAATGACACCATAAAATCAAATATCACAAAAAAGGAGGAATGGGGATGTAAAGAGTTGAAGACAGCAAGTCTGTGTTACCTGTGGAAAGAGGTTAAGAAGGAAACTTGATTGCAGGCTATTTGATTGCTGGCTACAGAGAACTATCCTGGCAGCAGTCATTTGATGCCAGGTACTCTTTAATTGAACAGACAAAAACATGCAAGGACCAACTGCTGAACACTGAAGTCATCCAAGTTCATGTTAAAAAGAAGATGGAAAATTTTATCAGAGGAAGCAATTTACCAGTGGAGTAGCTTAAAAAGGGATGTGGGAGGATGAGTTGGGATGGGTCAGCACCTCTATCTTGTGTCACTGAGGATCGATCTATCCGCTTTTCTTCCAACTATCTCAGCTGGGCTGATAAAATATATTACCTGTCTCCCTCCTCCATGGCCTGATTCTCACTCTAGCAACAAACTTTGAGTCAGAGTAGGGTTGGTGAAATTGTGTAGCCTGTGGTTATGGTAGAAACTCCCAATACTCCTTGGGTCTTTAAAAATCTATTACTTGACTATGGGTTGCAAGAAGCCACAAACGTGTAGATGTATTTCCCCAACTTTTAGATTGTTTCTGTATATAGACAGCTCCTATTTCTTAGAACAGGTTGTAAATACACTCAGTCTGCCACTCTGTTATATCATCCCCCTACATTAGCATTATATTGCTTTTCCCAGGACTCTTTGCTGCTATGATTGTTCACTTCTCAACAAATTACATTTAATGCTTACTTTAATAATATTGCCTGCATTAATCTCTGAATATTTTATAATCAAGATAAGGATTCCCTCCTTGAAGAATCATGTTTACCTACGCATTTGATTTCTGCTATATAGTTATGAAAACATTTAACTATGGTGACCTTATCAGAGTGAAGGAACTTCCATCCCTAGCAGCGCCTCTACTCTTTCATCTCCGATTGTGGATAAATAGGGAAGGATGGTATCATAGGACTATCTAGCCATTTTCTTTCTGCTGTGTATGAATTATGGTTATACATAAATGTTAGATGTGTTGGTCAAGGACTTTGTCTTTATCCAAACCTCTTCAAGCATAATTTCCACCAGCCTAGTTATGTATGACCTCCAGTACTAGTTCTTATTTTTTTCACAGTACTTACATCAGTTTCTAACAATCTCAACTCACGTCAAGTTCAGTTTGACTCCAGACTAAACAAAATAGTCTGTCAAGATATCTCAGACTTCTCTTCTGCTTGCAATAGGTGGATGCTCAAATTCTTTAACAGGTATCAAATATTCAAAAAATGCTATCCAGTATGTAAGTAGTGCAGGTGCAATTTAACTGCAAATGTACCTAGTTATATTACTTAAATGATAGGGAGGTTTGGTCCTTATTTTTTCAAAACTGGTTCTTGGTCTCTGAGATCATTTGCTGTTCATTTTCTGTACTTTCACATTCCTGGCTTTCAGAGTAACCCACACAAACTTTTCCTACAGAGAGACATCCATTTGTAAATCACCTCCATCTGAATATTGTATAATTTAGTGATCTTACTTCTTACATAATCTACTATTGTCAAGATGCAGAGACTTAAATTATCTAAAACAGTTCAATAAATATCCTCAAATTTGTCTGTAGCTTTCTTTGCATCTGACTGCGCCCACCAAGTGTTCTTTAAATTACAGAGGGTAAAATTGTGCCCTTTAAGCTTCAAATATATCAAAAATGTAGAAACTCTACCAAAAGAGTCCTAGAACCATTTCATCCAGTCCTCCATTTTCAAGGTCACATTAAGCATGATTATGATTAGACCTCCAAGTAATTAGTTTCTTCATCTCTTTGGTTTTGTGTCTGTAGCGAATCTGATAGGTAATTGAATGGGAACTGCCGATACATCAATGAAAGTCAAAGGGGTTGAAAAGCAGCAGTCTGACCCTTGTAAATGAAAGCAGAATTAGATCCAGAAAAAGGAGTGAAGTACAGAAAAGACAGCAGGTGATTTTAAAGTATGTTTAAAATCTCCAAAACAAGCTTAAAACAAAATCTCCAAAACAAGCTTCATGGACTCCCTCCATGAAGGAACGGAGGATATCTAAACATGCTCTAAAAATTTTCATGTAACATATCCAAGAAAGTGAGCACACACTATCATCAGCTCCCAGGTATATCTCTCCTCATACTGTTTCAGCCAGATAATATTAGGCTGTCAACATCTAACTGACCCACGTTGCACTGCTCCTCGGAGGATGATGCCTCAGAGGAGTTTATGTACTTAATGGCAATCAAAATGGCAAATACTGAACGATACTACTAAAAAGCTGGTTTTCGAAAAGGGAACTAGTAAAATCATACAGCTGTCTTTGAGAACATGAAACTAAAAACTTTTTTTGCAGGAATGGACAAACTGTCCCTGGCGTAGGAAATGAGTACTGCTGAGATCTTACCAGATTCGTATGGAATCAAGTAGAACAAGAACCTGTGTTACTGGGTTTTCCGCCACTGGTCCAAAGGCCATTGATAGGTCAGCACAGTGGAAGACAAGAGTAAATTAACCTCTAATGTTACATATAGTGCTAAGCCAGTAAGAAAGTCTGCTTTGCTGAGGCAAGGAACACACCCCTGATGAAAGAGATTTCCTAGAATAAATACCAATATTTGGACTACAGCTGAAGGCGAGAGGAAGAGGCCTGGAAGGGCGCTGAGAACCAAGATCCTATCTGCCATGAGCAGGTGCCTAAAGGTTTATTTGAAGTGTGTCCACTTTAGGCAGAAGTTAGACAGAATCACTTCTTCACCAGAAGGGTTATCAACCACTGGAACAGGCTGCCCAGGGAAGTGGTTGAGTCACCGTCCCTGGAGGTATTTAAAAGATGTGTAGATGTGGTGCTTAGGGACATGGTTTAGTGGTGGACTTGGGAGTGTTAGGTCAACAGTTGGACTCAATGATCTTAAGGGTCTTTGCCAACCTAAATGATTCTATGATTCTTTATTGAAATCTCCAGTTCTTATAATCAAACTTAAAGTGAGAAATTCTTGTCTGGGGAGACTTTGGAGAACCTGGTGTCTCAGGACAGGTAAGGAGCAGATGCAGAAGGGAAAGAGCAATCATGGTCTCTCCTTCCCAAACCCTCAGTCTTTCAGAACATCTCTTCTAGCAGATTTGGGTTGTTGGTTTTGTTCCCTTTTATCTCTACAGCTCAAAATTCAAAGCTGCAATAGAAGTGAACAACAGCACACATTACATTTTAATAGTGTGCTCTTTTATTTTCTTTTATTTCTGACTAGTTGCATAAAGGAAATAAGGGACAGTTCTTATTACCTTTTCCAAACAGCAAAACATTCCAGTTTTCCTCAAACAAAAAATGAGGAATTTTTACATTTTGTAGGTTCTGGCTGATCATATTTTGAACTCTCTGCTGCACTGATCGTGTCAATTTATGTGGATCAGTAATATCAGTCATTTGTTGCTAAGAGTATGCCTTGTATCATTCCTGCATCACTGAGAGTGATTTCTGAACTGTACAGAAGAAAAACAACAAAAGAGAAGTTGTTAATAGTTACTACTGATATAAAACCAGTTTATAGCAAGCCACTCAAAGCCCAGGATCAGGACCCTCAAAGCTATTTTCAAGGCTCTGCAAGCACTCAGAGTACAAACGTAGTCTCTGTTCTAAAGAATTGCAGTCTGAGATTAGTGCTAGCAGAGGCACACAGGTGGGAGAACATCGGCAAACAAAATACTACCAGGAAGAATAATAGGTAGCAGTCATAGCTTAATCAACAGCCTGACTCTTGTCAAGTGTGTTTTGTAGGCATCACAGCAAAGGAGAATTTTTAGGTAAGATAATGAGGATATCTGTGCCTGTTACAGGAACCTTCTCTCAAGCCTGCGAAGGCATGAAGATGTCTGATTGAAATCAAATAAGACTCTGGGAGGGGCCCGCATCAGAGGCTAGTGGGAGGCAGTAATTGACCTGAATATGTGATTAGAAGCGGATAAGCTACCAAAGGCTTTGAAAGACGTGTCAAGAAAATTTGCTTGTTAGTGAGGTATTAGTGGAGGAGTGAGATAAGGGAAGGGATGTGCAAAGAAGGGATGAAGAGAGAAGGGGGTCATGGCCACAACAGCAGGCTATGGAAATGTGTGGTAGCATTTGGGTAGGTATAGTGCAGCTTCCAAGGCTAGAAAAAAGTAACTGAAATATGACAGAAACCTGGCCAGTAGTTTTAGCTGCTAAACCACCCTAGTTCCACTCTTAAGCAGAAGCAGCTTGGGAAGTGAGATTATTTCACCTGAGTTTTTTCCAGCATCTTACATGGGGCTTAGGGTTCTGGGGTGCAGAAATCCACCATGGTTTAGTGCTCGGTTTTAAACCTGAGAGAGGCTGTGAGTCTTGGAGGGATATGCAAGGACATTCTCCCTCCTCCTTCCCAGTGACAGGAGTGTAAGCAGGGTGGGGGAACAGAAGGTCGGTGCCCAGCTGCAGGACCAAGACATGGAGAAAGCAGCTTGGAAGAGGGGGTGGGGGCGAAGGCAAATTCGTGACTGGAATGAAAACTCATGAACTAAATGGATGTGGGGACAGATCTGGGCCAAGTCCAAAGAATGTTCAAGAGTGATGAGAAAGCCAAGGAAAAACCAGAGAGAACTGCAGGTTGATTTTTTTATTATTATTATTTTATTTTTCTTTTAATAATAGATGCATATTTTTCTTTTACTTGGTAAGAAGAAGACTGCTTGGGTTTGGAAGCCTTGGCTTGCTCTTAAAGAGATGAACTGTATGCCCCATGTGCCTTTGCAGACCTCCTGGAGTATAGAGACAGGACTAAGACAAGAGTAAGCATAGGGGAAGGGGTGTAACAAGATTTTCCGAAGGAAGGAAAGAGAAACCCATGAAATTCGCAATTGAAATGTAAAGCTATAAAATAAAATTGTCTGATTCTGCTTCCACAAACACAGACATGATATTGCAAATGAGGACAAGACCACGTCTCAATTTTTTTAAAAATCCATTAACATTTTAAAAGATTTAAAGAGATAACATCTAGGTTTTATAGTTGAGTATTCCCCTCCCCAGTGAACACAGATATACACCAGACATGAAGAAATGCAGTTTTAGGGGCTTCTTTGAGACCTGTCAGTTAAACAATCTCTGGATAATGAAAAGATTGGAAAATAATAACAGGCCACATCCTTTGATGGCATTTGCTACATCTTCCTTAAATCATTGGGTTGATGCTGATCTGACTCTGTAGTTTTGCTTGGTTACTTTTCTCAAAGTTAGATGAGATACAGTTCTGCTTCCAGCCAGCGGGACATACCACTGGCTCATATTTGGCAGAAGCTTAAAGTAACACAATTTTATTTATCTACCTCTTTTGAGCCTGCTGTTTCTCAGAGTCTTTGTTTTCTTCCTAAAAGAAAGAGCTATGCAAGAGTAGTGGCAATACTGATGGCCTCTGCTGGCTGGATTATTCTTTAGTAGACTGGTTTTGACACTTTGCAGCATCTAGACCAACAGTTTCATAACAGTCTCGCTCCAAGACCAGATTACATTGGATTTAATTGGTTTGAAGAAACTCTCACTTGTCACCAGAACAAGATCTTCAGCTGTGTACTACCTTCCAAAGTGCTGCTGAGAGTAACTGCAAGTGTTCAGATTCCCTCAAAGGGCCTCCTGACCTTGCAAAGCTCTGGCATTTGGATGATGCCCTGGCCATTAGCTACTGCTTCAGTCTTGCTGCCCTACTCTGCTGATGAAAGTAGGCCTATGAGATCTTTGTGGCCTTCAAAATTTCCTCCTTTCCTGAATTTCAGCATGTAATTGTCTCTCTCTAAGCCTCTTGCTAAGCAGAATAGACAACTAAATTTTGCAGTTAAATCTCATACTGCACAAGAAACTGTCAACTAGTAAACACTGACATCCTAAAAGGACTCAAATTAATGGATAATGTGTTTTATTAAATTAGCAGCCCAGATCTGCATGCCAGCAAAAGCTCCTAGCTTCTGATTACCTCCAGGAACAAAGACTAGAGCTTGCTTATAAATAGTGGCAGTGGGCTTAGCATATGTTACCTTCTTTCCTAGATAAATATTAATTAGCCATGCAGAAGAACCAGATTCTTAGTAGGAAGAAATCTCTGTAGCTCCCCTTAAATCAATGTTGATGTGCTGATTTCACAAGGAGAAGATTTGACTCTTAATTTTCAGCAATTTTACTTTTCTGTGATTCACTGCATTGCACAAGTTTCCACCAAGCTTTCTGTGTTAGTAGCTTGTTGCTTTAAAATGTGTGCAGACTTCTTTTTTTTTTAAACACAGAATTCAATGTTTCATTTCTGAAAACTTGTTGTTTGGGACCTGTTTGAAATCAACTCTGGATCCTGAAAGGAAACCCTTACAGATTTCGTCCTCTAAAGCAGAAAGAAAGATCTGAACATACTGAAGCGGGCCAAAGCTTTAAACCTGATATAGGTCCATGTCTGAAAATGGAGGATTTGTCTTCTGCCAGGTCTGAGCACAGAACAAGAGACTTTTTTCATTTGAATCCCTACCGAGTCTAAACACAGGGTCCTTTGCCTTCATGCTGAACAGGTGCTCTTCTTTTTTTTTATTATTATTTTTATGTGACAGGCAGGAGTTAAAGGTTATGCCACTGACTTTCAGTCCTGGTAGACAGATGTGTCGTACTGTCACGGCTATTTCCTATGGTTAATTTCCCAATAGATCTGCATGTATTTCATTACAGAAAGATCCTGGGGGGTTAAAAACCCTTCAGGTGTACAGCTGGAGACTGCCTGAACTGTAGGGATGATTGTTCAGCTAGACCCTCTGGCAGTAAAACACACATTTGCACTGATTTTAGTGTGAGTTAGAGGTTCCAGCAGCATCAGATGGAAATCACAATAAGCAGGAGGCAACAGCCCCTTTCACACAAGCAATCGTTTCTTCTGCTTTGTAACGAAGCAGGAGAATAATGGGCAGCATGGAAGGAGAGGAGATGGGGCAGGATTGAAGCAGTTTCCTGTGGAGCATCTCCAGGAACATCCTTCAAGGGCAAACCCCTTGTAACTGAATGAGGACAGTCACCAAGCTCAGCTGCTGCCTCCATGAACTGAAACATGTCAGGATGGGTGCAGTGTCTGGAGATGAAATGGTAGAAACAGTGTAAGGGCGGACTGAAGTTTCTTTTTGCTTGACCTTACTTGCCTACTTAAAGAGTAATTGAATACTCTTCAGACGGTATCTGAGTGCATTTTTTTGCAACTGTGCTTGACCAGTAAGAAGAATAAGGAGATAACTCAATTTGGCTTTATTCCCTTGAGTTGAGAAACTCTGTGTATATGTGTGCCTATTGAGCCCATGTGCTTATTTCTTTTTCTGGGTCCTTAGAGTCAAAATCAAAACCAGGCCCAGCTGTTCCTTATAATTAAATTTCTGTAACTCAAGCTGAGTGTTTTTATTTTGACTAGTGACTTAAGAGTGTTGGCATTTAAATGGCCTCAGCTATATTTCAAAGTTAACATTGAGAAACTTCACACATATATTAGCGTTATTTGTCTGTTGGCAAACTCAACAAAATACCACTGCGTTGATTTACATAGTGAAGGTTATCTTTGCTAACAGAAGGACTCAGAATTTCATTATTTAAAATATGAGGATGAATCTCATCACAGTGCAGGAGGCTACAGATGGCATTACATACAACTTGCCACCTGAGTCAAGGGCAGAGGTGAAGTTTATATTGCGCACTGAGCCTTGTGTTCAAATATACTTAAAAGATCCAAAAGCCAAACTCCACACAACATACAATGTTATCTGTGGCCAGGACAGATCTGACTGTGAGTTAGATGATGAGGACTTTTCCTTTCTGGTACTTAGGTTTGTTTCTATGTGTCTGTCTTCTCTCTCTAATTTATTTATAAGTCATTGATGACATTTATGCCATACATGGGCAGTTTGTGATGCAATAGACCAGTAATAGGCTCAGTTTTCATTGCAGTTTCTATATTTGGGTATTTTCGTACATCAAAATCTGGATATAAGAAGTATTAAGAGTCTTATGCCAGCAGAAAGAAATTAATTTTATGCCTGCCTCTGCACAGAAGCCAAAAGCTTCAGGAAATGGGATCTCTTCCCATGAGCATCTTTTCAGATCCAGTTATGAGAGGGGAAGCTAAACAATGAAATGCAAGCTTCAGGATGACAGCACAGCAGTGAGATATGTTCATGTGATAATACATATGATTCACAATATGTTTCTGACTGGCACTCCAAGATTCCAGTACTTATTGATGATCAAGGTAGAACCTGGTTCCTGCTTTCATAAAGCCTTGGCCTGTGGGAACCCAGCTGTGGCATAGGGCTATGTGCAGCCTGGCTGGGCAGAGAGGAAGAGTAATTTTTAAAAACCTGAGCACTTCTTGCTCTGACACAACTCCTGGGAACCAGCATGCACAGCCTCAAGAGAGCAGCAGTTCCAGTGCCTGGGTGGGGACATGTCTTCTGCATGCCCACATCCCTGACACAGAAAGCTGGTTTTACTTTCTTGCTGCAGCTATTCCTAACCCAAGACTGAAGCCCCAGAGAGAAGCATGGGCAATGCTTACCGAACCTGCCCAGGAGGACCAGGTGATCCTTGTGGGAAGTCAAATGAAGTCACCATAGCTAGACCTGGGATGGCCTGGGTGAATGTTTTCCTGACCACTGGCAGCAATCCTCCATAACCGAGTAAGGAACAAGCGAGCACAACAAAAGAAAACAAACAAGGGAGGAGAAAAGCATCTTCTTGCCAAGACAGAGGGAAGCAATGAATGATGATTACTGATGAATTAATGGATTACCCAGAATTAATGGAGAAGAGCAACAGCAAAAGCTGTGCACAGAACACAAACAGTTTATAATAAGGGTAAATAGTGACATCGGTAGGGTGGCCAGAACTCATCACCCATTCATATAGTACTTGTCTGCCTTACACAACATAGCTGATGGCAGTGGCTAGGGCTAGAACATTACCCTTGGAGGCTCTATAATTTTATCAGAAAAGCCTTTCCACGAGAGGAAAGCTGTTGTGAAACTGAGTGAAGGACTAGGTTTTCCTCTTGTTATTATTGGTGCTTTAAATTTACATCAGTCTCAGATATGTAGCCCTATTTGGGAAGAATATTGAGCTACAGAGGCTCGAGGGCAGCTGCACAACTAAATTAAGCCAGAAATGTCGAGCAGAAGTGGCAGCAATAGCACACTGTATTAGAAACCAAGATTATAAAATCTCTGCCCATCAAAAAGACCAGAAGTATGTAGATAGCTCTATATTAGTATTTTTAATGCAGTAAAGCCTAGAAGTTCCAACCAATTACCAGGCTCCACTGACCCCATGGAAGCACCACAAAATAAAAACAAGGAAACATACCAAACTCTATCCTAAGCTCTTTTGGGAAAACAAAAAGGCTTATTGACATTTTATCTTCCTATCAATTCAGTAAATGTAGGCAAACCTGGATGACCACACTTTGATTGACCCAAGGCAATTCCCTCCCTACCTCACTTCTTGAGAGAGCCTAACTAAAGAGGGAGTCTGGGACTGATTTTACTAAATCTTGAGCGCTGTCACCACTTTTTTGATCTCAGGGGCCTGTGAGTGCTTAGTGCATCCCGAGACCAGGGCACCTTGCCCAGTACTGAAACAGGGACAGAAAGGGTTGACCTTGCAGGGCTCTGGCTTTCCCACACTGCTGTGCAGCCCTGGCTCTCCTTCAGTTCAATGCTTCTCTTCCTAGAGGTTCCTCACCCTCTGGGCCACGATGGGTCCTCTCCAGCTGCCTCTTGCCATCCTTCCTTGATCTGCATCCTCTCAGGTGTGCCCTTGATCTCAGGTGTGCCAGTCCCTCTTGCTGAAGGAGGTTTCTCACCCTGCCCAAAAGCCCCATGTCCCAGGATGAACAATGCAGTGCCTATCCCTGCGTGGTGCTGAGCATGGACCAGGAAGAACAGGAGCATAGGGGAACAGTTTACCTTCCTGCCACAGAGGAAACCAGCTGGGAGAAAACATCCAAGAGGGGAGTGCTGACTGTTCGCAGGGAGCTTAGGCAGGCAGCAGCATGTGCCTGCAAACTTAAACCCTTGCCTCCTCTTTACTGCGTTTCTCCTTGGGAAATCTACTAGAGGGCTGAAGCACAGACATTTCACTGAGCTTGGAATTACCCTGACCCAGCAAAAAGCAAGCTCGCAAATCCCTTTGTGTTCAAAACTTTCCTGCGGTTACAGAGAACAAAAGCCCCGAGGAGCTGCAGGACCTGGACAAACGTGTGCTCCCGGTGCACCTCCTGCCCCCGCCTCCCGAGCACTGAAGGATCCTGCAGGGCGCGTCAGGGCTGTTCAATCATGGATGTGCGTTTCCAAGCACACAGACAAAAAAAAAAAAAAAAAAAAAAAAAAAAAGAAAGGTAAGAAAGCCCGAGGCCAGGAGGCGCTGGATTGCTAAAAGTTTAAGTGTAAAGCAGGCGATGTGATCCAGTGGGATGTGCAGCCCCCGCAGCAAGCGTGACTCGCCGCGCCGCGGTGCAGAGCCCCTTGCCCGCCGGGCAGGGCTGGCGGACCCGAGCTGCGCCCGTCCCGCACCGTCCTGCTCGCTGCGGCCCTTCCCCCCCCTCCCGCCCGGCTCCGGCACCGAGCGGCACCTGCAACACCGGCGCGGCGTGGGGCGGCGGGGCAGCCACCCCCGTGCGGCCAGCGGGCTCCGTGGGGCGCCAGGCATCGCCCAGCCCCGCGGCGCGGCAGGCACGGTGC
>VXBL01005791.1:8083-36417 GCA_013400195.1 Aramus guarauna
TGCTCTGGTCGTGCCACTGTGAGATCCTCTCCTGGGGGGGGGCCAAGGGGACATTGAGGTCTCCACACTCCACAGCCCGTCTGCGGCAGCCGTCCCACTGCCTGTGCCTGGCTGTGGGAGCCCCTTGGGACCGCACGGCACTGCCACCCCGGTGCTCGTATCTCTGGGTCCCATCCTGCCACGTTCCTGCACCTATGATATTCCTGCACCCGTGATGCTCCCAGACCCATGATGCCCCCGCTGCCGCGATCCGCCTGTCCCGCAGCGCTCCCATGCCCATCGTGCTCCCGTGCCTGCAATGGTCATGCTGGGCGGTGTGGGGCCCCGGTGAGGGGGGGGGGGCTGGGGCACCCCACACCAGCTCTGCTCTGTCCCCATCCCAGCTCCTCCTCGCCCCAGGCCTGCTCCCCACCACGGAGGAAGGGCCTGGGAGTCCCGTGGCGGGGCAAAGTGGGGCAAAGTGGGGTGAAGTGGGGCAAAAAGTGGAGCAAAGTAGGGCGAAGTGGGCGCGGGGCCCTACCTCCAGGAGGGTGAGGCGCCGCTCCACGTACTCCATGAACTGCTGCTGCTGGGCACGGAGGGCCGCGGCGAGGAGCGGCAGGAGGAGCAGGCAGCGCCAGGGCCCCATGGCTGTCGGAGAGTGCAGCCTCCACCTCAGTGCTCAGGAATGCTCCGGCCTCTCGAAGCCCTTATTGAATCCAGATGTGAGGAGGGGAGGAGAGGCTTGCTCCTTCCCCGAAGACCAGCCCCAGGCGCCTTAACCCCTTCGCACCCCGGCGGGTGCTCGCTCTGGCCCCGGTGCCGGAGCCCGGGGATGCGCTGCTGCTGCTGCTGGTGATTGTGGGGTGCAGGGCGCGGGGAGCGCTGCAGCAGCCCCATGCAGCAAGGGAAGGACACGTCCTGTGGCACGGGGGACAGCCCGAGTCACAGCGCGGGGACAGTCTGTGGGACAGCGTGGGGCCAAGCTGGGCCTGGTGCGCCGATCCGCAGAGATGCCCGAGGCAGATGGCCAACCTGAGATTGCCTCAGCCATGTGCCGGGTCTGGTGGAGGAGGCCAAGCTGGGCCAGCACCGCGGCTCCCGCCCCCCCCCAGACACCCCCCGNNGCCCCCGCCTCACGCTGCGGTCCTGCGGGCTCCCCCCGCGCAGAGCGCTCCCGGCCCGGCCCACCGCCAGCAGTCAGCCCGGGGCTGCAGTCCACCCGCTGCCGCCCGCTCAGCGCCTGCTCCCGGGGCGGCCCCAGGGCCGGGACGGAGCCGCACGGCCGCTCCCGCACCCCGGTGCTGGCCGAGGACCGGTCAGGGCCCAGGTGCGGAGGGAGGCTGCAGCGCTGGGCGCGGCACGTAGCCAGGCCCGCGGTCGCACCTGCAACCGGGCCAGGCCTGGTGGAGCTGCCGGTCCCGGCCGGGGCACCGGCCGCCGGCCCGCGGGTTTTCCCGGGCGCTGCCTGCGGATGTGCGGGGAAGGGGCTTGAGGGGCGGCCGCAGCCCCGCACCGGGCCCGGAGCTGCGCGCAGGACGAGTGTGCCACCTAGTGCTGCCGCGGCCCCGGTGCCGGCAGGGCCCGGCCCGGCCCCAGCGCCTCCCCGCTGCGTTTCACGCGAGGCCGTTGCTCACGGGTGGACAACGTGGAGCCCAGGAACACGCAGCTCACCGCGGGCCACCGAGCGGTGACACTGGGCCTCTTGCCCCGCTGCCGCCGGGACTTGCTCTGCAGAGCGAGCAGGGACGTGTCCCAGACCCCGCTCTGGGCAAACGCAGGGACCCTTCGTCCGGGGGACACGGGCTGCCGGGTCCTGGGAGGGCCTGGGGTGCCGTCAGGGGTGCAGGGTGCCCCGAGGGGTGCAGGGTGCCCAGGGACCGGCACCAGGCTGGGGGCTTTGGCAGCCGTTTCCTTCCGCAGCTGCCCCTGCGAGGACAGGAGGTCTGAGAAGAGCCCTTCTGCGCTGGCAGTCTCCCACCACTCCGCTCCCTGGGGAAGCCCAAAGGCTGAGCCTTCACTGCGCAGGCTGTTACGGTTGTTTTGGGAGGGTGAGGGACTCTGTCCTCGCCTCCTCCTGAAGCCTGCCTGGGCATCCAAGTGTCTAGCAAGATCAGAAGGGAGAGGTAATTTTCAGCACCTCCCAGCAGCCCCTAACCTGGGGGATTCAGACCAGAATCGGCAGCGCTCAGAGCACCCAGGCTGGATGCGCAAAGTCAAACGTGTTTATGAACATAGACCAGGGTGATGGAAAAGCTTTTTATCACTCGAGATTCTTTTTTCTCCAGTTTACCCCTCAGGAACACCACCCACCACCACAGAGAGCCCAGGGACCCCGAGCCGTGGCACAGCAGCCGCCTGGCCAGCACAGCTCGCCGGGGTCCGATCCTGCCTTGGCTGCTGGAGCTGGGGCCGGCTCCGCTCCCCGGCCCGGCACACGCTGCCTGCGCTCTGAATCCAGCTTGCCAAGGGTCTGGCGTCGCACACTACCCCTGGACGCACACCTGCACCACGGGGTCAGCAGCAAGCGATTAACAGTGCTGGTATTTTATCCTGGATATGCTCAAACCCCTTTTCCAGCCCCTTTAATAGAGCAAGTGACCAAATGAATAGAGTACAGAAAATTAACCCTTTTTATTGATGCATTGCAATTGTTCTACATTTTTACCATATTATGTAGAAAATACTTAAAATACAAGCTACTTTGTAAAACCAAAGACAAACATTGAATCCAAAGATAAACTATGTTTTCACAATGGACCCTTTTCCCATATAGTTAGTATTAAATTTTTAAATATCTATTTCTTTTGTTAAAATGATTTTTACATACCCCCTAAGTACATCAGCAATACAAACATAAAATCAGTAATTGTCAGAAACTACCTGTATCTAGCGGCTTGTAAAAAGGAAGAGCACAACCATAAAAGAAAGTTAGATTTTACACAGTAACTAGCATATCAAATACATTTAATAAAGTAGGAATTCCATTGCAATATCAAGGATTCAAGCAGAAATACTAACATTACATATAATGTACTGCTACATGTAGTGAGATAGATATATTTCAAGCTGAATCTGAAATCACACATTATATAAAGTTTAGCAACAAACAACCATGTGGACATGCGGCACCATTCAGAAGTTTAAATAAAAAAAAGAAAGCAGGGCTGTGCCAATCCTGTCATTTAGAAGCAATTTAGTTTCACGTCCTAAAAGAAATTGCTGAGTCAGAGGTAAATTACTGCATCCCATCAACTAGGTGCTAAGCAGGAAAGCCTCAGCAGTCGCTCTGCGGCGGCTATCACAGCTGCAAATACAGGGCAGGTAATAGGAACAACTGATTTAGCCGTTCAAGAATCACACGGACAAGTCTAGATGGGACCACAGTTAGCAAATATTCAAAAGGTGAATCCCAAACTAGTTTTTAAAAACCCTAAAGGACTCCAATTTCTATCCAGAGATAGCACATTTCTTTACAAAATATGTGTAGCGGCTCTGACAGTGAGGAGAGTCAATTCTTTAACCTAATTTGAAAGCTGGATATGCATGGGAAGAAGGGATGTATCTCCTTAGAGCAGACTACAATACTTAAACTGGGCGACACGTACTGGGACCAGACTGGGATCTGCCACGCTTGTGAAGCCAGCGCCAAGATGAAAATCTGGCCCTGCTGGGGTGGGGGGTTTGTTTGCTTGCTTTATGCTGTGTGTCACAGAGGAATTCTAGGGTAATCGACAACTTATTTTAAACGGAGTTTCATTTTACCTATGTCTTTCCCATCTTGTCCTCCTTGTTCCGGTACTTTTGGGAACTTGGAAGAGATGACACCACACTTTGCGAACATATTTAATTGGGTTTAATTATGTAATAAGGACTCTAAAGATAGATGGTCATTTTAATCTGCTTTTCTGGGGGGAAGCGGGCAAGTTCTCAAAATTATTAGCAGATTTTGCTAGAGGTCTTTCTTTTCCTGTTAGGACTGCACGGAAAACACTTTACTATTTGTGAAACAGGGAATAACGTTTCCCTGAAACACATGAATTGGAGCTTGTTTTGCCTTTCGATGGAAAAGCACAACTCTGTACCCAAGAGGTATCTCAAGGCAAGTACTGAACACAAGCAATGTAATATGGAAAAAAAGTAAGAAAGTGCCTACAGCAACATACAGCATCGTTTACACCAACAATGTGGCATAGCAAGATCGGCTGGTTATCGCACACTTACAGAAGTGCTGACTAAAAACACACTGAACAACAACGTCACTAATGCTACCGTCCAGTTTCGAAGTCCTTGATCCCTCTACCGAAAGAGATGCCAAAGCTTTAACAGTTCATGGATTTCAGGTCAGTCCAGACTTTCTTCTGTCAATAATGTGGAATTTCAGAAATGACTTTTGCACTTCTCGTCACATACCGGTCAGAGAACTGGCCTCTCTTCCACCGGGACGGAACATAAACTGGGATTCAAGGTTACCAAAACCTCTTATTGCTGCAGTAATACAACCGCTCAAGCCAGTTTATCGTCCGCTTGGACAAGATACTTAACCTACGTACTGAAGATGAGAAGTAATTCCTAGTACAAGGGACCCAAGAAAGCAACGTGTAGTTTAAAAACTGCACTGATTATCCAAAATGCCTATTTCCTCTGAACACTAACTAGGGCTATAGCTGACAAACCTTCCCAACAACTCCACATTAGCAGTAGCATTATAAAACTTTTTAATGGTATTATGTGCTTTACAGCAGGCTCTCTTTGGTATAAATATTCTATCACCAAGCTAGCAATATTTTACAAGAAATGTCTGCTATTAACGTGGGGGAAGGTAACGCCACACTAATCTAATAAAAAGTGATTGCACATATTTAATCACTTCTGCAATATTAGACTAAACATTCCAATGCATTCCCAGCACTACCTTATTCGAAATGCACTGACAGACATCTAACAGTACATGTGCCATTTCAAGGAAAAGCTTTAAGGAAACATCGCTTCACTCCGAACAAAAACGTAGCTTTTTATGATAGCATTAAAACTGAGAACAATGCACCTATGCAACATACTGTTCTTGCTGTGATAAGCTTAGTGAATTGCTTCAATTCGACGGGGGCTTGCTGGTCCCTCATAAGGCAAGCTCACTGTAAACTCTAGTCACACTACATCATCATTTAAGGCACTACAATAAGGGGACACACCAAACAACTCTTCATCACACATACCTGTGCAAAACAAATCAGAAGGTATCCTTTTCTCTCATGAAGCTCTACTCCTCTCTCAGTGCTACAGTGATGAGCTCTAACCATTGCATTATATCACATACATTCCAACATGAATCAATTCATTTTGGTTTAAATACAAAGGATACATCAATTCCATCCCCAGGAACGTTTAAGAATTAGACGAACACTAAGTACAGAGTTCAAGTATAATCACTACACATTTTGATTACAAAGACAGAACATTTGGGGTTAGCAGGAAGTTTTGCTTGTTATATTTTTCTAATCAATATGTACATATTTCATTTTATGTAAAATATTAAAACACCACCAATACAAAACTTCTAAAATAGTTTTAAATTCAGTAATAAACTTTAAAATCTGGATTTTTTTTTTCCTTTTTTCTTTTTTCTTTCTATCTTTTTTTTTTTCGATTCCTACATGCATGTACTGTATACAAGTCTTATTAAGAGCGCTTTAAAGTAGCTGTTGACATATCCAGGAGGATACGCTCACAGGAGTATAAAAAGCTGTACACATCAATACAGTGATGTTTCATTGTATTTCAAATTCAACTCCCTCCTAAATGAATCATGTGAGGAAAAATATTAAGAAAAACAGAACAAAGAAAAGCCCTGTGCTTCTGTAAAGGAATCCAGCTCCATTATAGGGCCAGCATCTAATATGCGGCAGAAACCAAATTTTAGAGCAATGCTGCACTTACTCATTCTCAACTGAAGACTACAGCATCCTGGCAAAGCTGTTGAGTTCTGTTACACAGTGAGATCTTGAATATAGTTTGGAAAACTGAGAAAAATTCTGCACTGAATGCAATAAAAATTTGCCTGTATTATGGAGACACAGAATTTTTGAGAAAACAAAACAGATTTCAGGGTTTACACAGACACAAAATATATAATGTTGCCAGTACAAGGCAGCTGCCTCTACCAGTCCTTAAACAAAGCAGAGAAGTTAACAAAAAACTTTGACAGTAACATATGTGGAGATGTAATGGCTTTTGCAGAACCAGCAATTTGTTAGAGACAAAGTGAATTAGAGAAACAAATGTTAAAATATTAAACTTGATTTTAAAACTGCCCCAGCAACATAATGAGATAAACGTGCATTACATTTTTAGTGGCAACATGGATTTGTGCAAGCTGCTAAAATATAATCTGCTAGTCTTTTTGTTTAAGTTACACAAGTTAAAAAAGTCATCAGGATCTGTCTTCCAAGAAACGGATTTTCTTTCCCCTTTTGATTAGCACAACAGAACAATTTTAAATAAATGTGACCATGAACTTTTTAAAAGCATCTATAAAAAGTAAGTAGAATTTTAAAAACTTAATTAGTGACCCTCGTACTGGTAACAAAGCATGCTGCTCAGTTAGTGACTGAACTCACTAGAGATTTTTGAACAACATACAACCAGATGAAGGAGAAACAAAAACCAGGCAGTCATTACCAGGTAGAGGTTCACCTGAAATCCTTCTCCAATCTCTCAGGCCTATTACAGGACAGTGCTTTACCAGGAACTACAAGTACGAGTACTGGTTGATCTTTGTAGGGCTCAGCGGATATCCAGTGTAAATAGCAGATCCTCTGGAAGCACCAATATAGGACTGGGGAGCAAACTGGTGTTGGTACTGGGCAGGCGGAACATTTGCAGAAGTCAGCAGACTTGGACCAACACTCACAGGGACCTGGTGGACAAGTGTGCTAGGGTGGGCAGCGTAGGTGGTGTGCCGCGAAGAGCCCTGAGGGGAGAAGAGGTGGGCGATGGAGGTGGTGGAGCCCAGCGTCGCAGCAGTGGTTGGAGCGTAAGTGTACATATGCGGCTGGCTGGAGAGGTGTGCGTTTGCCGTTGCTGCTGCCAGGTGGGGATGCACTGGACTGCTGTGCTGAAACGTGTAGGGAGCCTGAGAAACAGTTGACGTGAGGGGTGCCACATAAGCCTGCTGCCTACGTGGGACAGCATTTCCACTTCTCTCCTGTGAGGCCAGCACTGTTGTTTGCTGGTTCTGCGGGGAGAAGTACGTAAGGTTAGCGGCTGTCCTCGGGGAAAGGTGCAGTGGACAGGAGGTGAGCAAGGAAGGATCAGCCAGAGCTTCCCGACCAACACCTCCATTCAGGCTGCAGGACTGACACTTCTGCAGATCTTCCCTTCCCAGCTCCGTGAAGCCCTCACATAAATTTGAGAAGGGTTTCTGCAGTTGCACTGAGACAAAGGTTACGCTTTTCCTCTACAATGGGATCAAACGACCACTCCTGGGCTGTCACAGTACACAGTTGTACAAGGGCAGGCAGGCCCTAAGACTGACCCAGCCCCTGAGCTCCTCACACATCTGTTCTTCAGCACCTCAGTGAGAGCGGCAGCAGGGCTGCCCCATTTTAGCACAAAGAAGCCTGTCTTGTCCCCATGCCAGGAACGAACTGGAAGTGTAACACTTCCTCTCTTCTGAAGGGCTACTGCAGCTTGACTCAAACATCAAGAGTAGTGACACAAATGGAAGTGAAACCAATCTCTACAAGTTCCAAGGGAAGTCAGGTGCTAATTGTTCGTTTGAGAGACAAGGTCCAGCCTTAATCTCCTGGTCAGGCCTTTGTGAGATGTACAGATCTAGGTAAAGAACAAAAGAATCTCTTCTCATACTGCTGAGTGCCTTCAATGCTACGCTACTTCATGAGCTGGATCCTCGTGTCACTCTCCCGTGAGTGGCAGGAATGAGCTACTTCAAGACAGGTGTGATCAGGAGCGCGAAGAAAGAATATGGACATAACCATGCTTCCTTCTCCTGCCTTCTGGTACAGTAACAAATTCTTTCCCCTGAGAAACTTCACCTATACTCCCTACAGAGTTTACCCTACCCTGCATAGCCACAGGACAGAATCAGCTTTGAAGAATTAATGAGGTAGCAGCTATCGATCCTCTTGCAACCAGGTCATTCTCCCTGCCATACAGTGTAGTGCTTCTAAAGCAATTCTAAAGCATCATGTTCAGAGGTCAGCAAAAGTCCCACAGTGCTTACCTGGCTGAGATTGAGAGGCTGCACACCATTTGTTACCACGCGATGTGAGCGGTACCCTGTAGGTGTTATACAGCATCCTGACGACTGTCCACTCACAGAGGCCACTGGCTTGGTCTTACTGGTGCTGCTCAGGGTGCCTGAAAGATTTCAAAACATTAGTCCATTCTTCCCTTTCACACGCCACGCGCTGTGATAACCAGTTTGGGTAAGCAAAGAGTGCACAGGGACTATTTCCATAACAGAGCCTTTTCTTCAATTATGATTTAAAATCTGACTGTACAAGAAATCATTGGGGAATTTTTACAGATCTTTCTAAATGCAGCCAAACATATATGAAAGGTAAATCTATCAATGAAACTGAAAACAGACCAAGGCTTGCACTCGCAGAACAGCAGCTGTGAAACCTAAAGCTATGAAGACCCAACGCTGATAGTTCAAAACTGTGAAGGCAAAGCTGTCAGGGGTAAGACAGCATCTGAGCCTTGGCAAAAACTACTGAGCACGGTAAACTATGAGGGCATACCCACCTGAAGCTTGGGTAGCTACAATGCAGTCATTGAGCTGTGTTTTCAGTGGCGGCACAATGATAGTCCGAGAGCTGGAGCTGTCAGCCGCTCCTCTACTCGGCAGCTCCAGGGTGCCGCCTGTACTCCTGAGAGAGGAAAGTGGGTCCGTGGCATAGGGGCTGTTCAGGGAGGAGTCGGAATCAGGGGAGTCATTAACAGTAACGTAGCTGATGACATTGGATCTCTGCTTCATACCCAAACTGCAGGGGAAAAACAAACAAACAAACAAAAGGGGAAACATTCCAGCTTTTACCACGAGATAGAGGAGATCTCCCTCTCTGGGATCTCATACCCTCCCTCCTTGTCAGATGGAATTCTGATTAACTAGAGACACAAACACCACAGTGGCCATGATGCAGAATTTTCTGTCTTATGCAGTGCTTCTTAGCCTAGCCAGGGCTTTGCACGTAGCGTTCTCCACTCTCCTTGGTGCTTGGGCTGAGCTCAGGACAAATCGGTACTGGCTGCCTAAATGAACTTCTTACCTGGCAGGTTTGTATTTGCTGTCCTCTTCCTCATCAGTGTCACTGCGAATGGTGATGACACTGACAGGTGGGCTTGGAGTGTCTGGGATGACAATGGGCTGGTGCTGCTCCTGCACTGGGACGAGCACGTTGGAAGAGGAGGAGGTGGAGCGCAGAGGGCTGCTCCCAATGAGCGAGTAAACCTGGGAGGGCACAGTCTCTAGAGTTGAGCTGGGCCTGAAGGAAAACCAAAGCAATATTCAGCAATGTGTTAGCAGGCTGGAACAAACCAGCCCCAGCACTAAGAAGAGCCAGGCTCCAGCAGGGTGGAGCACACATACGAGAAGAAACATCTAGAAACACACAAAGAGAACATCAGTGCAGACAGTCACACAGGAGAGCAGCACAGAACACATCCCAGAAGGGTCCAGCGCACTCAGGGACGCTTGGAACAGGACTGAGTCATCCAAACACCGCCAGAAGCCTGCCACCCCAGTTCGACAGATGGCAGTTCTGTCACTTGTACTGCTAGGGCACCAACACACCCCGAGTGTGTAAACCCCCCCTTTAACCAGTGCAGCAAAGCACTTGGTCAGCCACGTTCCTTGCACTCTCACTGAAATTAACGTCACTTATATCAGTGACTACAGTACAGAGACTTTTTCCAAGACATCTTTAAAAACAACTGTAGCACACTAAAAAGTTACACGACAACGCCTCTGTGATCAGAAAACCAGTTTTTCACACCATAAAGGCAACCTCCACAAACACACCCACAGTCTTTCTAGGGCTGGGAAAGGAAGCCTTACTTGGCTGCGCTTGGTGCTGGCTGCTTGTTCTTCTTTGCTGGAACGTTGCTGCTTTGCTGCTGCCTAACGACATGAGCAACTCCAACATTCAGAGGCTGCGCTGTAGCTAATGTCACGTGGTTGGTCAGTAGCGATGGCTGTTGCATGAGAGTGCTATACTGATTTCCATGGGAATGTGCATTCCTGGGGCAGAGAAAAAGAAAAAGACCCAAATCCCACGACTGCACTGCAGGAACCGCAAGCTGCACCGAGCCCCTGCATGACTCTGCAGGGAAGGAAGAAATTTTGTGCACTGCAGGCAGTACTGCGATAGCATGTATTTCCATTCGGCATGGAGTCGGACCCTGTGGTATCCCTACCTCCAGTCAGTTAATTGCTGGCTGCCGCCGATCGTCTCCGGAATCACAGCCGCTGGCTGAACAGAGTTGTGCAAAGCAACCCCTGGGAGCTGCTGCCAGGTGGAAGGAAGCAGTATCTGCTGGGTTCCCCCAGGCCAGGCCTGCTGCAAAACAACAAACAGATACACAGGTTCGCTAGATTTCACTTCCTGCAGGTGGAGAGAGAGAGATTTGTTCCAAGCAATAAACGCACTCGTGTAGATTGTTAGCTTGCAGAGATAACGGCACATCATTGCACTTTCTCAAAACGTCTCAGTACGGTAAGAGAACAAGAAAACCAGAGAAACAAGCTTCCCCTGACACTTTGCTAACCTTTTGTATCACTGATGTCACCTGGGGAAAAGAGCGTTAATGTTGTACTGCAGAACGCAGCCAGATATTGTACTGCCAGATGCAGCATGAGCGTTCAGGACTGTTTCTGCATGTGAGTTTACGCACACTGCTCTGCTGAAGGATTCCAAAATATGAAGCCAATTTGGTCCTTTCTGTTTTTCTGCCCTACAGGGCTCACATTGAGAGAGCTGAGACAGTGTTATTATTGTAGAAACTCACCCCACCTCAACTAAAGTATTTAAGAAAAACCACACTGAGAGAAACATCTAGTTACAAGGGAGATATGTGGAGATATTTTAAATTCATTAATATTAATGTTCCTCTCCAAATTGACAACATGCAGGTTTTTTTCTGGAAAAAAAAAAACCCAAACAAAAACCAAAATAAATTTGGCAGTACAATATTTCTATGATTTTGAAAGTATATGGCTCTCTTTCTTGCAATTTAAACTGCAAACCCAGAAACACCTGCTGTTTTAAATAAAATATTTCTGCAAGTAACAGATCCACTTATTACAAATACTGGTTCCAAACAAGAAGGCTTCAAAGCAGAGAGCTGCTAAAACCTCTGCCAACATAAGCAGAATAATAATATTGAAAAAAAAAAAAAAGGAGAAATATGTTAAAAGTCACACCATGCGTCTTTCCAAAAGCCAACACCTGCACAAGACAAAGCAGAGAGTTTAATACAGCAAGATATAAATTCCCAATGAGAGGCAGAAATCGGGCCTTCCAAGCGACGAACTGTTTTGACAGAGGAAGGACAAAAATATGCAAAGCTTAGCAAATGGCTAATGCAAACTCAGGGAAGCAGCAAGGGAGAAGTGTCGGAAGCACTAAAGGTGAGCAAATTCACGCCAAAGGCTCCCAGAATCCAAACAGAAACAGTAAGTCCTCCAGAGAAACTCAGAATCCAGGCTCATAGTCTGGAGACAGCTGGCTCTGATCTCCACTGCTGTACAGGGGAGCTGAATGTCAAGTCCACTGCACACACACAGGAGAATAGAATTTGCCTGTTGAATCAAAAGCCCAAATACACTTTTGAAAACATCACTAACAACTCACTTGTGTCCCAAGCTCTGCTACAGTCACCCCTTGCTGTTTTCAGAGCCTAGACTGCAGCCCTTCAGCAATCAAAATTCAAGAGGAGGAAAGAAGATGCATCCCTGGGTCTGTTTAGCTCAGGGCTGTGAGCCAGGAGAACCCCGCTCTCCTGCCTTCCCATCCTCCGAAACAAGGAGCGGTTAACTTGGTTCAGAAGAACCCAAAGGAGTGGGTTTTCATTTCAGTACAGGTATGACTCGAGCAAATTCCACTTCAGCAGAGGGCTCCCTCTTGGAATAAAATGACACTCAAACTACCACTTTAAAGCCACAAGAAACAACATGGTTCACATAATGGAATGTGCTTTGAAAGACATGTGAGGATACCAGCACTTAAGTGCACTGCAATGTTTTCATAAGCTTCACTGATCTGATTCTGGAGTTTTACAATGACTTCTCTGTGGCACTGATGCAGGTGCCAAACAAATACAGAAGAGGACAATTTTGAAAGCATACGCTTCTTAAAGGTGCGTTTATTCCATTCCCCCATTCTTTTTTTTATAAATTGTTCCAAATAGCCTGAAAGCTAGCTATTGCCGTTTTGGATATTAGAGCTCACCTTTAATTTCAACCAAGAAATACATATGAACTGAAAGTATCTGTGAAGAACAGTATCTTTATCTGGATGAAGCAAGCTACCTGCGATTGGCTATAAATAACAAAAGGCCAGAAAATTATTGTCAATGTTCAACAGAGGTTAAGAGAAATCAACTGCTAAAGCAATACGTTAAAGAATTTTCTGTCATTAGAGATTTTAGCCTGTGCTTAATGACCTGAAACATTTCTACATGCAAAGCAGCTTTACACGTGTTGAAAACAAAATATGTAGCTAACTTGCCAAGTAGTTCAAATTCTGGCCATCCAGGTACCTGTAGCAGAGTCAAGCTAAAGATTGATTCCTTTGTATTCAACAATCAAAAGGCAAAGATAGGATAGTAAGCGAAGAACAAGAACAATTATAACTCTTCTATAGTATAGCTTAGAAGAGCTTTATAATACTAGGCTAGTAAAAAGTAATAGTCAATGGATCTGGATTCTTTACAGAGCCACACTAAACGTCAGAGTCAGACAGTGCTTCAGCAATGTTGGGGAGGAAAACAACAAGACATTAAGATGTAGCAAGAACACAGCCACAAGATGGCACATGCTTCCATGCCCTCTGCAAGTCTAAGTTAAAACAAAAACTCAGTTAGTGAACACAATCAAGGGAGGCAATTACCAGTACTGCAGCCGTCTGTTCTACTAGCGCTGGCCGGCCGGCTGCGCAGTTCAGAGTAAAGGGGACCGCATACTGCGGCGTGATGGTGGCTACTTGAGGATGAAGAGTTGCTACCATTAGTGGTGTACAGCTTCCCTGAAATGTAGATCAGGCAGTGAGTGAAACACACGTACTGAGGCAGGATAAGTGGGTTCAGCAATAGGGCCAGGAAAGGTTTCACCTCGCTGGCATTCTATGGTGCTTGAACAGACTCCAGAATTGTAATGGATGCAGTGAAACCAACACCCAGACCCTCCGGGCATGTTCCTCTAAGCAATTACACGTCCCTGAGGGGAACACAAGGAATGGGGAATTTGGGAACAGGATCTCTCCGATGACACAGTTAAAGTGAGATAGCGTTCAGCTATCAATACTTTACCGGGTCCCAGAGAGCAGGTTACGCTACATACACTGCACTAACCGTAGCACAAACTGCACCCCTCGCAGGACACAGCACTTCCTATCGTACCTCCACGTTCATGTACAGTACTCTTGGAAAGAGATAAACTAGGGGATTTAACAGAAGGCACAGTAGGTCTTTTGTATTGTGAAAGAGCAAAGTTATCTGTGATGAAACTACAAAGACACATATTAGTCCATCAAATGTCTAATTAAAACTAGATTCTTAGTGTATAGTTTGCACTCTGAGGAAAAGCAGGGTTTGGATTCAGGTGGGCCCCCTTCAAGTGTATTCTGCTTTTTGGGTACTGTTACCTGTATAACTCTGCTAAACAAACCAGAGATCATAGAACGCCACCAAAATTATTTGGACTGAACAATCTAAAATTACTCCTCTACAAGTGGGTCAGTAACTACAATACACTGCCTGGAGAGTAAAACTAATAAAGTATTTGTTAATGCCAGCAGAAACTAAAACTATGCAAATAAATAAAAGCGCACTTAATTATAAAGGCAATTACAATTTTTCAGTGAATAAAACCTGTGAATCACTGGGTGCTCGCTATGTATTAAAGCATTACTTTTTGGAAATAAAAATTGTTTTAATTTATGACACATTACTGATGTTTAAAATAGCCATTTTTTAGAGTTATTTGTGAATTTTGCTATTGCATATTGTTTAAACTGCAAACAGAAATGGGTATGTCATCGCTACGCATCAACTCACACTAGCAATGTAACTAATTGAGAAGGATTCAGAAATAATTTTGTTGATTTAAAGACAAAATTTTAACACGAATAATCTGATTTCTTCTAAAATTTCCTGCCACATTTTTAAAGTGTAGGCAAAAACGTGCACCACTACCTATAAAGCAGTGTACACTCGTGAAACAATAGTCTGTTTTTAGCAGCTGAAAACTACGTATTTATTCTCATTCTTAAGTAAAACGCCTAAAACCAGGGAGGCACATGACAAAATAGTTTAATTTTAAATACTCCAGGAAAAAAAAAAAACCAAACGAGAAAACACTGTCTTAAAAGTGATCTGCATTTAACTTTTCAGAGTGTTCCGAGAACCCCCTGCATTCACCCCAGCACCAAAGGGGCAGTCAAGTTCTCCTGGATGGTGGTAGGAGGAATTGCCGTTAACTCTATGGGGTTTTTTTGTGGTGCTTTTTTTTTTTTTTACCTGTGTGAGAACTCCAGACTGGATCTGCAGTGGCTGTGCTGCAGGTGCTTGTGGTACAATTGGGACAGCATTCTCCATCCTTACTGGGAACCCAGAATGCTTTGTAGTTGCCTGAAGTCCGGCTGTGGAGGACAAAAATACATCACCGCTAAGCTGCTTTTTTTTTTTTTTTAAAGTTTCTTTCCAATATCAAATTCCTACCAGGTAAGGGCAGAAGACAGGGTCAGGTGAAAAGAAAGAAAAGCTGTTCCCTTTGACAAAAGCATACTAATAAAACACCAGCTGAAGTAAATACTTCTGCAGTCCTGGCATGCCAAAGGGAATGATGGACAGCCAGTCCTCAAAAGCTTGGCTCTGTTGAAGTCCACAGTCTTGTTTTCCGAAACACAGATAACACAGACATCTAATTCTATGTTGCTTGAGATTAAGTTCAAAGTTCAAACTTTACACTATCAGTTCCCATTTCATATATAACCCTTCATACTAACACAATCCAGAAAGAAGCGTGAATAGAGAACTTTCGGGATTAACAGAGCTACGCTGGTGCTAATCTCACTTCCTTGCAGTCTGTGACAATTTGTTGCTAGCAAACTACACAGCTGCATCAGTGCTTGTGAACTGAGACTTAAAGGCCAGATATTCACTCCTGACATACAAAATACAGCCTGATACGTTCTTATTTTTGGATGCGTCTGGCTGCTCTGTTCACTGCTTTCTGTGGAATGCTGTTGTGTTCAGTTTGGGGGGGAAAAACTGGTTGAGCAACCAGATGAAGACTGCAACCTAGGCAGGCAAGATACTGTCACCTGTTCAAGCATGACCTGGAAAAGAACCAAATTGTCCACACATGTCTGACCTGATTCTGCACTTGCATCTGATGCAAGAGCACTGTGTGACATGCACAGAGTCATCTTCTGTACTTTCTCAATTTACTGCAAATTATAACTTCTCATTTCTACCTAATTGAAACCACAGTATGATACAAAGGGTTTTTCCCACTTACTTTGAAAAGCAGGGGGACAAACAATGAACGTTTGCTGGAATGGGTCAGTCTGTGTGCAGATCTGGGTCGTTCCAGGTTGCAAGGAAACGCTCTGTTGTGCCACTCCTGCAACCGGCGCTGCAGATGATGGATACAGAGCAGACTGATAATTCAGCAGTGAGACGTCCGAGTTTGCCAGGGAAAGAGTAGCAGCAGCAGTAGAATTGGAAGCCAATACACTGGCCTACAAAAAAAAAAAAAAANGAAAAAAAAAAAAAAAAAAAAAAAAAAAAAAAAAGATCAGATTTATCACTCGTACTTTTTGTAATACAAACAACAGGAACCATCAGTATTATAGTATGAAGAAAGCACCAGAAAAAGGTTTCAGGGAAAAGGTGTAAGACAACATGGGAGAAAAAACATGAATTGCACCAGCTTTACTTATGTTGCTGAACTGACAGGCAAATGTGATTAGGTGAAGTACAGAGACTGCCTTGGCCTGAGTTTCGGAAAATTAAATTTTAAGACAAGACTACAAACTATGGACAGAAATTTAAATACAGTATTTTGCAGAACAGGATTTGGCCTGAAGGCACGAAATTAGACTACTCCCATTTCTTTGATTAGTATAAAAGAGCTAAAAGGTGCTATACCTGATTGTGTACTGTATTGAGCTGGTTGTTAAAGCTCATGGTCAGATTTGTGCTTGTATTAGGAGCAACATGAGTCGTGAATGGGCTCTTAATCTGATTCACTGTATCATACATATTAACTCTTCGCTTGCAGATCTCCATATTCTGAAAGCAAGATTTCACACTGAAACAGAACGACAGAAGGAAAATACCAGATATGTAAAACCAGTACAACAGAGGCACAACATATTCCCAACTTTATGCACATGCCTTTAGGTTTAGGTTTTTGTTTTTTTTTAAACCAACAAAGAATGTCCTAGAACATGAAAAGGAAGCTTATGAACATTCCATTCCTTATAAATGCCATTGTTGGTTTCAGATAAGTCAGAAACTGCAGAAAACAGCATTGACAGCAGGAAAGTGTTATTCTGTGTTTCCGTAAGTCCTCCTGAAACAAAACAAGAAATCTAAGGAAGCCTACTGATTACTGTGTGGGAAATCCAGCAGATGCGTCATTGTAACAAACTGATGGTTCAAAGTCTTCAGTGGAGTAATTCTCTTATCTGCATCAATTGTCAACATTTTCTTCAACAAATCAATATATTCCCTTCGGTCAGCCTTCTCTGCCAACATGTCAGTCCCTTCTAAGTCTGTAGACATATTCACCTTGAAAATAAAATGAGAGTAGTTCACACAAATATCAAATAAACTACTCGCTAACAATTCAGTAATTTCACATCAGGCAGGAATATTTATTGAGCATTTCTGTCTCCTAACCAGCTTAATTTTAGGTAGTACAGCGCTAACACACAATCCTTCCCTTGCTCATTCTATAAAAGGAAGTCAAACTTATGCATGGAATTCTCATCTCGACATGAGGTTGGTCTGTTCAATAGATATCAACCAGGCTTCGTTCTCCACTGCCTGGCAATACGCCCTCATTTTTTGTGTGGGGCTCTAAGGGGCTAGCAAATCAGAAGGGCAAGATTCTACATTCTCCGCACAGATGTAAAGGGATGATAACAGCTACAAAAACAACAGAAAATTGAGACTAACATATTTAAGAGTCAAGGCCTCATGATATTCAAAACACTCAGATCTCCTTCATTTTACCTATGAAAATAGAATGAAAAAAAGAGACTGATCTGTAGTTCCTGTCAACATTTCCAAAGTCCAATAAGAGGCCTAATCCTATAAACACATCTGGAGGGGCTTAGCTTTCCTACTGCTCGACTACTTCCAGTGATAACAGGCTAAGCACACTTGTTGCATCTACCGGATCAAGGCCTAAGAAAAAACAAGAAATTTCTAACAGTTTCATAATTAACATTTTGATAGTCTTTAAGACAGTGATTTCTGATGCAGACTGGCACCATGGCAAACCTACATCAGTGTTCTCAACAGCACATGGAAGAAGACTGCTCCAGCACAGGAGACTCATTTTTAGAGATCCCAATAATGTATGTAATTAATATGATAAATATTTATGTGTCACAAGATCTCCACACACCTGCGCCATATCATCCAAACAGTTGAATATATATTTCCTGGCTTCTTTTGATTTTATTCCTGTCTCCAACTCATGTTCTTCTGGGGTCTATAAAAGAAGGCATTTGTTAATATAAACTGAGATACTGCATATTGATAGAGAAAAAGCAGCAAGAAAAGAGCCAAGCCAGGTGATCCTTTGCCTGCTTTAAGACAAATCACATGCCAGTAAGCCAAACCAAACCAGCCATGAGTTCTCATTTCCTCAGCTGGAAACATCATTCATTGCAAAGCTGAATTAGCAACACGTTGACTTCATTTCAAGGCTTCGTTAGGTAATGCATTAGCCAGAAGAACTGAAGATTTCTGATTAAGGAAGAGGCTATAAATATTTTAAATCCCTCTTTTACAAAGAAGAAAGGCAAAATCCCATTCCTTTTGCTGCTCAGCTTTAAAGGCAAATCAAGCGTACATCTGAGTCTTTCCTGTCCTCTGCCAATACACAAACAGATTTCTGTTAAACTACCAAAGACCATCACGAAATACTCCCTATTTTACTCTTTGTATTGTCAGGAGATAACAACAAGATGACATACTTCACCCAGACTGAGCAGGCCATAATAAGTAACCATTATCTCAATTACTTAACACCTACTCTTTGCTTGTACTATCAGGCACAGCTGCTATTGCTAGATGAGTACCAGGAGGTTAGTGCAGTTTCTGAAGTGAAATAACACAAATCAGCTATACCTGAACGGCATTTCAAATCCAATCTACGCTCAGAATGTCTTCACGGCACACTAAAACTAGGTGTTAATTTATATCAAGTCCTCAATGAACAAAGCAGAATTGGGAATTAAAAAGACAGACAAACCTTTAGCCTCCACAGTGGGTATCCCAAATTTGGATCTCTGTTAAAAAACCTGCTTGTTTTCGTTCCCGCACTGAGAAGATACTCCGCTGGAAGGCCTTGAGTTTGTGAAATATAACGAATCTAGGAAAGAAAATGAAAAGAATGAGGACTCCCAATATAAAGAATTCATAGCTAACGGAGTAATTATCAGCCAGGTTCGTTCACAGTGAACAGGAAATAACCAGTAAATAAAGAATGTCCACATAACTGCAAAATTAAAGGAACTATCTCAAATATTTATAAAGACATTTAACTTTCTCAATCATTATCTGCAGAAATTTTAGCTTTAAAATACATCTTTCTTATTTTACAGACATAATTTTTGCCCAAGTATGTGTGAGCAGACTGTAAGTTTTTGAGACATGGTTAAAGTAACACCAATAGTCTTTAGTATCAGCAATGTAAGTAGTACATATTTTGAGAGAAAAATACCACAGAAATTATCAAGTATGTATATATAATTAAGGGCATAAGTATCCAAGCAACATTGCTGTGACTGGCTACATATGCTCTAGGCACATGATTTGAGACTAATGTCACAGCAAAGCTCTCACTGACCAAGAAAGCAAGACCAAACCTCTAGTACATTCAGATTCTTACATCCTCAAAAACATTTAATAAGCTTCAAATGTAACAAAAAAATCGCTCAGAATTTTGGAAAATGCACCTGAATACTTGCGACGGTATCGATACGACACTGGTAAAAGGCTAACAAATAAAAAGGTAGGCTCAGAAGAACATAGCAAGTTATGAGAAAACACAGTAATAAGCTTTTTAAAATATTCCAAATGCTGCCCAATTGCTAATGCTATTTGTTCTCAGGATGTACGGTGAGAAACGTGACATCGCCTTTCTCTTCACTTTCCCTTCAAAGGAGTCTATTTAAAAGTTTAAGAAAAAAACCCTGCTAAGTCTGATTTATAAAATGATGACTAGAAACCCAGTGTTAAGGTAACTAGGCTTTGTTGGAATTATCCCTTATAGGTGCTTTAGCACGTCTCATTTCTTATTTGCAAAACTGCTGCTATTCCACCGTGCCAAACCAGCTGAAACTGCAGGGCACTTAACTCACCGGTACAGCTTGTGATCCATGTGAACTTACTGACTCACTTTTCATTCACGCCAGTGAGGATCTGAAGTGTCTGCAGGTGAGCACTTTTTGTATCTACACAATAGTTCAGCTAAGAGTTCTGCTATTTTTATGAGACATAACTCTTGCTTTACAGCCAAAGGGTGTTTCAAAAATAATTGTAAATCCCATCCCAGCTCGTGAAATCATTCCTGGAGAGGTCCTCACGCAAAGTCTGCCTCAGCTTTTACTTGCTGCTGCAGGATCTCAGAAAACATGAAGGCAAGTCATCCCTAGTTTTCAAGGACAATTCAGATATCAAAATCAACCACATGACATCACACCTCATGCTGCCTCACAAAGGACTGCAAAATCCTGTCTATTAAGCAATGGAAAAAGCACCTCCTCCCCACCCACTTACATGACTAGATAAGGTTCTCAGAATTACACCAAACTCAGTGTGCAAGGAAACCACCAATGCTACACCTCAGCTATTTTCTAACTCATTCTGCTCATTAAGGTACCACTGTGTTTCCTTTGGAAATTTACAGCGCTGGGAAGAGATAATACAAGTAAGTTTTCAAACTTAGTAAGTTTTCATGTATTTCATCACATAAGGAAAACTAAACCAAGCACTGTAACAAGATACCACCATAAAAACCACAGTGGAAAAGTTACCCTCATAAAAAACCTCTCATCTAGACTTTTTGTCCTTTTACAGGCAACTGACTAGTCCAGGTAGTAATGCGAAGTATCCATGGAAAGAACTAATTAGTTCAAGATGCCTTTTCAGACTCTTGCCCTTGCATTTCAGAGACAGCTTGGGGCTCCCACTTTGCATGAAAAATGAGGGCTGCTCTAGGTATTAACAGGACAGGAATGATAGGCTTGCTCTGTCTCCACATGGAAAAACTGCCCTCATGGTGAAATTACAGAGGGCGTTTCAAGCCAGCACACACACCTCACTTCTGTTTGGCAGGAAGGTATTTCAACAGCTTTTGGGCTTGGAAGTCAGGAGGTTAACTGTAAATTGACTTTATGTATTGGATAACTACATTAAACTCAAAACACACAGAACTCCGTGCTCTCCTATACAACAACCGAGACAGATGGGCAGTGGGAATATCACAGGGAGAACATGAACTTAAGATGACAAACGGCAGCGATTTGTACTGGATAAAATTTGACATAGGATACATCGGGTTCAGAGGGTCTGTACACGGACGGTTGTTGTTCCATTTGAACATCCCCACGTCCGCCACCCACTCTCACCTGATCATACTCAGATGCTCCTGGGTACAGTGGCCAGCCTAGAAACAGCTCAGCTATCACACAGCCCAGCGACCACATATCAATAGCTTCGCAGAACGGTAAACCCAGTATGATTTCAGGAGCTCTGTTGGGGGAAAAAAAAAAAAAAAAGAAAAAAGAAAAGAGAAAAGTAAAATCTTCAACTCTGAAAGCATGCAGTTCTTTCTTATAAATCACTCTGGATAATGTCCCTCCTTCTCTCCTCCAAGTGCAAGTTAATCTGTGTGAAACTGATTCACTTTAAAGCAGAAGACGTTTCTTCAAGTGGCTTAATAGATCCCAACCTTTTTATCAGGCAGTAGCAAGGCTGGGTTCCTTTTATCGCTATGGTGCCCTCCAACTCTTAGGTGGCCTTTATGCAACTGCAAGATGAAGTTACTCCTTCAGTAACCAGTTTAATTACACCACACAGCATGTATAGTGTGAGGCGTCCCTGAGACAACACACAACCTACCCTAACAGAATTGGGAAGAAAAGTCCTGGCAAATGGTGCTCAGACTTTTCTCGGAAGCAGGTCTGGAGATCCCAGGTCACCAGCTGCAGAAGGCTGCCTGCTTTCACGTGGAGAAGAACAGCATCTGCAGAGCCAGAATTAGGAGCTCTTCAGAGAGCTGCTCGGTTTCCATCAGCGGGTTTTCATACAGGGTTTGTTTGGAGAGTTTCGAGTTTATAAGGGATTGAGCGAATGCAGCTGGAGATTGTGACTGCTTTGCAAGGTTGTGTTACAAGTTTCTGTGCACTGAACCACACCTAATGCAAAATTTACCTGTCTGGCCTAGCCTTTACGAGAAGGTGATGAAAAAAGCTCAAACTCCAAGCAGGGTTTGCTTCTGCAACAGCTTGGAATTTCAGTTCCAGACAGAAATCTCCCTGACTCATAACACAAAAGGATGGTTTAGTACAACTCTTCACCTACACGCAGTTCTGAAACAAACTGATGCCGTTCTGTCAGGCTAAATTCTGGTCATACATTTGCATACTTCATAAAACCCAAGTGCTGCAAACACTATGTGAGATGGTGTGGGAATTTACTCTGGAAAGTACAGGAAACACAAAACCCTTGATCATCTTCATGCATAACTAACACAAGCACAAAGGAAGACAGAAAAGTCCTAAACTCCAGGCTATTTTCTGGTCGTGACTCGGGCAGCATGCCCCAGGGCTTGCGTGACATTTCGTGTGTCACAGTGTAGATATTTCTGTTGTTAAAAAAGGCTCTGAAACCAGTTCTGATCTTTCTACAGAATTCTAAAAAACAAGGCTTGCATAATGTACAGGTGTCAATAGATCTGACACCTTCTTCAACTGTTCATCCTGAACGTACCTCCCAAATGTTGGTACATAGCAAGAAGTGACTCTCCAATTAATCACCCTTTAGTGTCGCAGTGACACAGATACAGCTTTTGTTTTAGGTGACTACCCAATTGCCATTAGCCAGTCTCCAAAACAAATGCACTCGTCCCAGTTGCCCAGGCCCAGTGGCCCTGAGAAAGCACAAGATCTATCAAAAAAGACAGATAGCTGAACCAGCGTCTTGCTGCAGTGAGGTCATACCTATTCTCTATCATTCAGCTTTAAAGCAAGGAGGTTCTTCTATTACGTCTGAGCCCCCCAAAAACAGAGCCGTGGTAAACCTTTAGTAATCAGAATAACAGATTATTTAAGCTAAGATGTTCGGACACTCGCTCTGCTCGACACTGATCTGTTTCTACCTTCTTGTTTGTCTATCCCCGGCAATAGTCGACTTTGGAATGGTTTCGCACATGTGAAAATATGAAATGATTATGCAAATATCGTAAGTATCTGATACTTGAACGCTGAACGTCCTGTTAAAAATTTGTATTTTAAACAACTATGCTAGAACAGATCCAATTTTCTGTAGGCTAATAGGTGCAAAGTAGGGGAATCCATTTCTGTAGTATTTTGGTCTTCAGAAGCAGAGCAAGTATGATGCAGCCATTCACACAAGATTTTCAGAACCCATGTGCCATTAGGCTACTAGTCATCACCATCAAACTGTATCGATCCTCTTGATTAGCCTACTTAAGCAGGAATTTCCAATTCAAATAGGACCCAGACCTGTCATATAAGAAATGCTGCACACCTAAGTTTCTTTGGTTTAGACTGGCAAACAAACTAAAGTGTAAATGGCTTGTGGAAGAAGCAAAGCGTGCTAATCCTTCACAAGTGCGTTATAAAAATCTCACCAATTCCAATGGAAAGAGAGATTATTGGCAACAAAGGCTGGATGCGATAGCTTGTTAGTCTTCAACTACACGCTGGAATAGACGTAGGGATTCCAAAACCTTAATACCAAAATGAAAGCAAGTTGAACTCTATGCATTTTATTCCCTGAATTCTCACAAGCCCCCTGATTACATTTTGATTGCAGGACAGAGCTGGCAAATCAGAATCTCTCTCATCTCCTTTAATACCACTATAATTGGCGGCCTTACGAGATGTCAGCTGAAACAGGACAACAGGGAGAGGTCACTTTCATAGCTGGTCTGTCAGAGATTAAAGTGATTTTATGATCTTAAGCTCTTCAAAATAGAAATCAACAACATTCATTCTTTGCATACACGCTTGCCAAACTCTGACTTCCACAGTTGGCAAACATGCTCAGGCACTCTCAGAAGAGAGAGGATTCACAGCACTAGCGGAAGAATCCGAGACTTACTTCTAGCATTTCAAAACACACTGTGTTTACACATGGGTCTTCAGCTTGTGAAGAATGATGGTAACGTGAAGCTTGTACCACTGCAACGAACAATGCAGTGAATAATGTGATCGCCACTCAGAGCTGGATTAGCAAGCAGAGAGCTACACTTGGCAGCATGCACTGCTGCTTCCCGGGCCAACATGACTGGGACAGAAGTAGGTCATGTAGCCCAGAGCAGAGGTAAAAAACAGATACTGCTGCACTCCGATGGCTCCCTCAGCACTCAGTGCCACCTTCTCATGGCCCAAATTGTTCAATCCTTCAGCTTAGTATCTTCAGTCTGCTAGGCACCTCTACACTGGCCCAGAGGAAATGTCAGGAGGAAGGGATTCGAGTAAGACTCACACGATGGCTGTACTTACATATAACATAGGACACGAGCGAACCTCACTCTCTGAACAGCGGGGAGATCCGTCTTCCCAGGCATTTTTCATTTCTGCAAGCTGTCTACTTCCTTCTATTGTTTACCCTCCCCAGGGAGAACAAGAGCATCCATACCCTTCTGCACCTGATGTAACAAGTATATACTCTGGTTTTCAGGTCAGGAATTACTAATACATCTTAGGACTGCCATAGAAACTAGTCACTGCACAGAAGCACGATTGCCAGAGTTAGTCTACTCCGAGTCCATGCCTGGCTTCAGAGCCAAAGAATTCTTCATGGGCACTTCTACTCACACTTTAAGTCAAGCATCCCATGACAGTAAAACCACCCTTCTTGGCTGGGGTCAGGCTGCAGAGGCAGCAGTAATGCCTGCGGAGAGAGGGAACCTGCCTCAGCCTTGACACGCTTGCCCCGACAAACCCAAACCTACATCCCAACGGGATGTATGGCTCCAGCAGCGTCACTGAGACCGATGCAAGCTGTCCTACTGCCAGAAGTACAGCCGGAACCCGGAGGGAGCAGGGCTGTTGGACAAGATGACCTCCAGCAGCACTGAGCACAATTAATAGAGGAAGGTTTGTTTTTTTTTTTACTTCAGGGTATATATATCCGAAAATTCACCTTACAGTACCTGTGTTTGGCTGGTTTAGATGTCTCTGCAGGAGACAGAGGTTACATAAGTGCCAGTAACAGGTATTAAAAACAAAAAAGTGAACACAGAAAGAGAAGTTTATTTTTAATAGCTGACAGAGAATCAAATGAACCAATGTTTTATTAAACAGCACTGAAAAAATTTCCAACTTAAAACTCATCTGAATACTAATTTAATGTGAATATGGCTAAAGCAATCCAGTTCTCCCGCAATAAGATGGTTTCTACACCATCTCCGTAAGTTCCTAAATTATGGATTTTAGTAATCAGCACCATTAAACTAATTACATATCCCTAAATATTAGATTTCCACATCACAGCATTCTTAACTTCAGCCAAGCAGACAGTCTTAAACACCACCTAATCTCAGGTTATTTGCCTTCCTGGCAGCGTCAGTCACCCCTTGCCAGGGAGGCGGAAGTGGCTTGGAGTGCAGTGCCGCACACAAAGACGAAGCAGGCAGCTTCCTTCCCAGTAGCCTCTTTAAGATACTTATCATCCCCTGCTGCTTTTGCCTCAGCCAAATCTGTTTTTTTGTGATATCAGAAACTGGAAAGCACTGTATGCCTCCCCAAACTGCTTTGCTGACACGTGTTGTAAGTCAGATAGAGCAGATTCTCGATCAGTGGTCGCCTCTTTCAACGCAACAACAACAAAATTGATAATGCATTTCAGACAGCGAGCATTTTAACAGAGCTATGGCGCATAGAAGACAACTGTGTTACAAAAACTAACTGTCAAAAGTTTAGAACTGGAAAGATTGTTGTCAACAGGCTGAGCTAAGATCATGAGGAATGGATTAAGAAAAGTCTATCTCACATGAAAGAAATGGCACAGAAAGCTGGTACTGGGTGTCAGAGGGAGTAAAAAAAAATGAAACTAAACTAAACAAAACAAATGAGGCAAGGATACAGGGAGTATGAGGAATGAACAGAACAAGCCTACAACAAGCCAGGGCTTTAAACTGAAGCTAGGAGGACGGGAAAGACATCAAACAGGGCAGAGACACAGGGTGGGGTGGAGTGTCTCGAGTCCTCTGCCTTGTCCCAGCTGGAAGGACTAGATACTAGTTAAGTTTTGCGTCAAGTGAGCTCGCATTCCACTGAAAGCAACCCTGACAACACGGCACAGACTTTCTCATGTCCCTTTGATGCCAGAAGTTCTTTCTGCATCCATTTATTGAAGTCTACTGCTCCTTATATTGAAATGCAAACTATTAACAGAATCAAGCTGGAGAAAAAATTGTATAGCTAAAGCAAGCTGTGCTTTTTCGTTCATTTTCTGAGTTTTAATATTTTTGCCCATAGTTCATTTCTAACTTTTAGACAGGAGGGGGGTAGAAGCCATTTCTACATTTTGCTAAGGGAAGCAGAGACCTAGCTCATCGCCGTTTTAAAAGAGCTACAGGTCTCATGAAAGCGTGACTTATCAATGGCCGACACAAGAAGTCATGTGCTCATGAAGCGGGTTCAGACAAAGATGGAACCAGAAGAAACAGGACTACAAGAAACCAGTGTGTCTCGGACTTTTCTCTCTTCTAAATGTCCACAGGTAACAGACTAGTTTCAGATCAGGCAAGCAATCCAAAATGCACTACTTACTAGTAGCATACTGCTTCCCCAGTTTGCCACTTCATGCATCGTCACAAACTAGCGACAGGGTAAAATCAACTTACTGCCCTAATCCGAGGTAAAAGGGAGGTACTGGACTGCATATTATGTCACATTTGCAAAGCAGAAGTTCTATTTATTTACATACAAATTTCAGAAGAAATGTCCAGAAAACCTGCAGAACAGTGGACAGGCTGATCATCTCCTCCTCCCCCTCAACTGGGATTAGACCTAATGGCGGAAGAGTTAAGTATTTGTAGAAGCAAACCCCTAGCACCACGTCAGGATCAGCTTTTCTTTGCTCGCGCAGCATATGAAAGCGAGCATTATGTCGGCACTTACCTGTAATAGCGCGACTGCAAGTAAGTGGAGCACACTGCTTTAGATACGTGGCTGGCTGAACCAAAGTCTATCACCTTCACTCTGTAGGGCTGGCGCGCAGGATCCACCAACATGATGTTTTCTGGTTTCAAATCAGCGTGTATCAGACCCAAGCTCTTTAACTTCATCAAGGCAGTAGCCACTTGCTGCAGAATTGGCCGGATGTATTTCAGGGGCAACGGGCTGAACTTATTTTGCTTTAAGAAGTCGTATAAGTTCTGTTCTAGCATCTCAAATACAAGGCATGTATGATTCTTGTGTTGAAAGCACTCATAGGAGCGAACAAAGTTATATTCGTCAGCATTCTCACTGCTCAAGCGAGAGAGGATGCTCACCTCTATCTGGCCCTGCCTAGCATAGGAAGGATGGTTCTTCAGGATTTTGATGGCTACAATCTCCTTCGTGCTACGTTTCCAGCATTTCGCCACCTGCCCAAACGTCCCTCGGCCCAGGAATTCCAAGACCTCGTAGCTGTTTGTCATAGAGCACAGGATCTCATGCTGGACCAGCTGATAATCTCCTTCACCACTGGAACTGCTGCTTTTCGTGGTTACAGTGGTGGTTGTGGCCGCAGCACCCACCGCAGGTCTGTTTTGCAGCATGAGAGGTGGATGTTCCTCAATTATCTGCACGCTACCGTTGCTGTCGACCTCTTCACTTTTCCTTTTTAATCCACATTTTTGGTACGGTTCCAGTAAAGAAACGTTGCTCCTATGTGTTATGGTCTGGCTGTTCTGGAAGGATGCTGTTGCGCTGCTGCCTGTGCTGTCGGCTGCCGTAACCACAATGTGCTCAACCGAAGGAGCAGGGAGAAGGAGGTTCTGATCGTACGCAGGGATGCTGAAATTGGCTACCTGATGAGAGGAGCTTGCTTGCCCTTGAGCTGCTGGGAGGTTTTTGCTGTGGGTATAATACTTGTCACTACTGCTCTGTCCTGAAACATCCCAGACAGAGGGCTCCACTTTCAGTTTCTTGGCACTGCAGAAGGCACTCGAGGATACTGACGGAGGGGAGAACACCTGCAGCTGTGAGGCCATACCTGAAAAGGGAGAGGAGCACTCATTAGGACTGCTTTAGTGGCAGCAGGTAGTGATGGAACAAGATCCTCCAGCTGCACGAGAAAGAGAATGACAAGTATTTTTCTAAGCACCATTTGGTGCCTACCACCTAGGAAGGCAACCTTTTGAACCTCTGATCCTACAGGCATCCACAGAGCGAGGCTCTCCGAGGAATTACTGCATTGTACCTTACTATAGCATAAGAAGCAGCCAGACCTTTATCCAGCCTTCCAAAGGCTAAAGAAATCCCAGCCCCAGATGGCAAAACAGTACTGAAGAAAGGAAGTGGGAAGACGCTCAGAAAAATTAAGATCACTTCCCTCCCCCACCCCCACCCCCCAGGCCTGTTCCCCTCTTAACTGTAAAACCAGAGTCAAATCCAACCCAGACAAGT
>VXBL01005791.1:43716-60888 GCA_013400195.1 Aramus guarauna
GTCTCCGCCGCAGGTACATGGCGCAGGGCGCGGACGTGTCGGGGCTGTTCCCGGAGATGGTGAAGGCCAGCGCGGCGGCCGACGTGGTGCAGAAGAAACTGGTGTCGTTGTACGTGCGGGCGCAGGCCCCGCGGCAGCCGCAGCTGGCGCTGCTGGCCGTCAACACGCTGCGTAAGGACTGCGCCCACCCCAGCCCCGNGGGCCCGGGGCCGAGTCCCACTGACGCCCGGCCGCCCGCCCGCAGGATGCCCGGCATTCAGGAGTACCTGCGGCAGCCTCTCCTCAGCGGCCTGCGGGACAAGGCCTCCTACGTGCGGAGAGCGGCCGTGCTGGGCTGCGCCAAGCTGCTGAAGCTGCAGGGAGACGCCGAAGTGGGTAAGGGGGCTGCGCTCCCCGCTCCATGGAGCCCGCTGGAGTTGGGGCGTGCGGCTGCTGAAAGCGCGTCCGGGCCCCCGGTTGGTCTGGGGTTCGCCACGTATCGAGTCGTTAATGAAACACCGGGCACTGCCGGGCGCCGTGTCAGACCCTTCCGTACTGCCTCCCGCCACGCTCGGCCGTTTCGGCGGTCTCTGATCGGCCGGGTGCCGTTCAGACGTTCAGGAAAAGCTGTGCTGAGGGCAGGCGTTGCTGCAGAGCTGGGGGTTTTGTTCACTGCTTCTCCCAGCTCAAGCCGTGTCTGTTGTTCGTGATAGGGGCTTATAGACAGTGATTAAATTGCAACGTGTCAACGGGAATTGACGTAGAGGCCTCTGTTTCTCGGCAGATGGGGCGTTGGTGAATGAGCTCTACAGTTTGCTTCGTGATCAGGATCCTATTGTTGTCGTGAATTGTCTGAGGGCCTTGGAAGAGATCTTGAAGAAGGAGGGAGGAGTTGTCATCAACAAACCCATTGCCCATCATCTCCTCAACAGGTTTGTTCTCTTTGATATTTAGATAGTGCTGGAAGCTTCGTTCTTGTTCTTGCATTTTGCATCCTAGCAAAGCAGCCATTTCTGGGCTCCTGTCAGAACTTGAAGGGAAGAGTCAGGCACCCGAAGGGAGCGGTGCCTGTTCTAAGAGAGACCAAAATACTGTTATGCTAAGATCTTAAGAGAAATCTGAGATGCCCTGCTTTTCCAGGGAGTCGTTGCTTCAGCTGGTCGTTTGTTGTGGAGTTGTAGGTTAATGTGGTTAGGGGTTGATTTTTTTGGCAACAGCATACGCGATATGTTTGTGGGGCAGGTACGTTCTGGTATGTCTCTCCTAATCCATTGGAAGAGATGTAACTTATCCATTGCTCGAAGGAATTAACTTTTCTGCAGATAATTCTACACGATCTGGCAAAAGAGGGGTACTGCTCTGCACAGGGATCAATGTTGCTGTCTGGCTTAGAGCACCAGCAAGAGTGCACGTGACTGATACTGGGTTAAGCCTACGGGCACAAACTGGTCAATTCTCTTGAGTTAAAATTGTGGTATCTACTTCTGAAGCATAGAGTTTGGTTTGGAACAGAGACTGTAAGAAACTCGGAGGCTAAGGCCTCTATTCTGCACAGCGCAGACCTTTGTGCGCTTCTTGACTCCTGCAAACTGTGTTTATTCTCTTGGCAGGATGGCTGATCTGGATCAGTGGGGGCAAAGTGAGGTGCTCACCTTCCTTCTGCGTTACAGACCCCGCAGTGAGGAGGAACTCTTTGACATACTCAATTTACTGGATGGCTATCTCAAAAGCAGCAGCCCCAGCGTTGTGATGGCAGCTACCAAGCTTTTCCTAGTGCTGGCCAGGGAGTACCCACATGTGCAGACAGATGTTTTGGTGAGAGTGAAGGGACCGCTGCTGTCGGCCTGCACTTCTGAGAGCAGGGAGCTCTGCTTCACTGCGCTGTGCCATGTGCGTCAGATCCTTGGTAGCCTTCCTGGCCATTTTAGCAGCCACTACAAAAAGTTCTTCTGTTCATATTCAGAGCCCCACTACATCAAATGCCAGAAGATGGAGGTGTTGTGTGAGCTGGTGAATGATGAAAATGTACAGCAAGTACTGGAGGAGCTGAAGGGCTATTGCACCGATGTATCGGTAGAGCTTGCCCAAGGGGCGATCTTCGCCATAGGTAAGAGCTGTGTCTTGCTTCGGGAGCAGCCGCAGCCCCAGACCTTTAAGGCAGGCCTTTCTCTGCTCAAGTATGTCTGGGCAAATGCCAAATAACTGGTCTGTGCTGAAGCAGAACAGCCCTCTGTAGACCAGCCTCCCCAGGAACATTTTGTGTGAGCCTGTTTCTAAACCACGATTGTGCCGATGCTTTCAGAAGTCCTGCTATTGAACTGTTTCAGGTTGGCATAATGTCCTTGAATCTCGTTCAAGTGTCTGTGTTCTGATGAGATGCTCTAAAGGAATAGTGTCATTTCATCTTCTTAATGAGCTTTACAGTGTTGAATGAAGCTGCATAGTGGGTGGAGGAGCTGCTCTAATACCTGCTTGGTCTGTGAGTTGTGATGGGGGCAGAGTTAAGGTGATTTGGCGTGCTTTTGTTTTTGTAAGCTTCAAAATAGGTGAGTTTCTATAGTATACATAAGGAGAAAACCAGGTTAGCTAAAATACCTTTCTTATGTTTAAGAAAAGCTCAGACTTCTTCTGAGGTGTGGCTTCAGAGAAAGGAACATATCCCTTGTGTGGGAAACAAGCTCATTTGACTACTTTTTCAGAAATTGTAGTCTAAAGGGAAAAGAGAAAGACTGTTTCTTTAAAGTCAGTTTGTAATGAATAGTTGGGCTCATGATTCCTATTTCACTCTGATAAAAGATGGACTTCTCTGTCCTTCGGTGTCTCTGCAGGCAATATTGCAAGGACGTACACCGAACAGTGTGTGGGGATTCTGACAGAGCTCCTGGGGCTCCAGCAGGAACATATCACTTCAGGTAATCATCTGCAGGTTGTTTGCCTGGCTTATGCTTTCAGGAGGTGGCCCTGCTGGGGCTTGTGGTCCCAAACTTGAGGCTCTGAAAGGCACTTGGCTTTTCATTTAATTGGCTTCTTCAGGGGGAAGTCTTCTGGTGGAGTGGGGGTTTATAGTGTGACCAGACATTGTAGTTTTTCCTTCCTTAGGAACTGCCCTTCGTGATGAAGGGGGAGATGTTCATAGTCGTGTTCATGGTCCGATGTGGACTCTCCTTTCTGGCTGCTGCCTTAGGGAGCGAGGACTCGGCAGAGGCATTTTAGTGACCATTGGGGGGCCAAGATGATTATTAGATCTCTTAAGTCTTTGTGATTTCTGTTCCTCATATAATAGTCTGATTCCATTGTACGCAGGCTTCTCTTTTTCTTCTGCTGCCATCAGGTCTAACTGCATATCATTGCTGTTTCTGCCCTCTCTTTTAAATGGTCTTGCTTTCAGTTTTGAAAATCACACATTGCATTCAGCTGTTGAAGTAGCTGTTAGAAGCTGCTGGTGTTTCTGTAAGTGGGCAGCAGAGCCTTTAAAATTTTGACCTAAAGTTCATGAGACTCATTTTGCATTGGTGTTAGTTTAAATTTGTCATTTTAACCTTGTGTGTCTGAAGCATCATGAGTCAGTGTCTTTTTAAAGGCTGGGGAATGTCCAGAAGACAGATTGCTTTCCAGCAGCCAGAGCAACAATCTAAAGATTCAGTGCTTTATTTTAGACTTGGTGCGACTTTGCTCTGACAAACACTGTGTCATGGGACTTTGAAGAAGGGTGTCTCAAATCATAGTCAGAAGCAAGGCACTGACCTCCCTAGCTGTGATTTGCAAAGTCTCTTGAGTGGGGTTTTTTGGATTTTATTTCCACCCTGCCCCCCCCCCCAGTGGTTTTATAACTCTGGGGGAATGCTGAGCCTTTTGTTTCATTGCAGCAGTAGTACAGGCTTTTCGGGACCTGGTTTGGCTGTGTCCCCAGTGCACGGATGCCGTGTGTCGGGCGCTGCCTAGCTGTGAAGATGCCATCCAGGACAGTGAGGTAAGGTGGCTTTGTGCCTTGGGCCGGCAGCTGTTGTGGGTGGGTGGACAATGACTGTTTGGCTTTCCTTTCGCTCGTGATTGGTGGGCAAAGATCAGAAATCTTCAGAAGACTTGTTCTCTCGTACCTATTTCACGTCAGCCCTGTCTTTCTGTTAAACAGCGCCTATTTGCTTTTTTTTCTGTGGTTCCTTCAGGGCAAGCAAGCACTGATCTGGCTCCTGGGCACACATGGTGAGAAAGTACCGAATGCCCCCTATGTTTTGGAGGATTTTGTGGAGAACGTGAAATCGGAGATGTTCCCAGCAGTGAAGATGGAGCTTCTGACAGCGCTGGTGCGACTCTTCCTGTCTCGTCCTGCCGAGTGTCAGGACATGCTAGGGAGACTGCTCTATTACTGCATAGGTGGGTTCCCTTCCTTCCGTTTCTGTAGTACAGCCCTCTTGGGACCTGGTTTGGCTGCGGCCCCAGTGCGTGGCTGCCGCGTGTCGGCATCCTGGCTGTGAGGAGGCCATCCAGGATGGCCAGGTAAGGTGGCTTTGTGCCTTAGGCTGCTACGTGGTCCCTCGCTGTCTGGTTGGTGAGTGTAACAGGCTTGATAGTATCCCTGGGAATCTGTTTTTAGTAATTAAGGGTTAATCTGGATGATAGAGTTCTCCATAAATTATGTCCCTCTAATTTCCAGAGGAGGAGATGGATATGGCAGTACGAGACCGTGGATTGTTCTACTATCGCCTTTTGCAGTCTGGTGTGGAGGAAGTGAAACGGGTCCTGTGTAGCCCCAAGTCTGACCCTTCTCTGGGGCTCCTGGAAGACCAGACTGAGCGACCTGTGAATACCTGGGCTTCAGAGTTTAACACTCTTGCACTGGTTTACGGCAGAGAGCGCTGGGCACTCGTCAATGCTTACCAGCCAGCAGAACCCTCTTACACTTGTTCTCCTTGTACTGACTCCAGGAGCAGAGACACAGGTAACCCGCCTCCCCTTCATCTGGGATCCATTTTCCTCTTGTCAGTAAATGTTCTCACGGGATTTCTTTGGAAGAAGATCACTGTGCTTTGAGAATTCTGTCTTAGTGTTCTGACTATCTTGTGCAACGCATGGATGTGATTCCAGCCCTCTTCATCTAATGGCTCCATAAGATGTTCTTTGTGAAATTGGGAGCTGCAACTTATACGCTGCATCTCACGTGTTTGTGGTTTCATTTCAGAGTCACTGATTTCTGAAGAGAGTAAAGAAATCCTCACGGCTCATCCCGATACAGGCAACCTGACCTTAATTTCTGATGTTTACCTGACTGCAGAAGAGTTTGAGAAGACTTGGCTGAGCTTGGAGATGAGCTGCCACCTCTCTCTGCCCTGGTGTGGGACTGTTCAGCTGGATACCATACAGACGGCTCTTCACGTTGTCCACATCCAGACCATTGCTATGAGCAAAGCTGGCATCCGGCCATGGAAAGCTTATCTCAGTGCTCAGGATGACACGGGTTGCCTCTTCCTAACGGAGCTCTTGCTTGAGGCGGCAGATTCGGAGATGCAGGTGTCAGTGAAGCAGAGTGAGGCAAAGCCGGAGGCACTGCAAACCTTTATTTCGGTGTTAAGGACAGTCATGGGGGCAGTTGCTGGACTGGGGTCCTGATTGTTCCCTGCTCCCATTAGGATGCTTGCTCAGGGCACAGGAAAAGTTTCTTTTTCTGGCTTTGTTTGCCAGATGCTGGTTTTGTACTTTTAAACTTCAGAAGCGTTGGCAGCCCTTTCCTGGAGCAGAGCTGGGTCCAGCAAGCGCGTGTGGTGTGGGGGTGGCTGCAGCTAGAGAACGGGGCAGGGCGAAGGGTCCGTCCTCCCTCTGGGCTGGGGGAAGGACGAGGTAATGCATTCGTGAGCCCGCTGCTTCTGCGTGAGTCACAGGAGTGGTGGCAACTACGGTGACTGTCACAAGACGCTAACGTGACTGATGGAACCAGAAATGAGCAAAATTCAGGGATGTGTTTTGGAGAGATTGTTAATGAGAATTGTAAATAGTTCAGAGCCTGCAGGACTCTGCTACGTATCTCACATTAACAGGAACAGTGCAGTGGAGAGCAGTATTTAGTGGTTGGCTCCCTTTACGTATGATTTAGTTTTCTGTCTGATAGATGGATTTCGATAGTAGCTTCACTTATGGGTGAACAGAGCTCTGCTGTGCCAGAGATGGGAGGACAGGGTACATCATGCTCACTAGAAACAGCATGATTCTTTTTCAAGAGAAAGAAGTGCATTTTCTAGTTGAAATGTGTTACTGTAATCATGAATCACCATCTCTGAAATTCACCCTCTCTGAAATTCCCCCCCTCAGGGCTACTGTAAGAAAACGCAGCAGTGTGCAGGTTGTGTGTGGTGTGTTTGTGTGAGTTAATGTGGCCTGAGTTTTGTAGCCTGCATCACTTTGGCTGTGTCAGCGAGCTGTCAGTCCTTGGTGCTCACACCAATAATGGAAGAATTGCTGTTGAGATGATTAACCTGTATGGAATATTAATTTTTTTGCTGATACTGATTTTTACCATTTGTTACTTTGTAACTGGAATGGGTATTTAAAGGTTTCTTTTCTGTGTACTAATTTCTGTGCAGTATTGTCATCCTGTCCTTACAGTACAGCACACGAGATGATGCAGTACTTTGTGACTAAGTTTTTACAGTTTTTAAAGTTATATTCTGACCAGCCTCGGGACTTGTTTTCTGACAAGTATGTCGACAGCACACCATCTGCTCTATTGAAAGTTACGGAGAGTCGGACTTTGTACAGCGTCCTGCTCACAGCCGTGGTTTACACGCGGCAAAACCCTGCAGAAGGCTCCTTGGCTTATGGTTGGGGTACGTCAGTTACTGTAACGGGGCTTTGTGGTACGCTATGAGGAGTGGCTTTAACCCTGTTCTGTAAGATTTCTTGTAATTTTTAATTTCTTTTAATGACTGTATTGTACCTTTAAATTGCAGTATACCTTCCATGCACTTCACTGAAACGCTGCTGTCGCTGTTAAACAACAGGGTTTAGGTTTTATTTCTGATTTTCCTAATAAAAATGTGAAATATTCCTGGCTGTTTTCTGGAGTACTTGTTCGTTCAGCTCTGAAGTCTGCGGGATCGTTACCGTGGATCTGGAGGGCATAGCAGTTGGGCTCCTGCCTGTGTGTCAGACAAGGCTTTTCTCTCCCAACTTCCTTGAAGCAAGGCTTTAACAAGCAATTGTGCAGCAATTTATTTCAGTCTCGTGCCAAATTACTGGAACAGGCGAGCTACCTAGGGGTGAATTCAAAGGTAGATAGCTGTAGCAGGGCTCCTATTCACAGTTTCCGGGGTCTTCATGTACATGTTGCTTTCCTGTTGTTAAGGAAAGTTTCACTGGAGCGCTCGCATTATGCTGTTTTCAGGGAAAAAAAAATAGTTGATTGCTTATTGGCAAGCTATCATTCACTCTGCGGTGGCTAGGCCGAGTCTGGGATGGGACTCGGAGCCTGTAGGCTTTTATCCAGACCCCTTTCTTGATGAATGAACAGGTCCGGAGTCTCTGATAACTCGCAGATTTTTATTTCAGTTAATTTTAACAGAAATTATTTATTTCTAAACTAACCACACCCATAGCTTGAATGACGAGAGAGCAAATATTGGCATGTCGTGCTGTCCTGGGGAGGAGTTTGGTCGGACTCTTCTCAGAAGGAAGAACCTGTGCAGCTCTGGGTAAAGGAAGCCAAATTCCGGAGGCAAAGCTCACCTGCAGCAGCTGCGGCGGTGTCCCTGCCTGCTCTGCGATGGCGACCTTCGAGGAGCAGACGGAGTGCGTTGTGGAAGCCTTGTTCTCTGACCTCCTAGGCGAAGATGAGAGTGATTGCCGGAGCCTGCAGACAGACTTGGGAGGTAGGGCCGGTGTGGGAGTTAAAAATGGTTGGTTTGCTGCAGATGACAGAGGAGTTTTGACTGAACACTTGCAGGAAGGAGGCTGTAGCTTGGGGTCCTTGGGTTTCCTAAAATGCAGCCTTGTGATGGTTTCCAAGTTATCTCTGTTCTGGGGGAAAAGTTAGAGCAAGGCAAAGTTGTTTGAACCCCGGGCAGCCCACAGCTGCAGCCTGCCTTGGCAGCGTCGCCAATGGGGGCTGTGATGGACGACCACCCTGTTGTCCACTCCTCGGGGCTGCGGGTGCTGGCAGCGGTGCCGGCAGGGAAGGTGCTGCCGGCTGCTGTGCCCCACGCAGGTCTGTAGGTCCCGAGTAACTTGCTCCCAACCATCGGGGAGGGACAAGTTTTAACTGCCATTATCAAAAAGAAAGCTCATATTGCTTATTGGATAAAACCAGTTGCTTTAACGTCTAAGACAGAATGCTGTCTTTGCTTCACAAAGCTCCCAATGTAATTTGGGCTACTTTGGTTTTCTGGGCAATGCTGCAAGAAACCCAGAATTTCACCCGTGTTCGTATCGCTTTTCCCATTACTTTGTTGGCAACAAACCAGTTAAAACATCCCAAGAGACACTGGGATCCTGCTGGCACCACATAGCAAGCAAAGTCCATTTCTCCCAAGCTTCATGGAAGTTTGTCATTTTGCCTAAAGCAAAAGTCTCCGTTAGCGTATTGCTCGTTTCCCTCTCCTGGATCAGACGCTCGTGCCTGTCCAGAGCTGTGAAACTGTCCCCGAACCCCGGGGGGGACGCAGGCGCCTGAGCCGGACGAGCTAAGGTGGAATTAGCGGCTGGATGAGGGAGGGGGGTTGGATCAGGAAGCGATGCCTCCAGATAAAGTTGCCGGGTGCTTTATGTTGAAAGATCCTGCTTTCAGTTCCTCTTGACTTTGTCAAATGTGGAAATGGTTTTGCTGAAACTTTCAGCGTTGGGTAGCTCCTTCTGGCTGAACCCTGTTTTGGTAATATTCAGAAAAAATAAATAACATACTCTGTTGTTTTTTTCCCCCTCAGGATGTGTTAAGGGGAAAATATTTTAACTGAGGTGTACACACCCCCTCCCCCACCCCCCCATTAAGTCATTTAGCTGAGAAGTTCTAATGGTTTTATATACTTGAAATTTGTGAAGCATGCCTTTTGCTCCTTTGTGAAAGCCTTCCCAAATTTGGGTCACTATGAGACTTTGAAATATTGCAATTTGCGGTTGCTCGGAAGAGACCTTCAGTATAATATTTAAGGTCTCCGAAGACTGAATGCCATGATCCGCAGCCTCGAAACGCTGGAGAAATGCAGGCAGGCCTTTCCCGTCCGATGGATGCTGCTGTGTCACTGCAGTCAGAAGAGAGACAGGAGATGTTTTCCGAGTCCTCTGACCTTCCTCGCTGGCTTCTGGCAGCCTGGGAGGAAGGAGCTGCCGGAACCTGGAGGGGTAAAAGAGCCCTTAGGGATGTCCTTGGCGAAACGGGAGTGGGGATGAACGGAGACACGAGCACAAAGCAACCGAGGTGGGAGGGAGGAGACGTGGACAAACCCGTGGTGCGGAGCCCCTTGGCCCCTGTAAATCACCCAGCGCTTGAATGGCTGTATAATATTTCCTTGGGACTTTGGTTTTGCATTTCCTAATGTGTCTTCTCAGAGGTCTCCCCTGCGTTCACCTCCCGAGCGCCTGAGGCAGTGACAACCATAGTGCCGTTGCAGACCGCGCTCTGGACACGGTAGGCAGCTCAAGAGGCTGGGCTGTCAGCGTGTGTTCTCTTCCCCCATCTTTAGTGGTTTGTGATGCTCCAGAGCCCGAGCAGTCTGTGGAAGAGCTTCCAACCACGTTTGACCCAGTCGTGATCGCCAGTCGCCTGCGGCGGATGGGGGACCAGTGCAACATGGATTTTGAAAGCATTTACTCAGAGGATCTTGCTGAAGTGCTCAAGGGGAAGGTAAAGCGCACCTTGTCCCGCCTGGCCAGCTCCTTGTCTGTAGGCCAGCCTGGTGCTGGAGAATAGCAAAAGCCTGGGGAGCAGCACGGCTTGTGCGGCAGGAGTTGGGGGGTCTGAGGGGAAGGCAGCCCCATTTCTGTGTCACGGGTGGCGTGCGAGCCGCCAGGACAGAAGCTGAAAGGGGCACTGAGGGAGCTGCCTTTTCTCCTGCCCTCTTCCAGAGGAGCTGCTTTGTATCACCTGAGAAGCCGTGGAGCTGCCTGGGTCGCCCTGCCATTGCAGGAGATGCTCTGCAGTCTGGGGGCGGCGGGGGCAGCTCCTTGAGGGGAGGAAGGAGGAAGACTGTGGGGAGAGAGTCAGAGCAGGTGCCGCAGCCTGCCCTGCGGCCAGAGCTCCGGTGCGAGCGCTGCAGGCTGCTCCAGCGTCAGCTTCGTTGCAGCGCTGGTGAGACTGCCGGTTGTCCTCCCCGGTCCTTCAACCGCGCTGCAGTTCGTACAAGCCGCAGTGAAGGAGAGCCCTGCCTCCGACATCCGCGCTGTCTGGGCATCACCAGGAAGCTATGAGGTCATCTGCTGTAGTCATGGGTAGAAGCAGGAATTTACCTGAATGTTGCATTTTGAACCTAGACTGACTTATCACGCTGACGTCTAAAAAGAAGCTCAAACTGCCCTCTTGATGCTTACAGATGGAGAAGTTTGGGACCGCCGTGGAGACTCTCAGCCAGCGTTGGTGCGACCAGAATCCTGAGCTGGTCTATGAGAGAGCTTTTCTCTCTGTTTCTGTGAAATTGCTGATGCATGTTATTAAGAAAGTCTCGGCTATGGTGCAACCCATCCAACTCATAAAAGCGATTAATGGAAATTCTCGAGTGAGAAACCACATCGAGGCCTGCGGCGGATGGGTAAGGATGCGAAGGTGGTGGTGATGTTTGCCTGGATGTTCATGGCTCTTCCTTCGTGTGTCTCACCTCTCCAACCTGCCTCGCTCGTCAGTGGTACCCGGTGTGTCCCCCAAGACACACGCACCGGCTAACTCTGCGTATAGCCGTGGGTACGGCTTTGCTGAGCACCTCGGTGAAGTCTTGCTGGAGTCAGCATCAAATTTCCCATCTGCTTCTCCATCGCAGGGTTTAATTCCTTATCTTGGTATCTTGGGGGCTCAGCTTGCTACCTTAGATGAGAAAATAAAGAAGGATGGGCCAGACAAAAAGTGCCGTCCTGCTCACGCAGCTTTACAGACCTCGCTTGGTGCATTTTACCAGGGGAAGGGATGAAAATGCTCCGGGAGAGGGTCACGGCGGGAGGCAGGTCGCTTGTCCCACCATCCCGCACCCTGCTCTTTCTGCTGGTTCCTTTAAACCCGCCTTGAATTCTTTCTCTAAAACACATGCACGTTGTTTGTTTTCAGGAGAACTTGGACAACTGAGAGAAAGGGCTCTGTTACGTTCCAGAAGGTGAACCCAGGCTCTTTGTTGATTTAACTCGGAGAAATGCTGCTGTATTTCTTCAGGAGACTGCAAGCAGAACTCCACACAAAAGCACCACGTAAAAGAGATTCCATATCACTGCAAGCAAAAATTAATAAATGTTTATTGTTACCAATTTGTTTTTCTTTGTGTGTTTCTCTTAAATTTAGCCATGAAAGTGGGAATCACTCTTATTCAAGGTTCCTAGGTTAGTGCTTAGTGCCGCAGACTGCTCAGGTGAATATTTGTTTTAAAACGCGTTTCTGTAAGTTATTCTAAAGATCTGTCTGTTCCTCTCAGGTGATTCAAAGGCTTATTTTTGCAAAATTAAAACTTGACATCGTTTTAAACTAAGAGTGATTGCTCTTTCAGAGTGATCAGCAGCCCTTTGCCTTTTAGCAGCTGGTTACGGAAATCTTGTAGCTATTCCGTACCCAATCTGCAGGAAAACACAGAAGGGGAATGCATTTAATGGCTAGTTACAATCGGAAAGAGACACAGACCTGGTGCAGCCAGGCTGAAGTCTTGGTGCAAAATGTGAGATATTGGAAAGATCCAGGTTGTGATTCCCATACCTTTTATTGTGGGTTGTTGGTTTTTTTTTGGGGGGGGGGTTGAGAGTTCTTGGTTTTAGTTTAGTTTTGTTTTCCCCGCTTCTGCGAGTAGAGAAAATGGATGGCTTTCGAGAACTTTGCTCCCTGCATCTCCTTCCCACTTCGGAACGACCTCCTCTTTGCCCTATGGGTTTTTTAAAGTACCTGTAAGTGTTACTGAAGGTGAGTGAGGTGAATTTAGGCTGGCGTAATTAATTGGATTTCTATAGTCCACTGGAGTCGGATTTGACCCTCTCTTCTGGCACAAGCTGCCTTCCCCGCAGCGAAGCACAACCCCGGGGAAGGGGGCTCAGCTGCTGCCCCCCACGCTCGCCCCTCCGGACCGTGACCCAGCAGGGCTGTGCTGCCGGTGGCGGCTGTCACGGTGCTTGAAGAACTCAGATGTTGGGGTGCTTGGCTCTGGTCTCCAACATCTCCGGGGCACGGTGCGAGGGGAAACAGCCGGGTACGCTGGAGGCACGTCGTGGCCGAGGGACCGGGCAGCTCTGCTCGGGCACGAGGCTCCTGCCCGGCTCCGTGCTGCCCACCCTCGCCGCGGGGCACACGCGACGTGCGGGTGGTTTTAAAGGGAGGAGCTAGGGCTCCAGGTTATGTGTTTTATTTTGTTATTTGACCGTGATATCTGTTACGCACTAATTTCCTTTAAGACTTGTGATGAAGTCAGTAAACCACAGCCTGCCGTGAGTGCTCTCCGGGCTGGTGCTTTCCGCTGCGGCGCGCATTTGACATGTCCGTTCCCAGGTTCGGCAGGGCAGTCGCGCTCGGTCTCCGGCAACATGGACCAAAGCGAGATTTTGCTGCAAAACCTGGAAAGGGCCCAAAGCAAGAAGCTCAACCGAAAAGAGTTTGTAGAAGAGTTTTTGGTAAGTTTGCTTCAAGCGCGGCTCTGTGTTTCTGTTGATTTTAAAGGGGACCGCTCAGTCACTTCTCAAACGGGGATGTGATTTGCATTTGACAATAAGGTTTTCTATGAATTTTGCAGCAGAAAGAGACACAAGAGTTAACTGCTGTAAAAGGAATGTAAAGACAGAAATTCATTTAATGGTTTGCATTCAAAGTAAAACTCTTTGCTTTTTAAATAATTACCCGAGTGCTTCCTGTTTTCTACTTTGCGAATGCGCTTGTCAGGATGCAGTTTCACTTCGCCTGGTAATACAAGGGGGGGTATAGTGAGGGATGTGGAGCCACTGCTCCTTCCCCCCATTGCAGTCTGTTAAATCTGTGATACACGTGTTCCTGCCAGGGATCTCCAGTCGCTACTTGAGATAGCTTTTCCTTTTTTCATTTCGATAGAGCCCCCCTGCTGCCCCTGTACCACCTGCAGAGCAGGGAGCGGGTGCTCAGAGAAATGCCCTGTGGACCCGAGACTGTCCCACCTCCCGTGGACACCGGGCACCGTGGCCAAGGCGTGGGGGGACGGCGATCCGAGCGGCTGGACGGGCCCTTTCTCCAGCCGCCCGCGCTGCGCTGTTACGTGGAAGGGCTTGTGCATCCTTTTGCAATGAGTGCATGTGCTCTACGTCCCGCGGTGCTTCTGGCCCCTCCTGGAAATTAATTTCTTCTTCCATAAAGGCAAAACTAGCAAAAAATGGTGATGGCTCTCACCTTCCCCGGCATTCTGCAGTGTCTCGCTGCCGATCTATCAGCTGGAGGAAGGTTGCTCTGGTAGGCTGCCTGGGCTGCTCTGAGAAGCAAAGGCATTGCCCAGCTTCAGCAGACATAGGGAGGAGTGAAAGTGGTCCACTCGTAAGATCTGAGATGTCTCAGACACCAGAATAACCACTGGCCCTGAGACAGACACACACACACACGTGTGCGCGTGCCGGACAAGGATTGCATCATCCAGTGGTCTCTGGGGAAGGTGCAGGGGTTACTTAGGAGTGCCCACAAGATCCAGCCCTGCGTTGTTGTACCAGTGAAGGCTGGCACTTCAAACCCTTGGGAAAAGCTTAGTGCTCGGTTTCTAGGTGTCCGGGTTGGAGGGAAGTGATTAATCTGAGCCTGCAGTGACAGTCTGTTGTTCCATGGAACAAAGCGCTGTCACAGGCTGCTGAATTTCCCCCCCTCGCTGCCGTGCCGGGGTTGTGCTGTGCCGTGGCGAGGCAGGAGGCTGTCGAGCCCCGGTGCATGGGCTAGTTCTGGCAACCAAACGTACCGTTCATTTTCTCACCAAAATGGCAGGTAGAAGTGGTCAAGGCTGTGCTTCCTCTTGAACTGGGAAGAGATCTTCCCAGCATGGCCCGAGTTGCCGGCCACTTTTGCAAGCGCAGAAGCTTTAACAGGCAATTGCGATGGCTTTTGCGTTTCCAAACTTGGTAGCAATGTGCGATGCTATTTTACCATCCTAATGCCCCCCCTCTCTTTGTGTGAACAAGCATTTGTACATGCAAATTGTGGTGGTGTGACTGTAAACGACGGGGCTTTTTTGTTTAAGTCTCCTTTTTTCTATTTGTGCAGGCTCACATCCAGAGTTTGATCCTTACTGCTCTCGCTTGCTTTCTCATACGTAGGCATTTCCCAGGCAGTTTTATGTCAGTTTATGCAGGGACAGAAAGGTACGGCGATTCAGAGCCTCAGCTATGAGGAGACTGGCTTCAGGACTAAGTGATGCCCCTTCCATGAAAGCTTACCCTGGAAGTTGGGGTTGCATCGGAAGGAGGCAGGGGAGGATGCGACGGACAGCAGAACAGCTCAGGGGGTTACAGGGATGTGTAGTCTACAAAACCCATCCTGCTCCCACCACTTCCATCACACTGTGCCTGCCGCCATGTTCTTGATTAATAGAGACCAGACACGTGGACTGTCCTGGGCCTCCTGTACCTTTGTCCTGACTCATTCCATCCAGGTCAGTGAGATGTGCCTCCTGGGGTATTATAGCTGGAGAGCAGCAGAATTTAGGGTTTAAAAATTGCAGTTTAATGTTAAAAAACAGCAACTCTGACTTGGATCTGAATCGGAATATCTGTGCACAGAAATACTGTGGAGATGAGATACATGTTCTATATACATTTTATCTGCTAAAGGGGCTGCTTGGCATGGTCAGGTACGTACGACCTACAAAGCCCTCCAGCTCCTGATGTGGCTTTTTGGGCAAATATCATTATTTGTAGCTTAACACAGGCAGGTCCTGACTGGTGTCCTATCTTAGCGGGTCCTCATCTAGAGCTGGCTGGAGTCAAGGGGAGTTTTGCAGCTCTCCTGCAGCTGGTAATACGTCGGGTCTGCAGCAAGGAAGGACAGGGGATGGGATTCTCAAAACTGGATGAGAACTTTTGGGAGAGCTGAAAGGCAGATGCTTATGAGCTCCTGTGGGAAGGTCACTGGTGAGCTGACTCTCGAAGTGATTTACGGTGAGCACCCAAAAATCAGGGCCCCGAAACCATCAGGACTCCCGTGATTCCTGCTCACGTGCTGTCATGCCAGAGCTGCAGCCCCCGAACCTTCTGGCATGCTGCCGGTCCCAGCAGGAGGGTCTACCGCCTCTTCAGCATTAAGTCCTTCAACCACGGCACTACATTTGTTCAGTGACCCTGAGACCAACGGGCTGATTTTCCCCATTTTCCCCACACCATGAGCAGCTGAGCCACTGTTCCCACTTCGTGTTAGCAGCTCAGGGGGTCACCATGGGGTGTGCAGGAGGTGTGAGCGACTCTCTCACCTTACAGCTCAGGTGTGCCCGTGGTCCTTTCCCTTTGCTCTTCTCCCCTGCACACCTTTCTTTTTTATAAAAGCACACGATACTGAGGGTTCTCCTGTGTCAGCCTGAGTCTCTGGAGCCCAGCAGGGATGTCCAGGAGAAGGGCTGTGAAGGTACAACTCCGGGGTGGTGGGAAAGGAAGACTCGTCCATTGGAGTGTCCAACCGTAGAGACACTGATTAGAGAAATGGCCTTTTGGTTTAAATCGAAAGCACCCCTGGGTGGCATGAAAAGTGGCTAGGTGGACAAAAAATTATGAAAGAAAAAATACAGCAAGAATGGTGCTTTTGAAGTTGATGGTATTGAACAGTGTGTTATTCAGAAGCTGATGTCAGTGAAATAAAATTCTATGCTTTGGCAGGAAAAAGATGCTTGAACTCTTCAGGAGTGCTGCAGCTTTATCCTGGAAATGAAAGAGCTGAGAGACTCATACCCCTAAGGGTCTATCCTAGGACTCCTTCTCCTTTCTCTTTCATCTGCGCGCGTAGCTACTTTGCTCCGATTGCTCGTGCTCCTTTAGTGGCTCCAGCATTGCTGTTTGCACCTACAGAAGGGAGCATCTTTACCAAAGTGAGAAAAATCAATTGATTTATCTGTCTTTTCTGATATAATTTGTTAAAGGTGGTTTAACATTGTTAGTCCTCTTATCTAGGTGCCATTTATACCGAGAATGATTCCCCTGTGTGTCACTTATTTGTGAGGGCGATGCTTTATGTGCTGTATAAATGCATCGTTTCACTTCAGAAGCCTACGTGCCCGAGCCTCGTGTGGGCACTGCCTCAGCACACACTTTCCATTCTTCAGAAGCCTGTGCTGGGGCTTTCAGGTGGCTTCTGTCTCTATTCTTGCTCTGAGCACCTTGAGAAAAGCCACTCAGGAAAGAATTAATGGTGCAGACCTTGCTTTGTGGTAGTGAACCGGGTCAGGCTAGAGACCTTCACACGTACTCTCTAGTAGTGTGTTGTATGTAGCACATCTGCTGTAATTTGTTCCATTCTTTTATCACAGAAGCTGAAAAGGCAGTCAACAAAGTACAGAACGGATAAAATCTACCCTACAACAGCATCTGAGCAACCAGAGAATATCAAGAAGAACAGATACAAGGACATCTTACCCTGTAGGTTGGAAATGGCAAATGTTCCTATTCAGCCTTTTTGGGTTTTTTGTTGTTGTTTTGGTTTTTTTGCTAGCTTGAGTCTTGTCTCTTCCTCAGGCATTGCCTGCACAGTTGCTTGCATGTCAGCGTATCACTGGCTGTCAGTTGCCCTTGAATTCTGCTGCTCAGATTTAAGGCTTTACCTTTGGCTGTCACAGTGCATGATCTGGAAGACTTTTGGCATGTATTTTCTACAGATAGAAGAAGTTCTGTTCAGTAGGAAAAACATCCTCTAATGATTGTCCTTGCAAACCTTCTGGGTAGTATTGCAATCACTTTGGACAAAGATGCCTCCATGAGGTACAAAGCAGATTACAGACAAAAACTGTTGTGGCTTGTCCTGGCTTGGTGCAGTAGTCTCCAAAAAAGAGTCTGTCCTAGGATCAGAGCAGACTGTCCCTTTCATCCCCTCTAGCTTGAAAAAAAAAAAAAAAA
>VXBL01005791.1:60923-95232 GCA_013400195.1 Aramus guarauna
AAAAAATCAAAACCCATGACCTCATTTGAGCCTTTAAGATGGAGTGCAGGGTGATTCCAGGCTTGCCTTGCTCCGTGGTCAGAGGAGAGAGTGGTGTTGCACGGGGGTACCGGCAACACCTTCAGCTCTTGCCTAAGCCCTCACCACCGCTCTGAAGGCGAGCTGGCCTGTCTGCTGCCCGCCTGTAGGCAATGGCAGTTCTGTGCAGGCCACCCGTAGGCGCAGGAGGTGGCATTCGCTGCCTGCTCAGCCACTCATCTGCTCTGGGATGAGCTCTCTGGTGTCTGTGCTCCCCCAAAGCACCTTGTGCTGCAGTCTGAGGAGCTCAGCGACCATGAAAGACAAACAGTAACTGCCGCTTCTTCTGCTTTTGTGCCTGCAGTTGACCACAGCAGAGTGAATTTGTCCCTGATCACATCAGATGCAGATTCTCATTACATCAATGCCAACTTCATCAAGGTATTGCTTCTTTCATGGTCTTTTGCCGTGCAAAGGTGTTTGTAGGAGCTGTTGGTGCTGTCTGGTTGAGTTGTGCCCAGAGGAGCAGGTCCTGTGGCTGTGGTGAGTGAAGGGACTAGTTTTTGGCCTGTGCTCAAGGGTAATCGATGTAAAGATGATGTGGACAATCAGTGAGCCCTTCACAAACACCCCTTGCAGCACAGAGGCACCGGGCTACAGGGCAAGGGACGTGTGCTCACGCTGGGGCAGGTGATGGAACAGTTTGTGGCTCACAGCCCCGACTTCCTTGTCAATGTTGCTGCCTTTGGTGGGTGTCAGTGGTGCAAAATTGCCTGTGGCCAGAATCGCCCTGCCTGAAACCAGTGCACAGGCAGGAAGCTTTGCACTGCAGCACAGCTGCGGCCCACTGCAACGGCGAGCAACAGGGCAGGTCACCGTGGGCCGGTTGTCCATCAGGAGCTCCGTGTGTTTGGGGACTCTCCTGTGCTCATGACCCTTCCAGACCTTCACAAGGGGATCACGGTTCGTTCTTTGGCCAACAGCCACAGATGTGCCAAGCTGCGCACTGGAGAGCTGGATCAGCTGTTGCAACATCACCTCCAAGCTCCCAAACTGCAAGAACGGGTGGTCTCTGGGAGCAGATCTCACCTCAAGCCCAGCTCCCTGGCTTGGGTCTGCTTTGGGAGGTGTGCACAGTGTTGGTTTCTGGATGCTTAATTTAACGTAGGTGCCTAAAATTTAACTATAAAAAGCCCTTCTAAATCTTTAATGGGCTCGTTGGATAGAAGTAAGATTCAGCAAGAGGGATGACTTTTATTTCTGCTAGTGAGCTATGCAAATATGTCTCTATGTCTGATTTGAATGCTGTTTTAGGGTGTCTATGGGCCAAGAGCGTACATTGCAACCCAGGGTCCTCTCCCCACTACTGTCATTGACTTCTGGAGGATGATCTGGGAGTATGAAGTCTTGGTAAGGTGCAGATTTATATTCCTTTCTGTTTTGTTAAAAAGGAAAGCTGTCCGTAGTCCTTTTTGACTAAGCAGACAGTGGGAGCAGTAGGGTTTTACTCCCGATGCTGTGTGTGCCCCACATCCTTCCCGTGAGCCTCCTCCACACTCGTGCTGAGCGTGCTGAGGCAGGAACCTGCTCGTGGTGGTCTCTGCATTCGGGCTCTGAGCGGGAAAGGTCCTTGCGCCCAGGCGATGGGCGATGTCCTGAGTTTGATTTGCCTGGCAGTCCGGGACTCTGGGGAAGGCAGGGCAGCTCACAGAACTTCCTCATTGCTGCTAAGTACCCGCAGGTGATGAGTTTGATTTTGCTGCCTGGATAAGAAACTTGTGTTCAGACTTTTCTGACAAACCTTCTTTCTGCAGACTGTGGTCATGGCTTGCATGGAGTTTGAAATGGGAAAGGTGAGTAACGTGTCAAAGACGGCCTCTGCCGTGACAGTGCCTGGGCAGGGTGGAGAGATGCAGATTTTTATTAGATCCCATTAGCGACAAGCAAGTTTCTGTTTGATACGAGCTGTTTCCTGAGTTTCCAGGAACTTGGTTTTCTTAAACTGTTTCCAGTAGTGTAGCTAGCCTCCTCGGAAGGGAAAACCCAGCAATGATGGCTGCAGGGTTGGAGCTGGCTGGTTGCAAGAGCCGGGCATCCCCCCAGCACGAGTTTTGTCCTGCAAAGTGAGGCAGGAGGTGGTGTGGGTGGGCCGGTAGTGAATAACCAAACATGTCCTGCTTCTTGCCACAGAAGAAATGCGAGCGTTACTGGGCAGAGGCGGGCGGCTCTCCCCTGCAGTGCGGTCCTTTCTCCGTGGCCTGTGTGAGTACAGCTGCCGCGAGCACCGTGTCACATCACATGCTCTGGAAACTCATGTCATCCGCAGAAAATGTGACTCTAACTTCTCATTCTGCAGGAAGCCGAAGAGAAGAAAAATGAGTATGTGATTAGGACTTTAAAGGTGACCCTGAATGAGGTAAGAAGAAAAGGTCAAGGCAGGAAATGCATCATGGCTCGCTTTATTGTATAAACAATACATTGAAATATGGCACACTTTGTGCAGAAAATTTTATGCTGCTCAGCCTGCTGTTTTAGTAAAAAAATTAACTAACTCAAACCTCAGTTTCTGAAGGTGTTTGCCAGTGGTGACAAATCAAGCCCTGGGCAAGTGAGGCCAGCAGGTAACACCAACAATGTCGTTAAGATGGCAACGCTGCTTTTGCAGCTGCAAACTGCACCTCTAACCTTTGCCTGCCGACACAAATGGGAACTGGAGATGTCTGTAGCACACCGGCTTCCCCTCGCCGTGCCGACGTCCCGATCCGTGCCTGCGGGAGCTGCGGCAGCGTTCCCTCGGTGTCCCCGGACCCTGCCGACGCTCTTCTCCTCTTGCAGGAAATCCGCACCGTCCACCACTTCCACTATAAAAACTGGCCGGACCACGACGTCCCCTCATCCATTGACCCCATCCTGGAGCTCATCAGCGAGATTCGCTGCTACCAGCCGGACGACAGCGTCCCCATCTGCATCCACTGCAGGTGGGTGGGCCGCTCACCGGTGGGGAAGGGGTCCTGGCCCCCTGACCCCCGTGCTCTCGCTTCCCAAACGGCCATGGGGGGTGGCAGCCGGCGCAAACCTGGAGTCGAGCTGCTCTCATAGGAATTGCTGAGGCAAAGGTGTCCTCTGAGGACAGCCATCATGGCCGGGCGGCCGGGAAGGAGACGGCAGGCCAGCGACAGTTCGGACACCCCCAAGACTGGGCATGTCCACGTGTGGGCTGGTCACTGCGGGAGGACCGAGAACAGTTCGCAGGAGCACGAGCTGTGCCTTCCAGCCTGCAGCAGAGCTGCGGGCCGATGGAGCCTTACGTGGGGCGGGTGAAGCTGCCGCAGGAGCGGGACGGCCATTGTGCGGGTCTGCACCCTCTGCAGCGTGGGACGGGAGGGTCGCAGGGGATCTTTTTCAAATAACCTTGTCAGAAAATACAGCGTGCCCATCCTCTGACCTCTGCTAGCAACCCTGCTGTGACTGTCATTGCAGTGCTGGCTGCGGGAGAACAGGAGTCATCTGTGCCATCGACTACACCCAGAAGCTGCTGAAGGACGGAGTGAGTGCCAGCCCGGTCTGCGCCTTCCAACGGTGCCTGCGTGCTGCACCGCTGGCCTCTCTGTCTCTCCCTCCTCTCCTCTCCCCTTAGTCTCCCTTTCCCCCCGACCGCATGCAGATGTATTGCAGATGGCAGCCACGAGCCAGAACTCCCTTCAGATCAGGGGGCTTGGCTCTGCGCTGGCCTTCAGTCTTCAATTTGTCTCTCTGCACTTAAGCATCAGAAATCCAGGGCTTCCAAACTAGCACCTTGCCTTCCTCTGGCTCTTCAATAAAAATGTACCTTTTAACAGCGAAGTAACCCCTGGCCTTGCGGCAGGACTCGAAGGAGTGGCTGCTTTCTGTACCGCAGCAACCCTGGGCCCATTGATCTGGGAAATGAGCGTCTTGCCCTTCGTGCCATCCACTGCTGTTACCAATGCTGTTATAAAAAGTCTGTTTTCTGTGGAGTGCAAGATGGCAGGGAGGAGGCAAGCTGGTTCATCATCAAAAATAGCACTTTAAGCAGGCCTTTCGTTAAAAATTCTTGGCAGTAGCAGGCCTGAATTTCGGACGCTGCTCTAAACTGCGTCACGACTTGGAAGCTGCTTGGCTGTAGACCTGTCTTTAATTATTTTTTTTGTCTTCCCTCTTTCTTGCAAGATTGTTCCGGTAAACTTCAGTATTTTCAGCCTGATCCAGGAAATGCGCACGCAAAGGCCTTCCATAGTGCAGACCAAGGTATGTTCGGGAATTTTCACCAACTGGTATAACTCTCCATGCTGGGGCCTCGGCTTTTCCACAGGAGGGTCCGCAGTTCGGAAACACAGAACGGCTGCGCTGCTGGGAACCGGGGCGTGTAGATGGTCTGTAAGGTCCCTTTTCTGAAGAGAAGAATGATTTTGCAGAAATGAATTTGGTAGCTCACCATTTCCTTGTAGACAGCTGGAATAGCTTAGTGCTTGCAGTCTGGTTTATCGAACACTCATGATGTGGAACAAAGGACTGTCCAGGAAATAAAGTGGGAAGTCTTCTCAGCTGAGATAGACTGAAGAGGAAGCTCAATGCAGAACAGCATTGTTTGCGCACCCAAAAACCCCCCCAAATGCTTTGGTGTGAACCCTTTGAAAGCTGTGGCTTCCACCTTTTCTGAGAATTTACCCGGCCCATGGGCCAGAAAGTGGCAGCTTCTCTCAGGGGCTGATGCTTGGTTTGGGTAAGAGGTGACCATTTACAAGTACCACAGGTGCTGGCTCTCATCTCTGCTTTATTTGTCCGGAACACAGGAGCAGTATGAGCTGGTTTACGATGCAGTGATTGAGCTCTTCAAAAGGCAGATTAAAGCACTCGATGCCCAGGAAGATTCTGCTGCTTCACAGGTAAAATTCCCCAGGATAAACACACTAGTGGCCACTTGCAGCCTCGGGCATGCCAGCCGTAACCTAGATTCCTGCTGCAGAGGTCTCCTCTGCAGACCTGGAATGAATCGCCGTGTTTCCTGCTACCCTTTACGCCCAAACGGAGCCTCTTCTCAAGTTATTCCATGAAAATCCAGCTGTTCCCCTGAACGTGTAATGCTTATCACAGGATCTGGCCCCAAGCGAGAGCGAAATTTTCTTCGATCTCAAAACCGTTTTTTCTTTTTATTAAAGTAATGGTGTAATAGCACCAACTATCTCCAGTAAAAGCTGATTTCCATGTAGGTGTGCCAGTGAAACTGGGTTTCATGGAGCGCTCGCAAGCAACAGGGTGACTTTCCGTCTATTTTGGGAAGCTTGGGGCGGTATGGCTGGAAGGGCATGTCTGCAACACGGTGGAGTTCTGGCGAGGCACGACAGCCTGTCTGTGGCAGAGAGTAGGCTAAAATATCTTGTGAAAAAACATGTCAAAGTCTTTCAAATCTGATACACCTCCGAGGAAAAACAATGTGGTCTTGGTATGAAGTTGCGTGTAAACAGGAACATACAAAACATCCATGGTTAAGCTTTTCTTTGCTCTTGCTGTTCTTCTGTGACTGCTAGCATGGACCTTACCTTGCCTGTGTGGCTGTTTGCAGTCTGGCTGAAGGAAATGCATTGCCATTCTTAGGTAAAGGCTGAAAAGTTACAGTTAACTTATTTCGCCAGAAGCTTTTATCTAAAGAATTGGGAACGGGATCCTGCGGTGGGATTCGCGCCTCAGTTTTGCCATGAGATTTGCAGGATGTTCCAAGCCAGAGCTGAGTGAGAAAAGAGCTGGAAAGAGCCTCTTTCCATGTTGTGGACAGTCTGTAAGCAAAGGAGATGCAAGAGTAGGTTGACACAAAACACAGAAAACAGTTCAAGTCCGGATGTGGTTTTGTAGCTCCTGGCCAAACTGCTTGCCTGCCTAAACCTCACTGCCCTCCGCAAGCACTGTGCAGAGCAGGGGGGATGGTCGTGGGCTGGAGTGCCGCAGGTGACACCAGGCTGAGCGCCCACCTGGGGACCCGAAGGCGGAGATGTCCGCGCAGGCTGTTCTGTGGGTGTTTGGAACAGTGGGATGATTGTACGGCTCGCTGTACTCACGTTTCAAAAAAGTGCTGAAAGAATTGCTGTTCTCAGCTTTCAGCTCCAGCTTGGTGTTTGTCACTTCCGAACTGCATTAATCATTAAATGCAGATGGCACAAATTCCAAGTCCTGAAATAGCACGTTTGTGTTCTTTGCATTCTTCTCCCTCACTCTCTTGTTTTCTAACCTTTTCTTTCACTAGGTACAAACAAAGCATCCTGTAGCCAAGCCACTTCTGACTCCGGAGGAAGATATTTATTCTCTGAGATTACTAACGTGGTAAGGCCGTAGCACAAATATCCCCTGGGTTAGTATTTTCATTCACCCATATGATTTCAGGAAGATGCATTTTTGTATGTGTGCTTTGTGACACAGTTCTGTTTGAATGTTGCATTTTGTTTGTCAGCAGGATTTGCAGCCTCCCTCGAGTCCCACTTCGACTGTCACATTTGTTCCTAACGTAATTCCTGCTCTTCTCTCTGACGTGTCTCTGAGACTGAGCTCTCAGCCTCTTCCCCGCATGCCATTATCTGTCCCCCTCTTCTGCCTGTTTCACGTTGTGCTTACACCGTGTTTCACATACAAGCTGAAAACACGTCACAGGCCAGTGTTAAAAAAGGCTCATGCACGTAAAGACACCCCAGTGTCGGTTCGTCTCAGCCCTCTGCCTGGAGCTGTGCACCCTGCAGCGGGTCCCAGGCGGGTCCCATCTTCCATCTGCATGTGCCACTCCAGTGCCTCTTGCTGTAGGAGTCTAGCTTCCCGACACAGGCAGCTTCAGGGGGTGGCAGGATCTTTCTGTGGGCATGTTTCGGTTTGCAGTGTCTGCTTTCTGTGAATAATTTTGCTTTGTGGTGTCTGCACTGAGGGAGTGCCCTACCCGCGTAAAGGGGCCTCCTCTGCTCATTGTTTAATGGTGCTCAAATGGGGCACCAGGGTGCACAGTCCTTCCCTGTGCTCCCTGCTTGAGGCTGAACCAGGCTCTATGTTCCTGGGGTCAGATCTGCTCTTAGGAGCAATGTTGTGGGGCCTTCTTAGCAGGATAATAAAGATTTCTGAGTGCTAGATGGCTTTGACTTCACATCACGGTGCTTTATTGCAGCTCAGAGCAAGAGGCACAGGATGTGCACCAACGTCTTCCTCCAGTGGTGCAAAGCGAAGCATCCCCGGCATCATTGTCTGCCCCGGGAGCACACGACAGTCCCTCTGGAGTCCCTCCCGTCTCCTTTGGTGCTTTGAACTCCATTAGCTGCAGGAAGGCAGCTGCCGCTGAGAAGCAGGGCGCTGGGGACGCTCTCCAGAAACACCGCAGTTTGGAGTTCAACAGCATCTCTCCCGAGCAGCTGCTTCTGAACCTGGAACCGAAGGGAACAGGCAGGAGAGGGCCTCATGGCAGAGCACCTCTGACACGGGCTGCATCGACCCCGTTTGTGCTGGCACAGCGAGGAGATGGCTGGGAATGGGATGGAGGGGATGCAAAGCCTGTTTTGAGTCCGCAGTTGCCAAGGGCCTGTTACTCAAGCTTCCAGGTGGAGAAGCAGGACAGATTTTCTGCTATTGAGCCGGACCACTCGAGCCAGGACGTGGACGGCCCCCCAAGCCACAGGAACTGCGGGCAATGTCCTTACCCTTACATCTGCTCAGCAGAAGACCCCTACTTCTCTTCACCCTCTCCAGAGGACCCCGTGTCCCTGCTGTTTGCCGAGTGCTTTGCGGAGGGGCAGGATGCTTTTCTCCCTTCCTGTGCCGCGAGTGCCCCGCTGCAGCCTGCCGCGGCCAGCTGCCCATCACCCAGGCCTGCCTCCTACCAGGCTCCCCTGCTGAACGAGGAGAGGATGTCCTCCCCGCGTAAGTGGTGCAGCACTGCGACATGCTGGGCTTGGTCACTCTGGATGGCGGCGTGCCGGAGTGTTGTCCTTTGGCATTTAGACAGGGCCGTAGCTGCTCCTCGGGACTGCGTTCCCGTGGAAGCCTTGGGAGCAACTGGTTTTGTCCTCACACTCATTTCTGCCTGCCTTAATTTTTTCTGATAAACAGTATTTTTAGAACAGCATGATTTGGGGTTTCGCATCACACAGCTAGTCTGGACTACTGTGTCACCTGGGTACGGGTCTCACAGGAAGGCAGGGATTGGTGCCAACCAATTCTTAAACCAGGGTGCTCCAAGAAGCATTCAGAAAGCTCCCAGAAATGGTTTTCTCTGACAATCTAGTTTCCAGGTCAAACCCCACTCCTTTCTGCAGAGTGTTGTGCAGGGGGACACTGACATCCCACCGAGACTGACAGAACCAGGACTTCAACATTAGCGTTTTGCCCAGATCTGTAGCCTTAAAACCATCACCTGCCATACGAAGAAGGCAGAATTATTCCTTGGTCTGGTCAGTCCTGGCCCAGTCGGACATTTCCCATTGTCCGCAGCTTTGGCATTTGCTCAGCTTTGTCCTGCTTAGGCCCTTCAGCATTCAGTGTCACAAAAGCGTGCTCGTTACCTAGACGCTAGAGACTCTTGGAAAGTTGTGGGAGTTGCAGCACAAGCCGAGCAGCAATGGTACTGCTGTGAGCTTGGCTCATCATCTTCCCCTGTGCACTGGGAATTCTGCTGCCGACGCTGCTGGAAGTCTGCCCTTGGGGCCACGTAGCTAGCGGCAGGTGAATTGGTGCTGAGGGCCGTTTGGATTTTTAACTACGGTTTAAAGGGGTTTAACCATCATCTCTGGTGTGCGGCTGGGCAAGAGCAGTCAACTCTCAGAGTCTCTACAAAAGGTCTGCAGTTCGGCCGTGTCGTGCCGTGCAGGTAATCTGTCTGTGTCTCCCCAATTAGCCACCCTGCCACAACCAGATGATGATGATCCTCCGCCCCTGCCCGAGCGAACCCCCGAGTCCTTTATCGTGGCCAGCGAATCTGGTAAGTGCACTTAAGAAAGCAGGGGCTGAGAAGGGCTCTGTGGGCTCTCCCCACGTTGGGGTGGTATTGTGGCATCCGGCAGTGCCTGGGATGAGAAATGACCTCTCTTGTGTTCAATTGTTTCTAGGACAATTTCCTCTGGCCACTTCTGATTTTCAGCTTCCAGCCAGAAATACAGATATCGGAACGTCTTCGGAGTGGAGTGGTGAGTCTCACTCAGAGGCCTTTAATGACTCAGTGAGGCTGAGACCATGTAAGGTGAGTGAGTGGCTTTTTACCTCTTCCTTAGCACTATTGCTATGCCAAGTTCCTTATCACGTTTCCTTCTGTAAGAAAGACCCTAGTTTTGTCACCATGTACTTATTTCAGGGTGCAGGACTGGGAGGAAGAGGTGATGTCAATCAGGTTCCTTCTTATCAACATCTACTTTATTCCAAACGTATTTTTGGGGGGGTCTTGGCTCCCATACAAGGGAGTAAAAATATTGTCCCTCTTTTAGAGAAAGATAATAAAGACGGGGAGTTAGTGTTCGGCTGAGGTTCACGCTGCCCTGTGGAACAGGCGGGAGCTGAACAAAATTTAGGCATCTCTTGATCATCCTGTAGTTGAATTATAGCTTTGTAAAGTGAAACAATAAGGCGTAAGCCTATCTTCCATTACATGAGTGCGGAGGCGTGCGGGGGAGGGTGTTTACACCTAGCATCATTTCCTCGTCTCCTCTGGCTTGCTTGTGTGCAAGAGAATGACATTTGGTGGTTGGAATTTCAAATACCTTCCTTGGTTTTTTTTGTTTCCAGAGTGTGAAGCTCCGGAGCCCACAAACAGGTATAAGTTTAATGCTGGAGTAAACTATCTTTGGAAATAAGGTCTGCTTTTTACTGACGCTGCTTTACCATATTTAGTAAATGTCTTTAGGATCTGTGCTCAGTCCAACAGAAATTTTGTGTTGCTAAATACTTCCGCAACTAAACAATTCTAAACAGAACTAAACAGTTCTGCAACCAAACGAACTGGTAGTTTTCTATTTCCTAATCAGCTCCTGCCTCACCCCGTACACGATGATGTTCCTTGCAGCCGTCTCAGGCTAAGGGTTGTCGCATCTTTTGCTGCATGTCGTGTTTCCTTTGAGAAGGCTGACATATGCCAGTTAAAGTGCTGTGGACCTCCCAGTGAACTGATATACATATATATAGATATATTTAAAGCTAGGTAACCAACTCTTTTATCTTTGCTTTCTTAGAGACAACCCGGGATCGCTCTAACTCTCCTCCCCCGCTTCCTGAAAGAACCCCGGACTCATTTGTTATTGCTGATGCAGCAAGTAAGTGATGAGTTATTTTCTCGGCATGTAACTGAGATTCTATGTTTACGCCTAAACCCGTAGATAGCTGAGGAGATCGTGACCCACTTGTTCAAAGTACCACCAGTTGTCGTGCTTCAGGACCTAACTGCAGGAGAGTTCAGCAGATATAAAGAAAGTAAATACAACTAGGGGACCTGCTGGAAATTTCTAGAACTGCTGCATTAGAGGAAATGAAAAGCAACAACAAAGCACTTAGAAAAAAGCAGGAGGATTCATGAATGATCACTGAAAATGTTCCGATGTACATTCCCAGGTCTGCAGCCTGCTGTAAGAAATTCTACAAGTGCTCCGGGCTTGGAGAGCAACGCTTCCGAAACATCGTCCAAAGAGCCTACGAAATGCTTCCGGAGAAGCAAGGTAAAAGAAACAAGACAAAAGCTATTGAAAATGGAGGGGGTGAGAAGAAGAGATCGTTCTAGCTACAGCTACTGCTGCTTTCTCACTGCCAACCTTGTGAAAATTGCCTGTCTTGACACCACTCGTATTTAGGGCAAGGAAAGAAGGCTAATAAAAATATTTTGTTGTAGAACTGCAAACAAAACCACTGTCTGAGTAAGGCAGAGCAATGCAGAGTAACGCAGCCCGATGGTTGTGCCTCGGGACTCCATCCCCCTGACGTGCCAGTTCCTCTGGGAAAAAGTTGCTGGAGTGGAGTCGGAATTCCCGTGGAGGACAGACTCTGCTCATCACCAGCCTCCTCTTAGTGTGGCCCTAGTTAATTAACCTCATGAGCCATTGTACTTTGGGATGTTATGGTTGAGCAGAAAAGCATTTGAGGAAAACAGCAAGAATAATACAAACGGGAGGCATTTGGGTTGGCTAGAAAAAAGCCAGAGAGAAAGGGAATGGCAGAAGTCTGCATTTCAGTCTCAGCTGCTAGGCACGATACCTCTCATGAGATATGATCCATGTATATTTATCAGTGAAGTCTCTTTATCTTAGTAGCTGATCTACTGCCTGCTACATTTTTTTCCAATAATCCTTCTTCTTTCTTTTTTTTTTTTTTCCCCTACAGAGCTTGAAAATATTGAGAAACATGAGAAAGAGTAAGTCTTTCAGGCTAATGTGCATCTTCCTGACGGCTTTAAGCAAGTACATAAAGAAATAGGTGGGACTGAATTTTCAAGAACCTGAACTTGTCCAATGTGAAATGCCCTGCACATCTGCCTACCGTGGCACAGGACGCAGAGCGCTGGGCTGGCTCGCTGAGTACCAACTAATACTTGTTTTAGGAGGATCGTAAGGATGTTGTGGTGCTCTTTGGCTGTACCCTGGGGACAGCTCCAGCGTGCCCAAATTACCAAATTCTTCAGGGCATTCAAACCTGTGTTGTGGGACAAATATTCTAAAGATGGGGGATAGGGGTGCTGTGGGGAACGTGAGCCCCATCCTAGATTCTGCCCCGTCTATTTGGAGCATAAAAAAGGAGTTTCTCGTTAAGTTCCCTTTGATCTGAAATTAAAATGCTTATCTTGAAAACAGGACTGCTAAAAACTGTTCAGAGCACTTCTGAGCAAATAATGTTTTCCCAGTGGATTGCGCTGCCGTAGTATGCTCGCTCCCTGCTATGAGCAAATCATGTTGTTAAACCTGTGTGGCAGTCAAGCTCTGCTAGCGTGGAAAGCACTTAACTTTGCTTGTGCTGAAATCGCACCCGAGCGAGTGTCACCGGCATGTGGCAGTACGTGTTTTCCTGCAGGTGTGTCCCAGCCCGGCTCTTCAGGGAATTATCATAGTGACTAACTGCTTCGGTCTGATTTTTTTTATTATTTTTATTTCTAGGCATCCGTGGTCCATCGTCACTGACAAAACCATCAGAATCTGCCCCGTCGAACCATTCGAGGTCCTTCTTTAACTTTGGTATGTTTTGCTCTTTGTGTTTTGGTGTAAGAAGTACCCGTTTTTTTGAAAGTCTAACTGCAGGTCCCAGGCTGAATGCTAACAAATTACAAGCAACGCTTATTATTTTTTACACATTTACAACTTTATTGACAAAACGTTTAAACAATAGGAAAGGATAGAAAACAGAAACCCTGAAATCTACTCTGACAAATGTTTCTCGAGGTATGAAGAGTCTGAAGCGTGCGTTTGGCTTTCCTGGACCGGAAAGCCCTTATGTGGCAACAGAGACAGCGGAAGACAAAGACAAAGCTGCGGCATTGCTACTAGGCTTATGTTGGGTAATACGGTAGAGGAGAAACACCACGTTTTTCATCTTAAAATCTTCTACTAGAGAGCAGTCATTTATTAGATTAGGCATAAAATCTAGTTATCCTGATATCTGCCCTGTAATGACAGTATTTGTCAGACTGACACATTGATAGATTGTTTTTGCACCAGTTGACTTACAACGACAGGATGTTGCTTTAAGTCTACTGTACCTTAAAGTTTGGGAAAGAACTGAAATTACAAGTATTTTCAAATACCCTATTATCTTAACAAATTACATAATCAACATCTATAACATACAGAATTTGTTGCATTTTTAAAAAAATTTCTTCCTAGGTTTTGCAACTCGATTTTCAAAACCTAAAGGGCCAAGAAATCCACCACCAGCATGGAATATTTAGGTATGTTATATATGTTATAGATTTGCCATTACAGACTTGGGAAGTCCTCCTGATATGCCTTGAGTGCGCATCCCAGGAAGGTTTGCATCAAAATAAACGCATCACAAGCTGTTGCATCATGTTTGCAGCTCAGGTGCCACCTGCACATTCTTCATCAACAGAAGTTTTAAAGTAAAGAAGACTATAGAAGTAGGAACAGCTAAGCACTTTCAGTTCATTTACAACAGGGTGGAAACTGAAACAGGGAATAGATGTTGTATCCTAAGGAGGGACAGATTTTTGTTGTGTTTTGGAACGTATTCACTTTCAAAGGATGGGTTTGAGCTTTCAGAAACGAAGCAGTGTTGACGGGTGATAGGATCCAGCCAAGAGAACCGAATGACACGGAGGGCCAAAGCAGAACAAGACCCTGCATGGTGCAGGCACAGCAGCTGTGTAACTTCACTCGTGTAGGTCTACTGTAAGCAGAGACCCACACTTTCTTAAACATTTATGTTACTTGGACCAAAAGAGAATTAGCATCTCAGATTTTATATTCAAGGGTTTTTTCATCTGAGAGAATCAGATAATTTGTCTTGATTTTTGGTCACGAAGATGCTGATTGATCATATAGAAATTAAACTAGTGTAGCAGACTGCAGAATTAGCTGATCCAACAGCCCTCGCCATCTGAAAAAAAAAACTGAAACAAACCAAAGCAAAAGGTAATTGTATTTTTAAAGCAATGCTGTTTCTAAGGACGTGTGACTCCAGCACAACCCTGCAGACGCGTTATCTCAGGAGATGAGATGTCTAGACAGATTCCTCACCAGCTTCCCCTGCTCTCCACAGCCTCGGTGGGGACGGATGATGTTGAAAACCGCTTTATATGATTGTTTTCCTGCAGAGAGACAAAAACAAAGTGGGATTTGGGGAATTTGGTGGAGAGAGGCATCTACTGACCACTACTGGAACAGAGAACTCGGGCTGCTCTACCGCTACTCGGGCTGGAGCAAGGGCCGCGGCGGCGCGCAGCAGCCTGCCTTCCTTCGCCGAAGGCAGCGTTCCCTCAACGGAAGAAACCGACGGACGACGCTCCCTAATTTATATTGCGTGTTTCTGTGCCAAAGCCCCCAGTCAGGGCGGCAGGCCTGGGCTGGGCCCGCGCCTCGACGCCTTCACAGGGCCCAGCCCAGCCGGCTTTACCTCACGTTTCACAAGGCTGTGACCGACGTTCAGTGCTCGTGTATTTAACCACAGAACCATGTGATGACGTGTGAGAAATGCCGTAAAAATAAAGTTTATTTATGGGCCCGCACGCCCGGTTGTACTGACGGGCCCGCTGGCGGATCACCGGTTGGGGAGCGGCGGGCAGTACAGGCCCCGCAGGCCCCGCGCGCCGACGCCACGCCGCGATGACGCAGCCGCGGATTTGCGGTGACCCGCGGATTTCCGCGCGCCGCCCGGTACCGCCCGCGCACGTGATCAGCTCCCCGCCTCAGCCAGCCGGGCAGCGGACCGCGCATGCGCTCCCGGGCGGACTACATTTCCCGGCGCGCCGCCGCGAACTACAGCTCCCAGGGTGCCCCGCGCGGCGCCTGCGCAGTGCCGGCTGGCGCTCGGGCCATTTAAATGTGTGTGAGGGAGACTGTGAAATGGCTGCGCAGGTCGCTGCGGTGCGCGCCGTGTCCCGGGCCCCGGAGGAGCCGCCCCCGCTGCCCTCGGGGGACCGGCCCGGCCGGCCNTGCCCGCCTTGGGCGCCTGGTCGCCACTCGGCCGGCGCGGATCGCCTCCGGCGGAGCCCGCCCGCCACGTCCCTCGGCGGCGGCCTCGCACACCGCCTGCCTTGGCCGGCCGGGCTCAGTGGCGGAGCGGTGCGGCGGAGCCGTTCGCCCGGGCTCGGCCTCGCTGCCCAGGGTGAAGGCGGGAGCGGAGGAAAACGCTGGCCGCTCTCCCGTGCGTGTTCGTGTGGAGGTGTGCAGGGTAGCGTGAGCAGACCGTGGATTTAGTGGTCCTCGTCGCCGTTTCCTGTGGGAGCGGGGCCCGGCGCTCCGCCCCAGGTGTGCGGGGCAGCGGGAGCCCGGCCGCGGGCTGGCGGGCGAGGAGCGGAGCGGAGCGGCCGTGGTGCTGCGGGCACGGCAGTGCTGCTGCTGCTGCTGTTCGAGTCGCCATCCTCGCAGGTCCAAAATGAAGTGCTTTGATGAGAGTGAAGCTTTCTTCCTCCTGTGCCGCATTAACGTGTACTAGAAGCGAGAAGCTGCCGTGTTATTGGTGTCTTTTTGTTGTTTTGTGGGCGTTGTTTTTTTTAATTTTGTTTTAAAGAAGTGCCCTGAGGTTTCTCTAGTAAGGCCAAAAGGTCTCTGGATTTTGGGAGGGAGGGTGGGAGGTGTCTTTTTTTTTTTCTGTTACAGAATGACTGATTCTGCTCGCAATTTTGTGATACTAAAAAGCCTCTTGCTGAGAGCAATGTAGACAGAATGTAACTACAAAAGCTGCTGTTATAAAGATATTATGTTGTGAATTACACTTCAGGAGTACATGTGAAGGTACTGTACCAAAGATGCATATGCTCACAAAAGTTAGGTCTGTAATGTAAACTCTAGATAGTGTACTGTCTTAAGAATGGGTGAAACTGTTATGGGGAGAGACTTCACTGTTTTAGGCTTCTAAACCACTGCATTTGAATAATGACTATAAAAGCTACTGGATTGTAAATATCGAACTGTAATTTGATAAATATAAAGCTACAGTAGAATGTCTTGGTAGATCGGGAGTGTCACTGTATGTCAGTCCTAACCCAGTAATCAAATGAGGCCTTTTTTTTTTTTTCATGAAGGCTTAAACACTGTTAAAAGAATCTGAATTCCAGGTTTGCAAAGGAAAGCTGTTTGCAACCTGAAAGTCTGAAGCTCTTCAATACTTAGACTCTATATGTAGTGGGTTTTGGGATGGGGCTGGAATTCTCTTCCTGTCTTTATCAGTTTTTATTTCTATGTACAATCAAATTAAACTGCCTATTTCTTTGACTATACTATTCTTATCTTTGGCCACAGGTGACAATGAACAATTTGAGTGTTTTTTTGCTGTTTAATAGTGATACTAGTGTGTTCGGTTATGTGACGTCTAATAGATTTAGACTAGCCGAGTTATTGGCGCTGCTGCTGCTCTCCCTCACTGTGGGAGCCTGTAGTTTGACCTGGCTATAGCTTTCTTTGTGTTTGAGGTACAGGAGGCTTTCCATTTATTTAAAGGAATAATTAAAACTATATTGCCTTCAAGATTGTTAGGCATTACTGTAATGTCACTGTCTAGCTTTGCTTAACACAGAGGTTACTCTCACTGTAGTGTTCAGTGGCCAGGATGGCTTTTATCCTGAAAATAGAGCAGTGTTCACTGGAAGTTCCAAAATGCAAAGAGTGCAAGATTTATGTCTGCTATTAGGGAACATCTTCAAACAGGAAGATACTCCGAATTAAAACTAGTGCATGCCTAAGGTTTTTAAACTGTATCTAAAATTAGAAATGCTTAAAATAAGATGCCTTTAACAACCAAAAATTAACTTAGAAGCATCTACAAAGAAGTATTCCCAGCAGCTTAGTGGTGGCGTGAAATTATTGTTTAGTTTCAGCTTGGAATCTCTGGTCCCACCAGAACAAAGATCTTCTGTGTGATTAGTATGTTCGTTGCAGTTAGTAGAGCAGTATCTATACTTGGGAGCTTAGTGTTTGAGTAAGCTTATGCATGCTTAACTTCTGAAACTGCCAGAAAAGCTTAGTCAAAGGACTGTTTCAGTTGACTTATCAAAACAAGTGATGCCACCTTTCTTTTCCTGGTTTCCCTAGCTGTAATATAAAAATAAGGGCACTTGGCGCTTTGTAAAGGCTAACAGCAGTACTGTGAAAACTTGTATTTCAGGTCCAAAGACAATTGTATGAAGCAATCAACTCTGCTTCATGAGTAATTCTGGTCATTGCACCCGGCTGCTGTGAAGGTGAACCGTCTTTGCTGAAGAGCTCTGAGACCAAACTAGTAATGATATAGTTAAGTTCAGGCTAAATAACTTGAAGATGCATGTTATTTATCATTACACCTCTTCTTACAGATCAGTGTAACATGATTGTTCTTTAACTTCAAGTGCTGCAAGAGAATAAAGAGGGAATACAAATGTGATAGCTTTGCAGACAAAGAGTGGAAATGTTGTTAGCACAAAGCCCTGTGCTGTGGGAAACTGAAAAACTTTAGATATTGCATCTTCTAGTCAGATGTTACCTTCAGCGGCAGATTGTTCTGATTCCCATAGCTATCCTGGGAATATGGCTCTTAAAGCTTTATGTGCATTGTTGGCACGAAATAGTTCTTTGATTCAGGCAAGCTTAAAATCTTGTCTTGGCAATTGAGTTTTTTTAACAGCTGGACCACCAAGATTTCTAACTACCCTTGTAATTGCTAAATATTATTTGAATTAGTTTAATTGCTCATCTTTTAGGAATAAAAACTATTACATTTTGCCTGACACAACTGCTTCTTTACACTTAATCTCTCAGCCTTTAGCCTTTTACAGGCTGAATAACCTTTAAAAAAAACCCAACCACCTCTTAATTTCTAGCCCTGAATTAACTGAATAGTTAACTACAAGACTGACAAAAGATAGCTGAAGATGCGGATGTGACGATCGGATCCTTTCTGTTCTTAGGTTAGCGTGTGGTTACGCAGCACAAGTATGGGTACCGTATTCCAACTGTATCAAAGAGTTTTTGGGGCTTTTCAGCAAGTCACAAACTGAGGACTGGGTGCCTTGGCGTAGTGTTAAGAGCTATGAAGTCTGTCACCAGTCTAGCAGGGCAGATGTATAATAGGGATTAAAAATGGTCAGGATGATGTCTTTCACCAGGTACTTTGCTTTCTGCTGTGCTTTGCCCAATCTGGTAACTGGCATAGGAGCTACAAATGAGGCAGGCTGTGAGAACAGTGCTACCTTTTAAAATCCTTTTTTGGACTTCAAGTGTCAGATAAAAGATCATGTATTAATGTATAATAAAATTCTGTGACAAAACTAGATGTTAACTGTTCACATTATAAAAATGGCTTTATATATAATTTTTTACTTTACCAAAAGTGTGTGCTCAGCTTGATATGAAGACTTAGTTTTGTTTAACAATATCTTCAGCATTTGGAAATACCAGTTCTAAGCTTTAATGTGAAAGATCAGTAGTCTAAGATTTTATTTTATTTTTTTTGGCCAGAAAAGCTAACTGCTGTAAATATTTTTACCTTTAAATGTCAATAATGCTTGTACCTCTTCAGTAGCAATCTGTTTTTCTTCTATATTGTGTATCCAAAATCAGGGAAGTGTTCTGTAATGAAAGCCTTAATGTTTAAATGTTAAGCATACTTGCTTATCCTCTTCTGCTGCATGGCATTGCCTTAAATGTCAGAAGTTCTTAAGGTACTTAATTATAGATGTTCTGAAGTAGGGACTCCTTTTAAAGGTATTCTAATAAATCTATCTAAAATTGAAATATCTCGAATATTAAGCTTGAGTTTTGGAAGCTTTCCTTAATCCAAGGCTTTCTTTGCATAATAACCAGATGTACTGCATTTTTGTTGTATAATTAAGTCTTGTAAGTCAAAAGTCAAGGTATTACTATTGGTCAGTCTTCCTGGGAATAGATAGCTTTAGCAAATGAGATGTCTTAATTCTTTTTGGGTGAATATGCTTCAACTATAGAACTCTAACCTTCTCTTTATTGTTGCTGCCAGAAACTCCAGATGAAAATGGCAAAACCCAGCGAGCTGACAGTCTTATTATGAAGAAGATAAAGAAAAAAAAGAAAAAGAAACACCGGGAAGATATGAGGGGGAAACGCTTGAAGATGTACAACAAAGAAGTGCAGACAGTGTGTGCTGGACTCACTCGCATTGACAAAGAGACTCTGTCTCAAGGACAGTGTGATAACTTAGAAATGAACAAGGAATCCTTCAGGTATCTGAAGGATGAGCAACTCTGCAGACTGAATTTGGGTATGCAGGAATATAGAATACCCCAGGGAGTACAAACACCGTTTGTGACGCACCAGGAGCATTCTGTTCGCAGCAGCTTCTTGAAAACTGGCACGAAATTTAGTAACTTCATTCACGAAGAACATCAGTCCAATGGTGGTGCTCTGGTCCTTCATGCTTACATGGATGAACTCTCATTTTTGTCTCCAGTGGAGATGGAGAGATTCGCAGAAGAGTTTCTTGCGTTGTCATTCAGTGAAAATGATAAAAATGCAGCTTACTATGCTTTAGCCATAGTACATGGAGCAGCTGCTTATTTACCAGACTTCCTGGATTACTTTGCTTTTAACTTTCCTAACACTCCAGTGAAAATGGAAATTTTGGGCAAGAAGGACATTGAAACGACAACAATTTCAAATTTTCACTCTCAGGTAAGAACTGTTTAAAGGCATAGAAGTTGTACGACACCTAGATTTGATTTCATTACTCTGGAGCAGGGATGGCCTAAAATAGGGGAGGCACAAGCTTTTTTCGAAGCAGATGAAAAAAGATGATTTTGGGGACTGCTACTGCTCTGCTCTTTATTCCTGTTTCCGCTTAAAGTTCTGATGTGCCCACTGGTAGCTGGTGAATCACATTTCAGACACTGCTAGCCGTGTCCTGTAGAAAGATGGGCACTGATCTTCTTGCAGACTTTCATTTGATCTTGGAAGAACGCTGACATAGTTCAAAACAATAGGCAGGTCTGTATTAAGAGTTGTATTGATTGCAAATATTAACGCTGCTTTTTCTAGTCAATAGATGTGGGTTTTTTGCTATGACATTACTTTGCAGGTTTCAATATGTCATTCACAAGAAATAAGTTTGTTTTTTTAACTTAATTCTATCAGTGATGCTGGGTGTTATTTAAACTTTCCAACTTCAGAGATATGGTTAGAATAACTTTTCAATTGCCTTTGAAAAAGGCTTTACTTTTATATATTATCTTGATTTTCACAGTAGGCTTAAGCTAGCTTAAATTCTCAAGCTGTATTTCCATGTAACTTAAATGGATGCAACAACAAATGAAGCTAACTTCAAGATTCCCACATGAAAACCCCTTGCACTTGACTGTTGTGATCAAGCTTAGAAGTTATCTAGGAACATACAGATTAGATAAACTTGTTCAGATGGAATAAAACCTCTTCCTGCTTAGTCTAGTCTGAGAACCCATCCAAACTGCTGCTTGCTTTAAAGTATCTGTTGAAGACCTCAATTACTTTTACTGGTTCACCTGTTGGAAGGAAAAAACTGAAACTCTGTAGTGGAGTGCACTTCAGTGCTATTGGAACAAACCTTTAGCAAGAGATTTTGAAATGGTAATGCTTGTGAATAGGCTGTCTGGATCTCCCCAAAGTTACCAAATGCTTGTAAACAAGATTTGCATTGGAAAAACAGTTACTACTTTACAGAAAGTTACTGCATGGTCAGTTGTGGTGTCTTTGAATACTTTCCAGCATTTATCATAGATACCATTAAATTAGTAATTCTGGCACTTAGCTTATAAATTGATTTGACAATGGATAGATGCTGCAGCATTTGGTTAAACCAACTTCTATTTCTTGGTTTAAGAAATTCTTTGCACTGACAGAGCTGCATCAGAGTGCGTAGTACTTCAGACAGTCTCTGTGAGTGTATAATCTGCTGCTATCATCAAGAATGCTTTTGCACAATGCACACCTGTGCTCTGCAGATGTGAAACTTGTCCACAAGTTAGGTTTTTGAAGTCTTCTGTATTAGTGATTTATCTGTTTGACACCACGATGACATTCTAATTTACTTTGAGTATGTGATGACCCCCTAAAATGGCTAAACAGTGCCAATTGGATATTTAACAATTATACTTGGTGAATGTCTGTCTTGTGAGCATGAATAGCTTGTACTATAAATACATATGTGAGGAATGTATGGTAATAAATACGAGGCTTCACTGGGTTATAGTTTGTGCTGGGGTTTCAATTAATTCTATTTTAAGTACTGTCTAAACTTGATTAAGATTGAGTCATGACATAAGATTCATTTGGTCTAAAACACATCTCTAAACCCAGCTTCAGCATGACCTGGTTAATCCTGTCTGGCTGAAGTATGTTAGTACAGTTCACACACTGAGAAAACAGAGAAGTATAGTTTTCATGAGTCTTAAGGCAGCTGAAATGGGACTTTTCAGACAATATAGGTGATGCTAAAAGATCTAGTTTAAGTGTGATGCATTTAAATTGATGGTGGATTCTACTATGGTAGCTGCATGCTGCTAAAACTCAAGTTTTGCAAGCTAGCTTATCTTTAAATAGAGAAGGCTAGAATGCCCTGCTTAAGAGAGCACAGGGAGGATAAGTCTGGCATTTTACTGCTATTCCTTGGCAGCAATGTAGAGGAATGAACAGATTGACTTCGCTTCACTTTTGGACCTTTTGGTATGAGAAGTTGTACAATACAAAAGCATTTTATAGTTATGCCTTTGCAGATTAAGCATGTTACAGTATTGTTGTGTGTTGTAATACCCGTTTTAATTGAAGATACTCAAAACTAAGTCACCTCTGTTGTAGGTTGTGCCTTCTGTATGCATGAACTTGTTTGCTAGTACGCAAACTTGCTTGTTTGTGGCAAGGGGCTTTTGAGCATTAGGTAGTTTTGAGTCCTGGAGACTTGGTGTCAAGAAACCAAACTTTGATCTGTAAACTGCAAGTTAACTGAAAATTGATGTGACCTTTGGCTTGTACAACTTTCAGCTGTTTGTGTACCTTTTTAGACAAACTGAATTTTAGTAGGAAGTGTCTCCAATTCAAAATAAGGACTTTAATCTGGAAGACTACATAGAAATCTAGTGATAATTAACTCATTTGCAAGGTGAATTCCTTTGTTCCGAGGGCAGTGAGACAATGTAAATTGAATGTTTATAACAAAGCACTTCAATATGTATTTGTAGTATAACTGTTTGGTTTCTGTATATTAAAATGCTTAAGCTTTAATGTTCTCTGGATTTTTTTGCTTGCATTGGCTCTGGTTCATTTGTTCTAATACTTTAGTGCTGAAGCTAAGCTTTAGTTCGGAGCAATTCACTTGGACTAACAGCTTTCAAGACTCAAATCACTGAACAGTAATTTGTAAGCCTTGTTCGCATAAGGGCATACTTTGGTTTCAAAGTTCTTAGCAATGCACCTAGAATGAACTCTTTATTTTCCCTATCAATTGTTCCAGTACAACTGCTTCTAGGTCTACTCAGTGAATTGGAATATATCTAGACTTGAAAAACCACTTCTGTGTTTTGTTTTTTTTTTTTTCCAAGAAGAAATTGCTCAGCTGCCTGATAAGTTCAAAGAGCAGTTAAACTGCCCCCAAGGAGCGAGGTCCTAGGAACAGGCTAGGAAAGAGTTGGGGGAAGTAGGTTTTGTGTAAGCTGCTGTTCCCTCTGGGAAGGAGGTGGGAGAAGCAGGTGATAATAGGATAAGTTTTCCTACTCCTGCAACATACTGTCAGAAAAGGTTACTCTATTCCAGACAGCTTTGATTAATGAACCATATCTCAGTTTGGTTGTCTGTCCTGTCTTTTCTCTCTACTGGAAAAAGGTCTCTTATTCTGGAAGGGCAGTTTCTTTTCTAACAGAAGTTATCAAAGTATGAAATGGAAAAATTGTACATCTGTATTGCAAACTTAATTTGGTTTATCACTTAAGCCATATAAATAATGCCTGATGGCCTTACTGAAATATCTTGACAGGTTTTGGTCAAATACACAACCCTTGCTGTAGTGACATGTCACGCTGTCTTCCTTTCTTCTGTTGTCAGTCGTAAGCTGCCTTGAATTCTTTCTTCCTTGTAGCAAAGTGTTTGCGTGGTTGTTTTTACAGCGGATTTGACATATTAATGTACTGTTGCTGTTCACTGATTCATGATTTTTTTGAAACTAGAGAGAAACTTCTGAAACTTAACCTCATTTGTCTCAAGCTTATGCCTAATCAGTACATCCTTTTCTTACCCTACAGAAGTATGCTGCTTGCTTAACCTTTCAGGAGACAAGGGTCTGAATTCTCAGCAATATGCAAAGACCAGATCTGTAACTTCTACAGGAAATACTGAAGCTGTCTACTTCTGTTCTCACTCAAGTGTGGGAAACAGATAGGCACATGCTATAAAATGTCTTGATGAACACTGAAGAGCTAATTTTAAATATGCCTATAACTTCACTTTTAGTGTGATACTGTATGGAATAGGGGATGCATAGGGTAGTGATGGCTGTTTTGGCATTTTGAAAGGGCACAGGACACCTGAGTGGTCTTACTAGCCTGATGGTCCTTGTACAACAGTGAAGATAGTGTGTGATCTGATCCGTAGATAGTGGCAGTTAGTATTCATATGATCTGCTAATCTTTTTGAAGAGCATAGTGAACAAATTATAGCAATGAAGGTGCTGTGGTAATATGTTATTAACTTCTGACAGCCACGTAAACTGGAATGACCGGGGCGAAGTTCCTGAACAAGAACTGAACTTTAAATACAATTAAAAATCTTTGAGAAAGATCCTAGTGGATATAACAAAGTGACTTCAGGTATTCCATAGTCTCATTTTTCTTACCTGGAGAGAGGTGTGCGAAGATGGCTGTGAAAGTGAGGAGACGAAATTAGAGCTAGTTAACAGTTAAGCTGTTAGGAGTGAATCTAGAGCACTTGGCAAATGGAAGGTCAAAGTAGTGTGCAAGAAGGTGCAGCAAGCAGGTTGCTTGGTCTTCCTTTAGGGTTGGGTGGTTTAGTGTCCCATGCGTACAATGCCTGTTCTTTGAGATGGTCATGAACATGCTTGTTATTACATACAAGAAGCACACTCCATATTCTTGAGACCACTAACCTAACCAGTGGTATTAGTGTTTGTGCTGCTCTGGGGGAGTTAAGGGTGAGAGAAACTACGTATGAAGGAATTTTTTACAGCATATTAAACCAGTAGACTACTTTCCCTGTGATTGAGGTGCTTGAGATGAATACTCCAGCCTGCTGGAGATTGCCATGAGTTGGTACATATTTTCAGTGTAAACTGATCCTAGTTTTAATTCTCAAGTGTGTATATTTCTAAGTTCTATTAAAAGATAGCAAAACATTGAAATCCAAGATTTCCTTAAAGTATTTCTAGTGTCTCCTTTACAGCTCTTGAATTATTTTCTATTTTTTCATTGCATTCCAATGCATTAAAAAAAAGTTAAAGCTTCTGGGTTTTCATTCCCTTTGAAAATATTCCAAAGAAAAAACTGCATATGGTATTATAGTTCATTTTAACTTGGGACAAACACCTGTGAAGTACTAGTGACTCTCAACAGGTGGTTTCAATAGAGCAAACCTCATCTGGAATAGTCTTTCTCCACTTTAATAGTGCCAGGTGGTTGAACTTAACTGGCTGAAGGACCAGAGCATTTCAGTCCTAGTTTGCCCATGGGTGCACAGAAGTAGACTAATCCTACAGTTTTCCAATGCTACTGCTCTGAATTGCATTCGAGCTAGCTGGTGAAATCCTTCCACTTTAGTGATGTTAGATATGAACCTTTATCAGTAATGTTCTAATAGAATTTGGGGGCTTAAGTTTCTCCTATGGCAACAGCCAAAAGGAATTAACAGCTTCTGAAGATAGTGCCTGGTTCATAAAATCTGTATGGTCAACCCCAAAAGTTTGTATATGCTCATTCAGCAGGTGCTGCTGGTCTTGGAGTTGAAGGTGAGGTGCTTGAGCTGCACAGTGAAGTTCTGTGAGTGACTTAGGGTGTCAACTTCTACATGTGTAGGTAGAGGTGATACAGTGCAGCACTTGGCTTAGGGCTGAGGAGGAGTAAAGCTATATGTGAAGTCCTCTTTGGCTCCTACTTAGCTTTTAATTAAAATGTAAGAGTGTGTGTAATCAATGCAGAACTGCCAACTGCATATATACAGAGCTAAAGAAAGGAGGACTCTGGAAATAGGAGTGAGCTGAACTCCTGTAATTAAGCAACTAAATACCTATGGTTGCTGCTAGAAGATAAAATTGCAGCAGTAGCTGTTACTCTTGCTTTATTAGTATCTACAAATTTACCTTTTAACAACTTCATGGAGTAGTTTAGCCGACAAACTAGATATAGTTAAACTGCAAAACTTAACTACAAAAATTAAATAATAAGCTGCTTCATACTTATTTCTGTAAATGGAGTTATAAAAGATATCACACTTTCAGTACATGACTATAAAATGGCACATGTATCATTTGTGCCTGTCCCACTGCATAGCCAGGGAGATTGGCTGTAGTTTTTCACCACTGGAACCACTTGATCAATGTAGAGAGGCTGTTGAAGAATGATGGAAGGTTGGGGCTCAGACACAACTGAGTACATAAGCCTAATTATGGCAGAATTTCTGATCTTTTAAGATTGAGTAGCTGCTGCCTCTACATACACCCTACTCATTGGCCATATGGCATGTTACAGCTGCAGTCCATAGGATGAGACTAGGGAACACTGGAGTCTTGCCACTGCTTCTCTGCTGGGAACAGGCAGTTGGCAAGAAAAGTTTCCAGATGACCTGGGGAAGCGGGACAGTCTGTGCCACAGAGGATGTCAAAAAGCTGTAAGTGTGATTAAAGTGTTTCTGGCCACAGCAGTGACAGCAGGTTATATTGCAAATGGTAATACTAAAATTGTTGTACGTGATCACTGAAATGTATACCTGACCACTGGATTTCTAGCCAGACCATTCATTTCCTCAATTTTTTGTCCAATTTATGTATACACTCTAACAATATTATCAGAACCATTGCATGAAGGACACCTAGATTTTTTTACTGCAGTTGTAGGGGAAAGACCTCTAGAACACAGCTGGAATGAAAACGCACATACTTCAGTAGCATACAGTTGGAGATGTGGAAGCAACAGTCAACTCCACAAGTTAGTAGAGAGTTTTAGCTTGCTGGTGAAAGCCTGAGTCACAATGAAACTGCATGGTGGTTTTCTCAAGTCAGCCTGGAAGTGTTGAATTGTTCCTGAATTAGTCAAATACTAACTTGCTGTTACTCAAACTTTAGAAGTATTTCCTATCAGTAATACAGACAGGAGTTCTTTTCTCTTGGTATACCCTATGGGCATCTCTTCTAAATAGTTTCTGTGTGTATTCCCAAAGGCATGTCTCATGAAACAGATGTAGATGAGTCCAAGATTCATCTCAGCTGTTGTATTAATCAATTCTAACCTCTTGTAACAGAACTAAACCGGTGGTGGTATTGTCTTTTCCTTTCTGGCCACTCAGGTCAATCGAACGTACTGCTGTGGAACCTACAGAGCAGGACCAATGCGACAGATCAGTCTTGTTGGAGCAGTGGATGAAGAAGTTGGGGACTACTTCCCAGAATTTCTAGATATGTTAGAAGAATCTCCATTTCTCAGAGTAAGCAATAACTTGCAGTGTTTTGTTTAGAGTGCTGTAGATAACTAAACAATTACTAAATAGCATATATTTCTGAGTAAGTAGAAACCATAAGTATTTTTGTTTGGGCTACAGAGGTACAGTGTTTCCTGTGTCCAAATGAAAGATACTGAATTAGGTAGCTGTTGGTGTGTAAAGAATTAGAAAATTAAATATAGTTTATCATATAAATGTATAGACTACATAATCATTTACTTCCCTAAAAATGGAGTTTGAAGTTAGCTTGGAATGTATTTTACCCCTCAAACATAGTTTCTATGCAATTCTTTTGACAGCAAATTTGAACCAGTTTTACCAAAGGCATCATCTAATTTTTCTATCTCACCCAGTGTTTTGTGTTATGTGTGTTTTGTGGGTTGTTTTGTTTTCGTTTTCTTTCAGATGACTTTGCCCTGGGGTACACTTTCTAGTCTCAGACTTCAGTGCAGGTCACAAAGTGATGATGGCCCCATAATGTGGGTGAGACCAGGAGAGCAGATGATCCCAACAGCTGATATGCCAAAATCGCCATTCAAAAGGCGCCGGTAATGTTTTGTTTTCCTTTCTGTATTAAAGGTAAAACATTGCAGTTATGTCTGTGTTAGATTTGAGAACAAAACTGAAATACTTTATGTAACTAGTCCTTCAGAAGGCTAATTCACAGATGTAAATTTTTCACTTTCGTTTCTGTTTCAAGTTGGCTCAGTGGCTAAGACAAATACATCATTTGTGATGGTTGTTTTATGTCACCACTTTTCATAGTAGTATGTCCTAGATCGGTGCTTTCTTAAGATTGAAACCTCTTTTTATTATCATTCAGGAGACTTGTTTTATTCATCTTATTTCTGTGGCAAGAACTAATTTGGTGGGGGGAGGGGGCAGGTGAAATGCTCTAAAACATCTCAGGAAATGTTGTGTCCATATGTACTTGCTGTCTTTCTCAGTGTTCTATAGAGCAAATTTTAGGAGATAAAGAAGCATATTTTGATTGTAACTTCAGGCAGAATTTTTGGACATATTCCCAATTAACTAAATTTCAGTATCTGTTAAAATAGCTCTATTTTACATTCCATTAAATTCCTGGAAGAATTCTTTCAGCACAAGTGAACAAAAAATTTTTTTTGTGATTAGATTTGTTCTATAAAGTTTGATCTCACAACCTGATTTGTACTTTGCTGTGTTTGTTTCAATCTTTTTATTGTCGAATACACACCTAGAAGAAAGCAGAGGGGAGTGCTTTGGTCTTTGATTTTTTTGAAGCCTGCAGCACTCAACAGTCTAAGATTATTTTGATACATGTATTTATTTTTGAGTAGTCTGAAACCATTTTTAGTATGCCTTTTTATCATGTTGTAGGTCAATGAACGAAATAAAGAATCTCCAGTACCTACCTCGGACCAGTGAGCCCCGTGAGGTTCTGTTTGAAGACAGAACAAGAGCTCACGCTGATCATGTGGGTCAAGGGTTTGACTGGCAGAGCACAGCCGCTGTAGGTGTTCTGAAGGCTGTACAGTTTGGGGAATGGTAAGTGCCACCAAAATGTGACTGTCCTAGTAGGAGGGGGTAATTCTGAACACTTTCTTAAAAAAAAAAAAAAAAAGAAAATTCCTTGGAAAATAAATGTAATCAAAGAAACTGTTTGAACCATATAATGAGATAAATGCTGTCTAGAGCTTGAAAAACACAAGCTATATACCTGGTATTTTTCAGTCGTCTTCAGGCAGTAGAAAAATTCTAACAGCAGTTTGCAGAAAATTCTAGTGACATACAAAATAAGACTTAAGATACCATGCCTGGACCATCACCTGTGATTGTTCTTTTCCTGAATATGCAGATTACAGTTACGGAAGTTAGTATTAATATAAGAACTCAATGTAGATAATTTCATAGCTACAGTGCTTTCTCACTTCATGTACCTAGGACACTGCACAGAAACTAGACTTGCATCATTGTTACTTCTAGCAATTTCAGTGGAGTTAGATAGCATCATTAGCAATAGATTTTCATATGAATAAAAGATGCCAGAACTTCCTTTAGTCTAATTCACAGCTGTTGAGTAAACCCCAGCTCCTCATTGCTTTGGCTTCAGAGTTAGTTTGTTTTTCCTTTAATACAGAATTATTCTGTGTAATTATAGAGTGGGAGAATTGAGGCAAATTGTGGTTCCTAGAACGTGCAGAGAACTTAGTAGTGGTAATTTGAACCTAGTTCTTGGACATTTCAGTATAGTATTTGTCCGTGAAAACTTGACTTCTGTTGGGCATCAGGAAAGAAGTAAAATAGAGAAATCTATGAATGTTACCTCCTTTGCAAAATAATACATGTACTGAGAAGTGATGAGACTTCATGTCCAGTGTAAAACTGAAGTAGGTTGTTGGTTTGATGAAACTTTCTGCTGGAAAGAGCTATGATTCTCTATAACTCAAATTCTTCAAAAATTCCTGGAATTCTCATCTTTTTCTAGGAGTGACCAGCCTCGTATAACCAAAGATGTGGTTTGCTTTCATGCTGAAGACTTCACTGATGTTGTGCAGAGACTTCAGTTGGACCTGCATGAACCTCCAGTGTCACAGGTACTGAATCTTTCCTAGTGACAGCTCATTCTTAGTGTTTTGGAAGTAGCTTCTGACAGATTTCAGGTTTGCTGTATTGCCAGCCCTTTTGCATCCTCAGTGGCCCTCAGTTCACCGCTCTCTTGGGCAATTTCCCTTCTCGTGTTTCAGAGTAGAGTAGTGCAGTTGGAATGGACTTTACAACGATCATCTAGTCCAACTGCTTTTCCTTTCCACCAAGCTGGGATTGATGCTGAGAGTCATGATATGTGCTATAGAAACAGTTAGAAGTTGATTAAGAAGTCACATACACCTGTTTCTGCTTTGTCCAATATACTGATGTGGTCTTAGGAGGTGAAGGCATCTAAACTGTCCTGTCAGCCAAAACAATGCAGCCTCATGTCGAGCCTGCTGTTTTCAACTGTAACTGTAGAATGCTCTTAACTGTTTGTTGTCCTAAGGTGTGCATGTTAGATAAACTATATTTAGCAAGTCCAGTTTTCATTTAAAGTTGAAGTTTTACCTGTTAAACTGAAAATATCAGATTAGACACAAAGTATGTTGAAAATAGGTGGATACTGAATTGTTTAAGCAGAGTATACCACTAACTTTACCATCTCTCCTTCTCTCAGTGTGTTCAATGGGTGGATGAAGCCAAACTAAACCAAATGAGACGGGAAGGCATTCGCTATGCTAGAATTCAGTTGTGTGACAATGACATCTACTTCATCCCTAGAAATGTCATTCATCAGTTCAAAACAGTGTCAGCAGTCTGCAGCTTAGCCTGGCACATAAGACTTAAACAATATCACCCTGTGGGGGAGACTCCTCAAAATGCAGAAAGCAATTCAAGCTTGAATAGTAGTGTTCCTGGAAAGACAGAGCCAGAAGGTGAACCCCAGTGTGTGAGTGTAAAAATAGAGTCTGAAGAACCAGGTATAGAAATGCAGCTTACGACAGGGGTGCTCTCCTCCTCTGTTTCTTCGATATCAGGACTTGTGCAACCAGATCAGGTGGCCCGGCCCCTTCCAGGTTTTAAAATAGAGTCTGATCAGCAACACAATCCACAGGATCATGCAGGCTCTTCTGTGTGATATGTATATAATCAAACATTTTTTTAACAACTTTTTAAAATTTTGATGTGAAGTTATAGTTTTATAACTGGCTTATGTTTTATTGGAGAAATCTTGCCTATAATTCTATAAAGAAAGGTGACATTCCAAAATGTCAAGCATATCTTTTTTACACAGATTATGCAAAATTCAAGTTGTATTTTAACCCCTTAGTACAACCTGTAACAGTGGTCTACCACTTCTTTCTGTTTAAGTAAAGAGATACTGAATTATCTCCTCAAAGTCAGAATGAAATTCCTCCAGGAACATAAAATGACTCAACTATATTGGTCAGTGTTATTTCCCTACTTTTACTTTGATCTTCACCAGAAAGCGATGCTTTTGTAGAAGACTTGCAAAGTGACTTTCCCATCTCATTTTAATTGCTTAAAAAAAAAAAGCACAGCACTTTTGATGATTTGTGAAATTTTTGGTATGTCTGTTGTTGACATGTTGGTTTATATACGAGTTGGGTTTATATACAAGCTATAGAAATTGATCTCTTCTACTTACAGTTCCTACAAAGGTGATCTGTAAAATTAACTGAAGAAAGTGTCTGATCCTGTTGAAATGCAATGACTTACTGACCTAACACTTTCCATAGCACTGCTTATGTTGTTTGGTGTGAGGGGTTTGCTTCCAAAATGCATCTGCCCTGAACATGAGTAATACTAGTGTCAAAATTAGAGAACCTATTGGTAGTCTCGTGGAGGAAACTGCTATCTTTGAGCACTTTAAGGCTTTAAAATACTAACCAACTTGGCAGCTTGTTTTGATCAGGTCGTCATGTGTCCGATGGAACCACACTTTCCCTTGTACTGATGCACTTAATATATTAGCATTGAGTTGGTAACTGACTTACGCAGTAAGGCTGTCCTTATTCTAGGAAGTTCTGTATTACTATTTCACAATAAAATGTATTATGGCATTGGACTGCTGTTTCCATGTGTAGCTTCTGGGTGCCCAGGTACTGTGGAAAAATCAGTGGCACGTGCTAAATATGTAGTGTCAGCTATCAACAGTTTTTAAACAATCTTTCAATATTTTTGGATGTTAACGTGTAATCTGTACTTGACTTTCACTCACCCCGTTTATTACCACCCTTTCCAGTCATCAAAATGAGAAGTCCTGTCCCTTCCCCCTCCCCACACTTAGAGTACAAGTTGGGTTTTGGTGCAACTTAAGCTGTCTCCAGATAACTTCATCTGTTCTAATCCTCACTGGGGTAGGAAAGAGTTGAAACGCTATGTTAGACTAGACAAAAGCAAAGATGCTGTGTTAGTTCTGGATGCATCTTTTTAATATCAATTATTACTCTTCTCTTTAAGGGTCTCTAAAATATGTTACTCTATTATAAATCTTACTTTGTGCAATATTGTTTGTGTAGGCTTTTATATACATATTAGCACCTCAGTGTAGAGGTCACTATTTTAAACTGATAGAAAAATAATCATCAGAAGATACTGCAGTGATTAGTTAGAACCTGTATTACTCCTTATGTGTATGTATGTATTGTCTTCGGTACAAAAATGAGGACTAGGAAATATTTCAATTTAAAACTAATTTACAGATTGAAGTGGTAGTGACTTGTTTAGTAATCTGTGTAAATAAGGTGTTAGAATGGAAAGCTTTTATGATGAAAAGTAATGTGATTCATGCAGGGGTGTAATTTAATCTTAGCAGAAATTCTAGATGACCCAGACTGGTTCATAAATGAGCCGTCTGTTCTCTGGTGGGTTTTTTCCACTTTTTACGTTGAGAGGAATTTCATAGCTTTAAGGGTTGTGCAAAGTAAAATTCCTCGCAGGCAATAGTGGTTTCAGTTCATCCTTCACATTCAAAGATCGTATTACCCAAGGGTGTTCCTTTCTTTTCACGAAGTCTGCTAGTCTTCCAAGTGCCCATTTCACTTCTCACGTGTGCTATTCTTTGGTTGTGTCAGTAGAGGTACATCAATGAGGTGGGCGTTCTTTGGCAGCCAGCACTGCATACAATCACTCAGGAATTGACAAATCTGCAGATACCACAGTGAGTCTGCAAACACAACTTTAAAGGCAGAATAAACAGCCCCCATTCACCAACTTGTCTGTTTTATAGTGAAAGTAGAAACAGAATGAGGAGGGGAATCGGTTTGGGAGTCCTCTGTAAATTCTAATGGCATGTTTTTGAACAGATAAAGGAAGAAGGCCAGAGTGGCTCCTGTTGCTTTCAAAACTGTAGCTTTAGTGAAATCTGTCATTACAGTGTGAAGTACCCAGCAAATGCTCTGGCTTATCTCCTTGGCTGGAGGGACATGACCAAGAGTATCACGCTCTTTGTTTTGTTCAATCACTAACTTAATATCTAATGTCAGATTTAAATACAGAAATGTATCTTCAAATGACTTGAATGTTGCTGATGCTGTTCTAGCATGCTTGGGAGACTGAGGAAGAGAGGAGCAAACTTTATAAAAAAAAAAAAAAAAAAAAACAAACTGTTACCTAAGTACACTATCAGCTTTGGTATGCTTTAACCAAAATGACATCCTACTCTCAAACTGCACCTCAATTCTGGATGTAAAGTAGAGAGGGATTGCTTATGCAGCTGATGGCTGTACTGTCTAGCCATTGCTCCAAGAGTAATTGCTCTGAAAACAGAGCAGAATTAGAACAATACCTTGATGTGAAAGATGCGACATTTTTCAGAACAAGACATGTAGAATACTGATTTTTATAAGCTATAGCTGTTTAGAAGTGAAGTAATGAGTTCAACGCACTTAGTGTTTGCTGAGCAAAGCAAATCTCTGGGTAGGTCCAGGTAAATATTTCTGAGTATCTGTCATGTTAAATACCTGGCTGCGTTTTGAATTTCTCGAAGATTTCATAAAACAGCCTATGTAAGAGATAATAAAACTTTGGCAAATTTCATGGTTTGTTCTAATGGTTCTCAGTAGTACCTGGATAGATGCAGAACGGTTTGTAGATGTGAATGTGCTGGTCAGTTGCTGCAAATCCTTAATTCTCCATTTATGAGGATCTGCCCTGTGGTATGTGTGCCAATCAAGTAGAAAACACTCCTGCCCTGTGCTGGAGACAACCACTAATTGGCCAAGCTCTCTGTCTATAAATGATCAGCTTTGAGATATGAACTCAGGCTTAGGCTTCTATTTAAAATGAAGTGCTGTGGATTAAAAATGTCATTGGGGTAAAGGTGAGTGGCTCGGTTGTGCTAGAACTGGGCTAGCAAAATGCAATTTAAAGATGAAATACTGATTAGCTTCAGTTTCCTCTCTCCTTTCGGCATGCCACAAGTCATTTGTGCAGATACTCGACGTGCTCCCTTCCAGGAAGGTGGGACACTTGGTGAAGTGTTCTCAGGGGGTTTTGGATGAACGTTTTTCACAGGTATAGGTCTCGCCATACAGAAAAAGGGCTCTCCGCTGTGCTCTGCCGGTTTTCCGTCGCGTGGCAGTTGAGTTCCCCTGGACGAGGCAGGGGTCGGAGCTTGTCCCACGGACCTGGGCTCAAGTCCTGGGTCTGCTGCGGCCTGCCGCTTTCGGTCCCGCTCAGCTGAGTAGCAGACTCTGAACTTGAGCTCCGGAGGGGTGCTCGGTGGCGGGGGAACGCTCGGCTTCGCTCCAAAAAGGCGGCCCCTCTCCCCGAAAGCTCGTCCCAGGGGTCCTTGTGCCCTGGTCAGAAATGCCCGGGGGCCGTGGCGTGGGGCTGGGGGGTGTCTGCGGGGCACCCGAGCAACGTGTGCACCCCTCGATTTCCTTGTACAACCTGTAAAGAGACTTCTGTATCGCTGTTTTTGTGATTTTTAATTTGATTTTGATTGGCAGCTACGACTTTTTTTTTTTTTCTTCTGTGGTTTTAATTTATCTAAGGTCTCTGCCTACAGAGGACGTGTACAATTGCCTGGAAGACTGTTTGCTTTGTGCGGCCTTAGTATATTTATTGAATTAGCGAGTGTTGCAGAGGTGAAGGATGAGCGCGGCGGTGGAGCGCCCCGGCCTCCGTGTGAATACTGAAACGCGGTGCATTTCTGTCAGTAGCTGGCTGTACACCAGTGTCAAACTGTTAAGCTATTTCTTTGTAAAATAGTCCAACGGAATGCATAGAATTTTTTTCCTGTAAAGTATTTTTTTAATAAACAAAAAGTCTGATTTTTTTTTTTTTGGTCCTTTACTGCCTCGTTGCTTATTTCTCCTCCGGAGCCGCAGAGGGGTGGGGGGTAGGCGGGTGGAGCCCGGCTCGGCGCTCTCCTAGTGCTGTCTGGGTGGGGGCGGGGTCAGGGCAGGCGGAGGCGGCCGAGCGCCGGGCTTGCGGCGGTC
>VXBL01005791.1:95288-179689 GCA_013400195.1 Aramus guarauna
GGGGCCAGGGCCCCCCCCCCCCCCCCCCGAGCTCACCGGCGCCCCGCGGCGCCCCATGGCCTCTCGCGACAGGGATGCCATTTCCTGGTACCAGAAGAAGGTGAGTGCGGCGCGGCGCGGGCGGGCGCGGGCCCGGCAGTGCCCTCAGCCTCCTCTCCTTCCAGATCGGGGCCTACGACCAGCAGATATGGGAGAAGTCCATCGAGCAGACCGAGATGAAGGTAACGGCGGCGGACGGGAGCTCCTGCCGCCCTCGCAGCCCGGGCTCGGCTCCCCTCGCAGCTAACGGGCCTTTGGTTTGTTGTTTTGGTTTTTTTTTTGCTTCGTAGGGCTTCAAAAACAAGCCTAAGAAGAAGGGTCACATTCAGCCTGATCTGATCGACGTGGATTTAATCAGAGGTGAGAGAGATGCCGGCGTCTCCGTCGCAGCCGTTAACGCATCGCTGCTTTGCACAGGGCAGGGGAAAGGCAGGCCTGCTCTTGGCAGGTGCTTTTTTCTTGACCTGTGAAGTAGCTGCCCGGAGCCTGAGTCATTCAGCTTTCTGGCAGCAGCACGGAGCGTGATGGAAGCCCCAGGCCTCACCACCGGGGTCGGGTGCCCGTGCTTGCTGGCGTCAGTGCAAAAGGAGCGTTGAAGAGCAGAGGCAGGAGGAATTTGGGGGGGTTCAGCAAAAGCAGCGTCTGGGGTGTTGGTGAGAGCAGGCTTGGGCGGTGGGGNAAAAAGTTTTTTTTTTTTTTTTTGGGTCCTTTACTGCCTCGTTGCTTATTTCTCCTCCGGAGCCGCAGAGGGGTGGGGGGTAGGCGGGTGGAGCCCGGCTCGGCGCTCTCCTAGTGCTGTCTGGGTGGGGGCGGGGTCAGGGCAGGCGGAGGAGGCCGAGCGCCGGGCTTGCGGCGGTCTCCAGGGNCGTAGGGCTTCAAAAACAAGCCTAAGAAGAAGGGTCACATTCAGCCTGATCTGATCGACGTGGATTTAATCAGAGGTGAGAGAGATGCCGGCGTCTCCGTCGCAGCCGTTAACGCATCGCTGCTTTGCACAGGGCAGGGGAAAGGCAGGCCTGCTCTTGGCAGGTGCTTTTTTCTTGACCTGTGAAGTAGCTGCCCGGAGCCTGAGTCATTCAGCTTTCTGGCAGCAGCACGGAGCGTGATGGAAGCCCCAGGCCTCACCACCGGGGTCGGGTGCCCGTGCTTGCTGGCGTCAGTGCAAAGCTAAAACAACCGCGCAAAAAAGAAAAAAATTTGGGGGGGTTCAGCAAAAGCAGCGTCTGGGGTGTTGGTGAGAGCAGGCTTGGGCGGTGGGGAAGGGCCAGCAGCTGGTGTGCTGAGATAAGAGGAGGGGATACTTGCCGAGGTGCCGGAGCTGTATAGATGGGGTGAGTGCCTGAGGCTGGGCTGCTGTGGCCCTTCTGAACTGCAACCTCCTGTCATAAGAAAGGAAGTTCTTGTAATTCCCAATTATGACTTATTTGTTGTTCCTTTAATTCCAAGGCTCTACGTTTGCTAAAGCCAAGCCTGAAATCCCCTGGACATCGCTAACTCGGAAAGGAATTGTGAGAGTTGTGTTTTTTCCATTATTCAGCCAGTGGTGGATACAGGTTACTTCCCAGCGTATTTTCATGTGGCTGCTGGTGCTCTACGTTATGCAGGGTAAGGGGTGGTAGCGGTCTGTGCCACAATCCTTTTTCTGCAAGGAATGTGACACCATTTTGTAGTTCATAATCTAAAACGCAAGGATCCTATCTGAAATCTGCTTAATGTAGAGGTGTGGCACTAGTGTTTGCAGACATTGTAAAACAGAGTAAAAATAAATAGTTGTGGTTTAACCCAGCCGGCAGCTAAAACAACCGCCTAGCCGTTCGCTCACTTCCCCCTGCGGTGGGATGGAGGAGAGAATCAAAAAAAGAAAAAAAAAAAAGGTTAAACTCATGTGTTGAAATAAAGACAGTTTAATAGAACAGAAAGGGAAGATAATAATGATAAAAGAATATAAAAAAAAAAAGTGATGTACAGCGCAATTTCTGAACCAATGCTCAGCTAGGTCCTGAGCTGCACAACCTCCTGTCCCGCCCCCAGTTCTACACGGCGCATGACGCTGTATTTTATGGAATATCCCTTTGGCCAGTGTGGGTCAGCTGTCCTGGCCACGTCCCCTCCCAGCTTCTTGGTCACCCCTTGCCTTTTCGTTGGCAGGGCAGTAGGAGGAGCTGAAAAGTCCTTGACCGCTTGGCAACAACTAAAATATCAGTATGTTACCAACATTATTCTCATCCTAAATCCAAACCACAGCACTGCACCGGCTGCTAGGAAGGAAATTAACTCTGTCCTTGCTGAAACCAGGACAATAGTTAAGACAGGAAAACGGGGCCATGCTCTTAATTTTTGCATTTGATACCATTTTCTCCTTTTCAGTCATAGCAGTTGTGTTGTATTTCATGATGCCTGTTGTGAATGCAAGTGAGGTCATGGGACCAATGTGCCTTATGTTACTGATGGGAACTGTTCACTGTCAAATAGTGTCCACCCAGATCAACAAACCTTCAGGAACCAACGGACTTGGCAGGCGGAGGAGGTGAGCGGGGTGACGGGTTCATTTGTTGGCATCAAAGCATATGATGGATTGCTTATGGTAGAAGTTAATGGGTAAATATCTTCTATTTTTATGTAAATACGCTATTTAACCATAAATGTGAAAATGAGTATTTTCTGACTTGCTTGTAATCTTCTCATAACCAAGACAAATGCAGCAAATTTATCAGGCTGTGATAGGTCTGGTTTAGTTGTCAGTTGGGTCTTTTTTTTCTAATGTGGCTTTTTAATACAGTTTCTTTTTGCAGCCAGAGGAGGGCATTCTGTGTAGAAAGGCACCTTCAGGGTTTTGCAAACCAGTCTGGTGTCCTGCTTTGTTTGGCATTAACTGCAGGGAATTGCTGATGTGTGTTGAGAACAGGCAAAGGATGAGAGAGATGACCGTGGTGGATTCATTGCTGGCAGTTTGTTTGTGCATGTGGGAGACGTTAAGGTTCATCTACTAGATATTTAACTGTTAGGTGTCCAACTCAGTTTAAATGCTGATATAAGTATTTGAACGCAAGACGATGGACGTGGGTAGAGTTTTGCCTCTATTGGATTCCTACAGCAGAGATTTTGTCCAGATTTTGTCTGTTGCATCCTTTACTAATATTGATGTAATGTAGGTATATGCGTACCTTCCGTTAATCCAAATAAAATTTATTTTATTTGGAAATAAACATTCTGTCTGCATGACTTAAGAAAAACAGCATCTAAAAAGCTGCTCAAATCTGATTCAGATCATTTAAGAGCAACATAAAAGTAGCTTGCTATGCAAATTTAATTCTCCTTTTTTTTAAAAATCAGGAAGTTACGCAAATCTGTGGGTGTCGATGGGAACAGTTGGTCTTCTCCTGACAAAAACAGTAAAGAAGAGCAGTCTGAATCTGCATCCATTCTTAGCAATTTATTTAGTATGCTTTTCCGAAGGAGGTATGTGATCTTCACTGGGTTTGCTGTATTTGTAATGACACTGCAAACAATTCGATACCTGGAAAATGAAGACAGAATGTGTACTGTCACTGACACCCCCAAAGTCTGCCAATTAGTTTCTTTTGAACTAAAAGTACTCTTGGTATTGCAGGACACTGATTCCTTATGAATTTTTAGTGTGTCCTTATTAGGAGATAATACCATATCTCACATTATAGCTAAAATTGAGCGTTAGATGAGTTGCAGAAAGTGGCAGAACTTATTTTAATTTATCATGCAAGTGACCTTTCTTGAATGTGTACACTCAAATTCTATTACTGTTTTACCTGATTTCCAGAAGCAATTGTGCCTTCTAGTTTAAGTTGCTTGGATAGTCATCCCACTTTGCCACCTTACTTTTTCTAAAAGTAACTCGAGGAAAAGGAGGATAGATTGTTTGGGATAGTATTTCATTGTCTTCTACTGTTTTCTCAGGTGAGTTTCTTGGTGAGTTTTCAACTGACAGGTCCTTTCTCTTGATGAGGACTTGTTGTCTTCTGAATTGTTCTTAGCTTTTTTTTTTTTTTTTTGTCAAAATAATAATAAGAAAAAATTTCCCTCTTGGTTTAGAAGTTTTAAGATACCATTAGAGTTACAAAAGAACTGTCCAGTGAGAGTGAAGCAGATACAAGTCTCTTCAACAGAATCAGGACACCAGGAGCCTGTCAGCAGAAGACAATTATGTGTTCCCTTACCTATATTGTTTAATGTTGTACCTGTGTGGCAAGTGAAAGAAACCATGATGTTTTCCTCAAAATTCTTCTCTGACATAAAAGCATTTAACTGTATTTTCTCTCATAGGATTAGAAGAGTAAAGTTGGTAGCCGAAAAAGGGACTGAGACAGAAAATGGTGTGAATGCTGTGAATAATGGCATTAAACAGAGACATGCCAGATCTGAATACAGGCTGTTGCACTTCAAAGAGAAAAAGAAACTTTCCGATGGGGAAAAGAGCCATCAGGTACCAGCAGGAAAGATCCATGTAAAGTCAGAAGTTTCAGTGTATTGTGTATGTGCCCGAAAGCTTGTTGATACTTGGCTGTACGGTTTGATCTAATACAAGATACTCCCTTCTTCTACTAATCTTTGCTTGCATATAGGAAATCTAAACCCCCTTTCGACTTCTCAGTTGAACAGCTGACAGGGTGCTGATACTCTACTGTCAGCATCTTTTCAGCTGTTACAAAAGCCAAGAATGCCAAACACAGACAATCCTGGAAAATGTCTCTTTACCAAAACGCTTGTTTAGTTGTAGAGACTGCTGATCACAAGATGTTCAGTTAAGGAATACTGCTGATAATGATTAAAAATAAATAAATTAGCACTTTTCAAGAGCAGTTCTGTAATTTGCCTTGCAAACAGTTCCCTGCAATATCCTCTGGGGGGGAGGCAGGAAAATAAAGACTGAAACATCCCTTGGGGAAAGAGAAAGACAGTTAAAGCCTCGTGACCTCTGCTGAAACCTCTAAAACATAAAGCTTTGTGGAGTTACTTTTGATGCTCCTCTGGGTCGGTAAGGTGTTAACTCCCATACAAAGCTCAGATTAGAATCTGTGCAGAACCGTAGTACTGTGCCATCCCAGCTCCTCTCTAGGCATTTGGAGAGGAGCAGAGCTAGGTGTAGGGGTCACATCTGATGATTTTGGGTCTGCTAGCTACCAGCTTGTAGATTCATCTGTTCTGGGCTTAAGGTTGCTGGTAAGACATAAGCCAAGAGCTGCTGCTGCCTCTTCCCACCCTTGCCCCAAATCCAGCTCCACCCCACCCAAAATTCCCTCTCATTACCTCTGTGGCAAGGCAGGGGCGGGGTAGGGAGTTAAAGTTTGTCGTATCCTCGCGGTGCTAAGTTGGGTTCTGTTTCTGCACGTTCTGTGGAGATCATCTTCTGCTGGCTGTCACAGGTAACTCGAGATGACGGTGTACACCAGTGTAGTACCAGCACGGGCTTTGAATCTTCAGTTTAATGCAATTCAGGCTGGTCCTTTATCAGTGCCCGAGTCTTATTTTGCCTGCTGTATTTCTAGGATGACTGTGCCAACAGAGGCGGTGTTTCTGATGAGCTTTCCAGTGAGGAGGATGCTGAAGCAATGGTACAAAGGATCTCGTTACGCCAGAACGTAGAAGGGGCCTCCAGTGACAATAGCTATGAAGAGAAGAAAAAGAGGCCTCTTGTTTCTTTGAACCAGGCTGTATCACAGGTACTCATGTTGAATTTATGCCATTTTCCACACAGTTTTTGCTGTGGATAATGAGCTGGTTTTCCTTTGGCTTTGGCAGGTCAAGCAAGCCCTTAAAGGTGCCAGAGACTCTGATAGCGTTGTGGAATCTGAGCTCGAATCTGCATTATACAGTCAGGTATGGTCATCAATTCAAGAGAGCGCGTTACCGAGCCTGGCCAGTGCAGGGACAGCCTCCCCATTAGAACAGACCATTATTAAATGATAGTGCTTCAGCATCCTCAGGTATGAGGTGTGGCCTCCCTCCTTGCTGGTTTGCAGCTTTATAAACTGTGTTCGCAGTTCTGAGCATATTACTTTAACAAAATTAAAGCAAGCAAATAATAATAATAATAAAAAATCACTCTATTGGCAGCGTAGTATGGTCCAAGCTGCCTCTAATTGCTCATGTTGAATTGGTACCGTTGCTCTTGTGGATTCGGAGACAGCACTGTAGCTTTTATGAGAGTAAATTTTAATTTTAAAACGAAGAAATAAATTTATTCTGTGATATATATTCATTCACTTCACTACTTTATCTTCCCTCTGCCACTCTTCCCACCTGAAAATAGAAATCTATGAATATCAAATTATAAATACAAAAATCTTCAAACAAATATAAAATATAAATGAAATCTTAAAATAGATTATGCAAAAGCCAGAAAACATTTGCACTAGAATGAATAAGTCAATTTTTATTTCGTGAAGTTGGGAGTAGAGGTGGGGAACTAATACTCTGTGTGACGTCCCGTGTAGAAATTGTTGTTGCCGGTTGTAAAAACCATCAGTGTAACGCTGACTTTAACTGTTTGCGTTGGGAGGGTGTGACCAGGAGTTCTGGGCCGTCCTGGGGAGCGGAGGTGGCCGATTGTTGGCGGGGAGGAGGAGATGGTTCTGGAAACTGGGTGTGGGGCTGTGCTGGCTAAATTTTGCTCGTCTTCAAAGGACTCGAGGTCCTGCATTAGTGTGGGATCCCGGAGCTGTAGCGTGATCCGGAGAGACTCGGAAAGTACTCGCCACGACTCCGAGACAGAAGACATGCTTTGGGATGATCTGCTTCATGGGCCAGAGTGTCGCTCGTCCTGCACCAGCGACAGTGAGGAAATGACTGTGAGAGATACCAGGCGGGATTTGAAGGAAGATGTTTTCCAGCAGGTTTGTTGATTGTATCCAGTAGCTGAGAATACTAAAAGATTTGACATGCTCCCCTTTCTCCCTGCCTGCCTAAATAACATGAAAGACACACCTGAATGCTGTTGGTGTGACGTGAGCGACCTTGGGCTGGATGAACCCATTCTGTCAACCATGTTAATCACACAGAAGTCTGGAATGATCTAAATAGCGTCAGTGATCAGCTCTCTCCTCCCGCCAGTGTTATCTGGACCACTGCTAATACCAAAACCAGAGTATTTCACCCAAAGACAAATTTCAAATCCCTCTCTCCATCTTAAATACTTTCTAGGAAAAAACATTATTTAATAGTGGGACAGAAATAGATTATACACCTTTTGCATTCTTTTTTCTTTTATAGAACCATTTGTTTTGGCTGCAGAATACAAGTCCAGCATCTGCAAAAGTGAGTGCACTGATCTGGGAAGGGAATGACTGCAAAAAGGTGGACATGTCTGTGCTGGACATCAGTGGAATTATCATGAGCAGGGTAAGAGGGCTGTAAAGCATTGGAACCTCTCTCCCTCACACTTTAAAAACCAAGGCTATACATCCAAATATGAAACGCAGTATAAAACAGGTCCCTCCTCAACTGCTAATACAGTTGTCCCAAATGTTCTTACTTAAAAATTGCATAAACCAAAATTTAGGAGGTTCTGGTAAAGACTAATGAGTTCCAATTATTGTTGGCTGTCTCTGCAGTGTGCTGAAGGTGGTGGTTTTATTATTTATTGACTGATTGTTGTTGGGTTTGGACTGAAACGGGTGGAATTATTTTAGGCTGTGTCCTTTGAAGGGAAGGGGAACTGAATTCTTGCTTGAATTAATGCTGCCACAACTGCATGCCTTTTTCTTGATGCAAAATCCCAGGTAATCATCCTATTTTTGTTCCTGCCTGCCAGGTAAATGCCTACCAGCAAGGAGTGGGTTATCAAATGCTGGGAAACATCATCACCATTGGATTAGCATTCCTACCGTTCCTCTACAGGCTCTTCCGCACAGATAACCTGGAGCAGCTGTGCTCCATTTCTCTAAAGGAGCTTTTGCACATCTTTTGCGGAGCGCCTGCTAGCGCCCCTGTCATTGTTTTGTCTGCAATCAACTTCCTTGAAAGACTTTGCTTAACCTGGATGTTTTTCTTCATGATGTGTGTTGCTGAGAGAACATACAAACAGGTAGGTTTACATGTGCTGTGGCCTTTCGTGAGCCCTGGGACGGGTGTTCTGCCAAACCCATGCTGTCTGCAGCTGAAGACGCTGGCAAGACAAGCATGCCTCAGCAAGCGTCAAAGCTGGTAACGTGTCCAAGAAGTTTAGGTAGGGGGAAAAAAAAAACCCCTTCCTGTCCCCAGGGGAAAAAAAATAACCTTTTAGCACCTTGAAGTGGCACTCTGCATGGAAGTGACCGTGTCGGCACAGAGCTGTGAGTGAAGAAGAAAAAGCCCACTTCGTTGGCCTGTTCCAAGAGGGAACATGAGATAGGTGGCTGCAGCACGTTCAGCTTCCTCACAACTGTGTGCAGTAGCTGCGTCAAAGTGGCTGTAAATGTTGCGTGGCAGGCAGGGTGGTGGTTATTTGCCATTTTAGAAAGAGCTTTGTGGCTAATCCTGCAGAGCAACAGCCGTCCCACCTCTGCCGCACACAAGATGGCTGCTGTTACTTACCCCAGAGGTTCTGCCCCAAGGTCTCCCATTACGCTCCCCTTTTCTGTGAGTTACTGATAAGCAATCCCAAACAATCGTTTTTGTTTTAGACTGATTTATGTTTATGTTTGTGTGTTTTTGGTGTTTATTTGCAGAGGTTTTTGTTTGCCAAGCTTTTTAGTCACATTACATCTGCTCGGAAAGCCAGGAAATATGAAATTCCTCACTTTAGACTCAAGAAGGTAGAAAACATCAAGATCTGGTTATCCCTTCGTTCCTATCTAAAGGTCAGTTCTGATCCAAGGTGGGTGCGTTTCATTATCAGAGGGTGTAACCAAGTCCCTGCCTACCTGTACTTTACCCTGTTGTTGTTGGGCACAATGGACAACACTGCTCGAACCGTTCCACAGCTGTTTGTGGTGAGCCCCGACTTCACAGCTCTGCGTCCAAACCTTAGACCTGACTGTCTCTCTGTTTCTGCAGAGGCGAGGCCCCCAGCGATCTGTGGATGTTGTTGTATCATCCATCTTTTTACTGGCTCTTTCAATCGCTTTTATATGCTGTGCCCAGGTGAGATTTTTTAACTTTTTTTTTTTTTAAAAAAGAAGTGGAGGGGGGAACCCCAAACTACTGGAGGCTTTTTTTTTGCCAACTTACAAAGTGCTTGAACTGTAGCTGTTTGTCTCCACAGTAATATGGAGGGGTTTGTGTTTTTTTAAAAGCTTTGTAATGTTTAGCTGGTAATGGGTGTTCATTCTCTATTTGCAGAGGAAAGTGGGGCTTTATACTCATTAGGAAAATTCAGGACATAGGCTTTTGTGCACAAAGGAAAGGACTCTGCCCAAGTACCTCCAGTGTTCACAGGACACTATTTAAGAGGGCTGGTTGCAACACCCTCTTTAACCACCGCTGTTGAAAAGCAGGTCAATAACTATTTCCTACACCTTTTAATCCTTCACTAACCCTTCTGTTTAGTAAGCAGCGTTAATGTTGGAGCTGTTTTCTTGGCTTCTTTTTTTTTTTGGCAAGAGATTCATTAGTGTTTAGGCAAATTCTTGATGCCAGTAGCAGTGAGATTGATGATTGGTAGGTACTGGCTCTCGCTGCTGCGATTGCTTTTCTAAGCCTCAGGCTTCTGGAGGAAGCAACAACAATCCCAGCCCTGCTGTATTAGACCTGCTGGGAATGTGCTGGGGAAGGCAGAGTCAGCTTAGCGTGGCTGTGGAAGGCTGAGGCTGCCAGTGAGATGAGCACACATGGAGGGGAAGACATTTTCCTACCAGTTAATTGGAAAGAAGAAGGGAGGAGAAAGAACAAGACCTCTTTTCTAAGCAGAGAGAAAAACAAAAAAACAAGGTAAAGCCAGGTTACAAGACCTTTTACTTTAACCGCATTACACGACTGAATTGTAGTTCAAGGGAAGAACTGTCAGTAGGTGCAGAGCACCGGTAGCTGCGCAGGAGCAGGGGCTCTGCTGTTGTGCTTCTCCAAAGAACATGGGCTTTTCTTTTTTTTTTCAATACAGGTTCTTAAGGGTCACAAAACATTTCTGAATGCAGCTTACAACTGGGAGTTCCTAATCTGGGAGGCAGCACTTCTTCTCTTTTTACTACGTCTGGCATCTTTGGGCTCTGAAACCAACAAGAAATACAGTAATATTTCAATCTTGCTCACCGAGCAGGTATCTCCATTTAGCTTAGTCTCCCTTTGGCTTTTTGGCTGTTTGGATATAATTATTGCATTTCAAACCAGTTTAAAAAATACTGGAATCAGATTTTAAAATTTAGGAATCAACATGTGCTGGACAGAAGGCAATAAACCCCTGTACAGCTGGGGAGGGACAAGCTGTTAGACTGACTCAGACCCTAAAATTCTGGATTATTTTTGTCTTTGAGTTAACATTAGCCACATCAACTGGAAAAAGGGTATTATCACTGCTCAATTCCTCTCTCTGTGGATACATCAATTCCTTAGGAGTGACAGTGAACCAGAAAAAATGGCTCTAATTTCTGTCAGTTAGTTAGAAATTAGTTGGGGACTAGTGCTTTCCTTTCACTAACGTCCAGTCGGTAATGTCTGTGTCACAGATAAACTTATACCTAAAGATGGAGAAGAAGCCAAACAAGAAAGAGCAGCTGTCTCTAGTAAACAACGTTTTGAAACTATCTACAAAGCTGCTGAAGGTAAGCTACTCTGCCGAAAACCATACAGTTGCTAAATTTTATGGAAGCACTGACCATTGATGACGACTGTGTGTTTTTGCTGTTCCTGTTTTGAGCGTTTCTCGATGAGGTTGGTTAGTTCTGACAACAGGTGTTCTCCTGTGCTTCTACAGCTATGGCATAGGATCAAGGGATACAAGACCCTTGTGGTTAATTAGTGCTGCAAACATTTGATTAGTAGCAGCTTACTATGATTTAGATAAGCAAGAGGAGAGACTTGTATGAACACAGCGTGTCTCTTTACTGCTTGAATCTCATTTTCCTTCAGCAGCTTCGACGCTGAAGCTTTCTGACATTAACAGAGCAGATATTTGGAAAAGAAAGAGCATAGTCCAAGAGCTGCATAAATCAGTCTAGACAAATTCTAGTCTGTTGGGTGAAGCTCGTGTTTCTACAAAGGGGGCTTTTCAGGTTCAGCAAGGCTATTAGAAAACATCTTTGAGCTGGGAGGCCTGAAATGCAGAGTGGGAATTTCTGTACGTTCATTTAAGTAAGGCTACAGAGGCAGCACGTGGTTAGCAAGGTCTATCAGAGAGCCAGCATTAAGGGATTAATTGCTTCTGGTGTGGACTGATGCTAATGGACTTTTTTTTTTCCTTTCACTGCAGGAATTAGATACTCCATTTAGGCTGTACGGACTGACCATGAATCCATTAATCTACAATATAACACGTGTTGTAATACTCTCTGCTGTCTCAGGTGTTGTAAGCGATCTTCTAGGATTCAATATCAGAGTAAGTACAACTCCCACTGCTGAATTCCTCCCACCCAAGCAGAAAGGGCGCGAGTTTGAATGGGTGGTGATTCAGAGACCAGCCCACCCAGACTGAACCTCCATCTCCCCGAGCCAGGCTGCGGGGGGAGCACAGGGCTGACAAATTTCAGCCCCGTTCAGGGCTTCGGTGTGTTAGTCAGAATGCTGGGTGCCTTCGTTCAGAATGAGCTCAGTCCTCCTGCGGCTCACACTGCGCCATCTGAGCTCGCTGAGCACAGCGTCCAAGGCAGGATGGGCAAAGAGACCGAGTCTTACCTTAGATGAAAAGCGCTCAGACCTTCGGCTGTCTGACCCATACTCACTCTCAGTATCTCTCTCCAGTTATGGAAAATTAAACCGTGAATGGACCCAACGTCAGCACTCGGCTCTCTCCCCCAGGACAGACCAGAAGAGATGACCAACCGCTTGGGCAAAAAGCTCTCCAACTACAGAAATCTGTAATAATGATTTTTTAAGCAGATTCTCAGCGTACGTATCAGAAGTTCTCCCTCTGCTTTACTGTTCAACATCAACTGGTCTAATGACTGATGCCATCCCCTGGCACGCGCACAGCATAAAACAGAATTTACGGGGCAAACACTAGTAGCTGGTGTTGAACACGGCAGAGCTGTGTGCGCAGGGTGGGGCATCAAACGGGAAGAGTCGTGCGAGAGCTCCGTGAGGGACACCGGCGATCACTACAGGGGCCTCGTTTCTGCAACATCAACTCCTCCATCGACTGTGACAGGGGAGGAGCCGGCCCTCCTGCCTCAGCTCCATCCTGGAGCTACACTGAATTGCGTCCTTCAGGGTTCTGCTCGGACTGGTACTACTTAGATGCTTAATCTGAAGGCGCTGAGGCATATTTCCTTTCTTAAAGCTCAGCATGTGTGAGGCTTTGCCTCTTTATCCTGAAGTACCGCAGGACACAGCGACATTCGCTCTGCACACGATGAATTCTGCCTCCACGGTGACATTTAAGCAATATAACATGCTGGCTGGCTTACGTTGGGTCTCCTGCAAATAATTTTTTGAAAACATTAGTTACATGAGAACGGCCTTACACCCCAAATTACACGTACAAATACAGAATATGTCGCGTTGTCTGTTCCCGAGGCAGCTTTGCTCCGTGCTGTGAGAAGCCGCAGCAGCTCAGCACTTGCCTGACACTGGAACCTGAGGAAGAAATCTTGTGTGGATCAGTTCAGCAGCAGAGAGGAGCAGAGGCTTCCTCGCCCAAAGGCAGATTAATGTTTAGAAAGGGCACAGGAGAGACACAAAATGTTTTGAAGAGATCTCTTAAACCCGTGTTTCTCTTAACGGACTCTACTGTCTTTTACTGGGTCAGTAATGAAAAAAGTAAAAACTGAGGAACTTTGCACAGCTTCATGCTTTCAGGTGAGCGGTAAGTAAGGTGGCGTAAGAACTTTTGGTGGTAAATTGTTTACAGCTATTTTCTGTACAAGGAGAAGTTGTAAGATGTAAAAGGAGATGACAATTTTATATATCAAAATGTACAAATAAACCTACAGTACAAGTATTTAATCATTAACAGTTGTTTCTACATGACTTGAGGATTTTTATAATACCTTTGTTGAACATTTGTTATTCCAATAATAAATTGCATTTGTTTTCCAGAAGAGTATTATGTTTGTGGGTAAAACCTGGGTCATGGACTGAGCTGTTCAAAGTATCACCCAAGTTAACAAAGAATCTATTTTATACAGTGCAGAACCAACAGGCCGTGAACTGGAGTTTCTTTTTAATATCTATATAAAAAATAATGAGCGATTTACAGGTCTCTCTCTAGTCAGAACCTCAGAAGTATGTATAAAGGTGCTGTACAGTATATAAACATTTACACCCAGTACATCCATACATTGCTTAGCATTCCAAGGCCACATTGCTAAGTCATCTCATACAGTAAGTACAGGTACAAGTTCTATGGAAGGAGAAGTCACACACAGGTAAGACACTAAATCAGGTCACATTAACATACAGAAAAAATACAGGGGCGGTTGATGACAGGGAAATAATTGCAGTGGTGCTAATTCATCTGCGTATTAAACGTCTGGATTTGTTACTGAACTCGGTGGTTAGGGCAAGTGCATACAACTGAACATAAAACAATCTCTTGGTAAGAATACATGGTTAATATCTACATAGGCTACTTCAAAGTATTAAATATTTTCACAGTCATACTCCACAACAGGGAGTATTTGTACGTATTACGCTACGCAGCAAATCTCAATGGATCATCCAATGTCAAGCAGCAGAGCACAGTTCAGATCTGCTTTAAAGCCTATTTAATTTTCAAAGTCTTTGTTTAAATTGAGTAGTCATCTGTGCTTCTAAAGAATTCAACTCAGAACTGATTCACTGTGCTTCATCAAGCTTTAAAAACATTAAATGTTTCAAAGCCAAAACAAGATAGTCACTTTCAAATAGCAAACTATTGGTTTGAATTTTAACACAAGTAAAGCTTGACCTTTTACACTTCTTTCTCCTGCAAACTGCACCAAAGGGCTCCTTTTCCCACTGTTTTTGCAGTCATTAAAAACCTAACATCAGGAAATCATCACTAAAGCTATGAAGAAAATAAACCCCTTCGATTTATGCAGCCTGCTGTTCTTACAGCTGTAGGACTGCATGTCCGCAGCTTCTGGCGTAACACCCCTCTTCTTAAACACTGTATTACAGCCCAACAACAGGCATTAAGTCTCCTGTACCCGGTCTATCAGCCTGTTCAGCACTCCTAGAACAGATCACCCAGGCAAAGCAACACGTGGGAGACTTCTAATATACACAGGCAAGAACTTAAGAAAGCTACTATGGCAGTTGGTTCTGGCCTGAAGGTCAGTTGTTACCGCCACAGAGGGAAAAATCCGATTCCTAGCTAGCATTAAATAATTAGAGATGGGACTTCAGCATACAGCACTACAATGAGGCCAAAAATAAAGGTGCGCTCATTGCTTGCGTTCACAGAATGCCGGGATGACACGGTACCAACAAGGGAAACCCGAGGAGTTACGTTATTTAACAGAACCCAGGATTTTCTCTTTTCAGACAGATGTTTGCAAACAGTTGTTATAAGCATCCTTATGACTCAAGAAAATAAAGCAATTTTGCTGTGTTCATAAAAAGCAAAATTACAAAACACTGATTATGTCAAATATAATTTTTATCTACATGATTTTGTATTAGGTATAAAAATTTAAGAAAAACATCAATTGAACAGCATCAGTGGCTCATTTTCTGCCCTAGAATTGATAGAACCAACTCACCCATCTTCTTACTGGACCAGTAAGAACATGTGTACTTCCTTATGTAAACATGCAACATGCTCTTGAGAAAAACATCCATTTCAAACAAAACCTTGCCTTTTCTGTGACTGGAATACCTACGAGAAGGATTAGACTGACTGGATACAGCAGATAACTTGGCACAAGAACAAGAAGTGAGTCATGATCACATTGGCAATATAGGCATTAAATAATTTTGTTCAGAAACTCACAATACTATCTGAGAAAGCCGTAGCAGTGCAACGTTGAGAGCAGCAGAACACCGCCGTCAAGAGGACAAGGGGACAGCAGCTTATGGAAGAGTTTCATTTAAGCAATCCAAAAGGTCCTTCATGCAGCTTAGATAATTTAAGAACGAATCAAATACTTTCCACCCTCAAACCAGTTTCTGAAAAAAACACAACAACCTTGTGAAAAGAAACAATGCTTTTGAATGACCGTTATTAGAAACTTGATTAAAACATGTTCTAAAAAAAAAAAAAGCGTCAGTCAGACCCGTTTTTCAGCCACACCTGCTGTTTGGGTGACTTTACATGCGCTTGGTACCCTCCAAGGTCCAGGAGTTATTGGTGTTTTCTTGACTGGAGAGCTACTCTCAGATTTGGAAATTCCATCATCTTTGGTTTCATCAGGCAGCTCCATGTGTCTCTCTCTGCGTTGTCTGTTCAGCGTAACAGTCTCCTGTGTTTCTAGCCTGCTTTGTTTCTCCATGGAAAGCAGCGGAATATTGGAAAGACTGGAAGTTTTGAATCTGCTAGAACTTGGCTCTCCAGAGTTTGACTTCTTCATTTTCTCACCTTCAGATGTGTTTCTCCTAGAGTCACTGAGTGGAAGATTACTCTCACCAAATGCTGCATATTGCCGCTCTGGAGACCACCCTTCCAACTTCCCAGAAGTTTTCTGCTTCGTGTCTTTCGTGGTGACTCCTGGTTTACCATTTCCACGTTTCAATTGCTCAACAGTTGTCCTATCACCACCAGTTGTCCTGTCTTGATATTCTTGTAACCTGCCTACCATGTCTACGTTTCCTGGCTTACCAAGATGCTTTTGGGGACTGGCAGACCTTCCTTGATTTCCACTGGAATATTCTTTTTTGTTACTATTGTTCATTGCTATTTCTGTGGGTTTACTCTCACTCTTTCTGGAACTGTCAGATTTATGTGAGAGATTGCCGTAGCTTTTTTCAGGATCCCCTTTTCTGGGGCTATGGAATCCCGTGCAAGCGTGTCCCTCAGCAGCCACTAACCTTTCTGGACTTGCAGATCTGTCTCTTCTGGTCCTTAATTCCAAACTACCTTTTGTGATTTCAAACCCAGGGCTGGAGGGACATTCCCATCTGTTCTTTGTTCTCTGGGGAGAAGACTGAGGCTTCATCTCAAACTGGTTTTCAGTTAAAGTGCTTATCTTTTCAGGCACAGTGTTCTTTGCTTGTTCCAGTTTCTCAGACAGCTGAACTCTCGTTAAAGCTTCTCCTGGTACTGGTAAATAACACACTTCAGATGGGGAAGCAGAATGTGAAGATGAAGATAATGGTGACTGTTCTTCATATATTACATTTGACGAAGATGGATTATAACTATCCCAATCACCTGGAAGTGAACAGTGAGACATTAAATGACTACCAAAAAAAAATAAAAAAATCAGTAAATATTTTAGAAATGTGCGTACTACTGAGGTTCCAGAATGTTATACGAAATCCTCAATTTAAAAAAGATTATGTAGTGGCATAGTCTCAAAGTCTTATTTAGTCAGTTTTCTGTATTGCTTTGTTCTACAACCTACAACAACCATAAGGATGTCATTTGGGAAAAAACTTGTGCTTGGAATGCTGGCACGATCTCTGTGGGACTGACATGGTCTTGTATCAGCACAACTTTGGAGCCTACATAGCACAATTGCAAAATAGAAAGTCCCTGACCTACATTGTTTAATATAAGAAAACCAAATGAACTGAAACTGTTACGCTAAAAGAAAACTGAAAATGGTGAAAAGCTGAGGTTATTCATAGCTTTGCACTTTAATAATAGGAAGAGATGAAACACAAGACATGCAGATTTACCAAGTCTTTAAGGAAAAACCAAGAAAAGCACTGAAAGCCCTTAATGTTGCTCAGGTTTCACGTAGGGACACAGGCTGGAAGGAGCCAAACCTGAAGGAGGAAGAGAAAAAGCCCAGAACTACATACCAAAATCACAGAGTACAGCAAGCAAGATTTCCATCAGAAATGTATGATTAACAGCAAGACAGGAGGCAACAAAACCCTTCCCCTCTCCACAGCTGCTGATCTCATCTAAGTTGCTGCACCCAGTCGCAGGCCCCGCTGACACAGGGCTGGACCAGATGGTCTCCAGAGGTTCCTTCAGACTTTTCTGTGATTCTGAGTTTCCACCTCAGACTCAGGAGACTTCGGTGAACACGAGGGCCAGGACTGATTCCAGACAACTACTGCGCAGCCCTCGTGGTGCAGGATAAACGGCATTTATCGCTGCTGAAATGATACCAAGCTTAAATAGCTGGTGGTGCCTCATGCTGCCTCCCTCTCCTCTAGCTGGTCAGTGCTGGACCTCGAGAGAAGCTCATCTGAGCACAAGGAGGGCTACGTTCAACCTTCACCCTCAACGACAAGGTCATTCAGTGAGAGAGACGAACCCAGCCTGCCAGGAATTTAGCAAGACGGCCCAGAACAGACCTCGCTGTTCACAGATGGGCTGTTTCCGTGCCATGCGCTAATTCACTGATTTACTGTGCTGTGCAGGTTGGAACAGTAAGACGTTAAGGGCCATGTCCTAGCTCTCTGGAGGGAAGAAATGGAGAAAGGTCTGAGCAGATTTTATCCCTGGAGTGGATGCCAGTTGCCATCTGTAAATGACTGAACACGACAAACTATTTGGTAGCTCAAACTGTGTGTGTTAAAATTTTCGAAGGATAAGCTCATGATGGTCACTATTAGTGAAAAGCTCCTCATCAGAAAAAGCGACCTTACAATTTTCTTAAATTAAAAAGTTTACCGTCAAAATCATGGTGACAGCATCAAGGGTTAAAAGATTAAAACGCGCAGTCAGAGAGAAAGCGTTCTTTGCTGTAAAATACTGCCACAGCCACAAGTCTTTTTGATTTGTAGTTTTGGAGTGTTTCTTAAATCAGACTCAAAACCATCAGTTCTGTGCTCTGCAGCTGAACTCAGAGCTCCTGCAAGGATTTGCTTTTCTGCCCTTCCTTTTTCTTTGCCTACAAAGTTGTGCTTTCCTGGTGTAGATACAGAAGTCACAACTTTAAACAAACAGAATCCATTTTGAGAGCAAAGCTTTCTGAAGTCTGGGCTTTGAAAAACAAAGCATTCCACATTTCAGAAGGCTAAAAACAGTGAAGTAAATCTGTAAAGAAATAATATTCTTAATACAGGCATTTTGAACTAAGCACTGTATCATAGAGAATTTTAATTTAAATTAAAAGGCAATCAGTATTAATTATCACATTTTTATAGAAAAGTGATTAGCTTGGACAGAGATGAGAAACTTATTACAATTACAAATATGCGATAATTTCTCACCATGTAATATTCCTTGGCACTTGTCATTTGTTAATTCTACCAAAATATTCCTTGTATTTTAAAATAAACGTAAGCAGCCTGCAGAGCTATCAAAAAGGGAACTGCTAGTAACTATTTCAGTGAACAAGCACCAAAGTCTCCTTATCAGACTGTACTCCATTGCCTCAAACCCTCAAAATGAAACAGCCCTGGAGATGACATACTGTGATCTGGTATCAAGCCAGTCCCTGGTCTCAGCAGCAGCAAAACTTTATTCCCTCCAGCCTGAATCAGCTCAATGGCTCGTGTGTGAGTGATTCCTTGGGTGGGTTCTCCATTAATTTCAACAATTTGGTCACCAACCTGATGAGAAAAGAGCAATCGGGTTAGTCGTCGCGAATCTCTGACATCGTAAACTGCCTGAATGTGTTTTCATTCTGGATCATCGTATGGAGGGAGCTCGTCAAACCACGGATGAACCGTGTCAAACCTGGCACCACGCGCCTGTCTCAAATCCCTCTAACCAGGTAAGGAGCGCGGCAACTACTCCACACTTACTGCAGAGCGGAACATCTACCACAGCACAACAGGTTTTATGGCAAGGAAGGATTTTTTTTTTAATCCAGGTAGGAGAGATCACCACTATGCAGTTATCAGTCCTGAGGTCTCTGAGGCCAGTTAGTAACTTAGAGAGGTCCTGGGCAGGTAATTACAGCTCACATTAACTTTGCAGGCTGCTGGAAGGGGGTTGGAGAGCACCCCCGCAAAAAGTCATGAAACCTGTTTCGCAATACGTGGATCAGCCAAAGGATGTCACTAGTACATAAAATTAGCCGGTTAAATTAGAGACTGTCTGGGCTTTGTTAAACGAACCGTCTCTGCCAAAGGAGGTCACTGGCTGGTTGCTCATCGGACAGGACAGGACGCTCCACGCTGCACGACTGCCTCCTGTCACACTCAGCTGCCACTGACTGGGTGAGAAATTCCTCCTCACTGTTTTAAAGCACAGCCAGGAAACGACACCGTTTTCCAGCTGAGAAAATTGAATGACGTGAAAATGGTGAAAAACCTGATGCCGGGCAAGCACAGCCCCTCTGTGCTCCGACCTGCTGGGGACACATGACAGAGCAGATGTGGCTGCCCACCGCCGCAGCGATCCCCTGCACAGCACGGTGCTCCGTGGTGGAGGGGTTACACTACAGTGCTGAGGGCCCACGTCCAGCCTGGGGGTCACCCTGTGGGAGCTGGGGTGCTTTCGGCCGCATCCTGCTGCCACCATGCCCCCACCACCCCCTTGCCTTCGTCCGCACGAAGCAAAGTGTGGTCAGCGAGGAACCTGTTGGTTGCTCCTGCCCAGAAAGCAAAGCCCTGGAGCTCAGTGTAACACCACTCGAAGGAGCAGTGCGAGAGGAAATACTAGCACTAAATACTACACTCACGTAGTCTCTCAAGCACAAGGGAAAAAAGCTAATTACTGTAAAGAATTAGGATAACAAAAGTTAACAATACTTAGATTTTCACATCCGATTAAGCCTCACAGTAGCCCCAGCAAGCGTCTGTGTCAGCCCTGTTGTGCAAACCGCAGTACAAATGGAGGCAGAGCCTGGTGCCGGCGCCCACACGTGCAGTGAAGCACCGGGACTGCAGCTGGGACGGCATCTCACGGGCACCTGGCTCAGCTTCACACTCCAGCTCTGAAAATTCAGCTCTGGGCAGCACTCACAGATTCTCACGTACCATCATTCTTTGCTATTGTACCCCTAGATTTTGCTTTTCTACAAGATCTGAAAGTGAATTCCTTAAACATAAGAATTAACATCATAATATTTGAAAAGAGGTAGGCTTATATCTTCAAATATGGCACAGAACAGCAATAACACACTGTATACACACATTCCTTGCAAATTCACTGACTCGGACAGTGATTCTCCTTTCAGCTTTCTGCTCCACCATGCCATTTCTTGTCTGGGCTCCTAAAGTATCCCAAGTAACTGCTGCTCACGCCCTGGGACACGTACGTTGCTGTAACTCAAGCAGGGGTGGACAGTTCAGTTTGGACGGCCAGAGCTGTTCACCGATTTCTCCTTTAGAAGCCTACCGCCACCGCCACCGCATTTGCACAGGAACAGCTGGAAGAAGGGCAGCTGCCCAGATGCTGTTTTACCTGCCGGGACCCTGCACTCGTGAAAAACAAAGTTTGTGGCCACTATTGGTAAATTAAGGTGTCAAAAGGCCAACCTGATCAACAAATTGATTAGAGAGGACGGACTCACATGTACTCTCCCATCTTTGACAGCTGGCCCATCTTCAGCAAGTCGAAGGATGAATAAGCCCATGTTGTATTCCTTCCCTCCCCGAAGGCTGAACCCGAACCCTCGAGGGCCCCTTTCCAACTCTACTGGGAAACAGCCAGGGTTCTGTGGGGGAAGTCAGAGGAAAAAAAAAAAGATGAGGACCTGTAGGTAGATTTAAACATTTGTTTTTCTAGAAGAATATTTCACGCATTTCTGTATTTCGAGAAACATGCAATCCACAATTTGAACTGAATTCATCACAACTCATGTATGACTAGGTGTAATGGTTTCATTCTAAGACTAAACATACAGAACATTTTTCCTTCTAAGTTTTAGATATGCATGAAATTTCTTTAAGAAACTTTGCCAAAGTGTCTGTAGTAGCCCTGATGCATTTTCTGTTTCTTTTATAATTATAACGAGTATTCAACTATACTAAGAATATAATCAAGTTTAAAACATTAGCAAAAACATTCTGTGAAACACTTTAGAGCATTTTTATATGCAACTTTTCTACCCACGTCCAACAGGGAAATGTTTTATTGTTCTGCTTTGGAATACTCTGTGGCAATGCCGCTGCAGTGTCTTGATGGACGAGTATTTTGCATGTCTCCGGGCCCTCTGGATGGTTACCTGTACCTGGGAATGACGGCTGCCAACAACCGAAGCAACACCAGCATCGGATTGTGTCAAGTGCTTATGCTCGGGCCAGGAAAGTCTGTAACTACTTGAAACTTCTTTTCCAGCTTCACCTTCTGTAGCTCCCCTACAGAGAGGTAAAGGGATGCGGATGTTATCTTTGTGTTAACAATCCTCCCGGTGAAGCTTTTCTAGCTGTTCTCAGTTCCTTTTGCCAAACCCAAAAGCACCATACCTGTCTGCGCCGGAAGGGTTGATCTGTGCCGATCCCAGCGGTCGGTGCTGCGGAGCTGGACTCTGCCTGGCTGAGTTTGTTCCTGACGGGGGACCGCGGTGTTCTAATAAATCCAAACAAAATCGACAGTCAGAGAGAACTTCCCAAACATAAAGCTGGCACGCTCGCCACGAGACCATGGTGACCATCAGCGCTGTGTGCGCTGTTCCCAAGGATGCTGTGAGCTCAGCTCACCACAGTCACAAGGCAAAGAGGATTTTCCAAGGTCTAACATCGTTAAAGCCAGGAACCCAAGTGCAGTTTGTTGGTTCCATGGAATAAATTCCTAGGAATTTTATTCTTACCTATGCTGCTTTTCCTCAGAAAAATGAGACTATTTTAACCAAACCAAGATGTGAACAGAAGGGTTTTAGACTATGTGCAAGTTGATAAAGACCAGCTGGCATTAGGGCTAGTCAGATCCATGAAGTTGGTTGGGATATTCAATAGAATAAAATTTTGCAAGAGATGAAGACTAATGCCCATTTGAGAACATATCCCTTTTTAAAGGTAGGAGGAGAATGAGGATCTGCAGGGGCAATGAGGATTCAGAGGTGAAGACCCTAATGATAGAGGGAAACTCTCAACTCATTTAAGGCACGATGGAGAGTTTGATACCGGCCAGCTGTAGGAAAGGTTACAAACTGGTCCCACAACCACACTGGAGGGACTTGTCCACTGACAGGTTATCAGCGAGAATTGTAAGATCTTTCGCATTCTCCCAACGACTAAGGAAAAATTAAAGTATAACAACATTTTAATAAAATCTTCTAAAATAGCTTAAGATTATTTTCCCTTCCACACAAAATACAGTAATTGTACACTTTATAATAAATCCAGTGCATTTCTGAAAAAAAAAACCCCACCATGTTTCAGGATACAAAATGCCTCTGGCACTTAAAGAGTAATGAACCATAGTCTATGCAAAGAGCTGCCTCTTAGCTAGAGCCTGAAATGGCAAGTAGTGGCCCAAGATGAACTCGTGCTGCATTATAAACTAATAAAGTCCTTTTCCTTAGAAGAGTTAAAAACAAAACCAACCCAAACCAAGCACCCAAACTAGAGACGTTCCAGCCCTCTGTTAGGTGCATCACATTACTGCAGTTAAGGACCTTTTCTCAGTTAAGGACAAACAAACCCCAGTAAAACATACAAAGTGCTCAAGCATCTTAAGGGAAGGAAAACATAATGCCTTAGACTGAATTTCTCAGGTACGCGAGACCTCTCGAGTCCTTCGCGGGACTGCTTGGTGCTATTACTACGACATGCCTTAAAGAGGTTTTTCTCTCAAGACAAAATGTCAACTTTTACCCCTGGTTTATACTCAGAGTTTTAATTTAGAAGCACAGGCAAGAAAAACGCCATCTGTTTGCACAAATTCTCCAGTCCTCTTTTCAGCCTGCTCTCTTGTGTTTCCAGCTAATACATGACAAAAGCTGACAGGCTCCTGCTTTTGTGAAAAATGTTAAAGAATGTCTTCTGGCGCATGAAGTGGAATTCGTTTATTCATATGAAAAGCAAAGATCACACATCTGTGAAAGCTAGGAGGGAGAGGGAAGGGTACGAGGCAGTATTTTCACTGCCAGTCTCAGAGGACAGCACTGAGGACGATGCACGGGGGAACAGCAAACTCTATTAGGGTTTATGCTTTGTGATGCTGAACAGCTTCTGGCAAAACGGGCATTTTTCTCTCTGGAGTTACATCCTGCATCTTCCTCGGTGCTAATCACTGTCTTGCCAACCATCCCTGTGAAGCTCAGCTCTCTCCCCGCAACCCAGTGGGGAAATTCAGATCCACACTGGCTTCCTATGGGAGTCTGTGGTGCGGAGGGGAACGCTGCAAGCTAAACCGTATTTCTCAGCTAAACCAAGGAGAATTTTAAGTGGTGATACATTCCCATTTCTTTGGAACAGGTTCTGCTTCTCTCTCCTTCACAGCCATGAAATTCTCTACATCTGAAGCACGCCAAGTCCAACTCCCCAAAGCCACAGGTTTTTCTGACTGGTCTCTTCAGTCTCCTTCTATCACCTACTCCTGACTTTCTTTTTCCCCCTCCCTCTCTTTGTTGGGTCTCCCCAGGTTCTTGTTTTATCTCTACATTTTGGGTCCAAACCTACAATCGAGGAAGTGGGAAAAGCTAAGCTCTTACACAGAGTCCAGGTAAAGTCATGCATAAATAAGGGACAAAAATGTTGTATTCAGAAAGCTTCTTTTGAAAATAAAGCTGATTAAGAGCCCCAGATAAACAGACCTAATGCAACCAACTCAAACTTCAGTTGCATTATAAACACTGCCCCAGGCAACTGCTTCGAGGTGTATCCCTACAAACTGGAATGTATTAGGTTTGATAAAAATTAAAATATTAATGGAAAAATAACAATTTATAGAAGTCTCTCTACTTCAAGCATTAACAAAAAGGAAAATCAAATCTGAAATTCTGTATTACAGGCGAGCATGTTAAATATTTGCAATTAGTGTGAAAGTAGAGAATAATCTGTTGGCTTTATTCACATTCTGGCTTTAGGTATTTATTATTTAAAAGGTGAAGAAAGCCAACTTTCCGGCAAAATAAAGATAGCGAATTTAATTAAACCCACAAGCAGCAATCCAGAAAAATGCAGTGGTAAGCAGGGCAGGAAAACAGCTTTTCTCTTCAAATGACTGGATTGCACATATTTCTAGTGACTGTTTGTGTAGGAACAATGCTGTATTGAACGCAGTGTTGTATGGAAGCTTTCATTAAAAATACGGTCTCTAAAGATGGGTCTTTGCAGCCACAAACACTCACTTTGCTGCTTAGATGACGTGGCAGTTGTGTGTGAAGAACTTGCTAGCAGCCCTGGGGCTCCGCAGGAAAACCCCAAGGAAGGTTTTCACGGTGGGATGTGACCGTTTTTCTAAGGCTAGCTTTGGCAGGCAGAACTACTACAGGATCTTTCTGCTGTAGCCCAGGTACACAGTGTTAGGCTGTTTGTGTATTTTAATGTGGCAGGAAGGGAAACCTGAGTGCCTAAATGGAGAGAATCTGGAAAGTGGGTGTCCCTGCAACCCCAGAGCACCCCTGCTCTGCCCAGCACAGCCGCTCCAGCGTGTCCCAGGAGGACATCTGGAACAAAGGGATGGGCGTTGCCTGGGGGTGAGAAGATTTTCTTGCTGAGCCTCATCCCATGGCTGCTGTAGCTTCCCCATCTCTCATATGAGAAACCATGAGCATTTCTCTTACCCTGCATCATGTCATTAATACTTGTATCTTACTTTTTAGTATAACCACCAGCTGGCTGTCTCTGCCCCACCCGCTTTCCAGAGCAAATGGATGAGCTTCACTCTCTTTTCTTTAATTTCCAAACATCTTAAAATACTCCACTTTAAGTGCATTAACTTCAGAAGTTACAAACATCCATCAGACTGGTAGTGTGATAGGATCCATCCACCTTCTGGGGCCGCACACCCTCCTTACCTTCCTCGGCCACAACAGTCAGAGTCACCACGTTGCCCGCGTCCTTGATCAGCTGCACTATGCTGTCGTGCGAGAGCTCAACGATGGATTGACCATTCACCGCCGAGATGCGGTCTCCCACTTTCAGCTTCCCGCACTGGTCAGCTGGGCTCCCATCTATAACTCGCCCAATCTTGTGAGGAATCACTAGGAAATCAAGAACAAGCATGGCAACACGATTAATAGTCACGTCAGATAAGCGTCACTCAGACCCAGAATTGCCAGAGTCATCCCAGAGACGGCTCCCGCTCCCAAGGGCAGCACTGCTGGCACAAGAAAAGCCTGCAAATAATGAAGAAACCTCCGCTCAGCAGAGTGAATGGAAACACCAGCCGCTGGCCACGCGGCCTCGTCACGTACAAGGTGTTGTGCCTAAAGGAAAACACGGTAAAGAAATGGGTCAGATCTGCAAAGGGATGAGTAAGACCATGTGTTTCAGGAGCGCTCTGAAGCGGTTTGTTTTGTCACTCATAAAGTATTGTTTTCCATTTCATGCAGAGACCCTGGAGCACTGTGTGGACTCAGAGTTACGCACCTCCAGTTTAACAGTCATTAGAAATCTGGATGCGTGGGTTGTCTCTTCCTCCTTGCAAACAAAAATTAAGCCTTAAAGACACTTCAAAAGGAAATCAAACTTCTCCTGCCAGAGACTAACTTGGTTATTAAGCACTGGTGAGCATCTCGGCATACTCGGGCAGCACAGCAAGGTGTGCTAGCTCAGCTCTGCACAGACCTGTTCCCTGTTCCTGCTCTCTGAGATGAACTTGCACCTGTAATACTTGTCTCGAATTTTAACTAGCTCTCCTGGCTTGGTTTCCTCAGTTCATCCCACCATGACACTCTGCTCTGGATACAGACTCCTCTAGAGGCCAAAGCAATGGGGCCAGAAAAAGACAGAACAGGGAAAAGAAGGAATTTTACAAGAAGTAGAAGGAAAAAAGACTGCTTTTAGTTACTTTCCGAGAGGTGAAAAGAGATGCAGGAATGAGCAGGACTAAAAAGGCACAAGGAGGGAGGGATGCTCCACTCCAGCACGGCATTTCCTCCAGTGGAGAGCACTGTGGCTGCCGCGCTCTCCCCGACGAGAGCCGTGATGGTGCTTGGGGAGAGATTTGGTTTCTGGTTTGCTGACCCAACGTCAGCACTGCAGATGGCACTCGGCAGCCAGTGAGAAGCCGCTGTGACGGGAGGAGCCTACCAAAACCCGGGGCAAGAGAGCAGCTCCTTGAGCTGCTTGCGTGCCGACGTGGCCCTGACAGAGCTGATTCGCATTACATCAAAGCACATCAGTCGGCATGCTTTCCCATGCGTCTAAAACAGCCTTTCATTCATCTGGATGCCTGAAAGCATAGCAAAATTGGCTCCTGACCTTCCCAAATCTCATCAGTGCTCTTCTGCGGAAGAACTGCTGCACAGCTCCTCTGTAACTCATTTCCAAACCTCTCCAGACTGACCTCCGCACCTTTCATAAATGCTCTTCCTGGCACTTTGTGTGAAAGCGCGGTCGTATCTCCAAAGCCTGAAGTGGGTTTGATGGATACCTATAGTTGCTGCTCTCCCAAACATGCTTTTCTCTGAGGGATCGGAGAGGTGAGGAACATTATGTGCCTGCCAGGATTATCAGCTGGCTTTTCAAAACCATGACAGCAAATCTGAAACACTTTCACAGCATCATCAACTGCCCAAGATTAAAAAGCCATCAAGAATTGTTTTAATGAGCTAGCACACGCAGAAGTTACTGCAAAGGAACAGACATTGATGCCTTCTAGCATTTACCATTAGTTTAAATTTTAATTACACTTCCCTTAATAGACTGTTTTTTCAAGTATTATATAAACCTAAGAGCCAAATGTGAAGAGTAACACACTGCAGGGTTGCAGACTCAGTTGCTGATTGCTTGCTTTAAAATATCCTGGCTTTGGAAGAACACTGTAGCTTCATGATAAACCGTGGCACAGAAAAGTTCTGCACAGCACAGCCTGCGGATGCACCAGAGTCTCTTTTCCTGTGCGTTAGAAACAGCCCAGACCACAGGGCTTACATTTTCAGCGCTGCAATTGTTATCATTTGGCTTCTACTTTCAGTTGCAATATCAAATAAACAGGGATTTGCAGCAGATTCTCAGACAAAAACATTGTCTGTAGCATGGTTATATTATAAGAGAATACAAATATATTATCCCATAATTCTGTTTATCACATTTTTCCTTAATATCCGACTGACCAGACAACACACCGTCAGCCCACAGCCACTCTGACGCGGGACATGATCATGTGTGCAGCATCACGCAGGGGAGGGTGACATCTCACCCTGCCGTTGCCACGGGAACCTGACAGCAGTGGGCAGCTCCGTGCATGGACCACTGCCGCTGCGCCATCCCACTGCCCCGGCCATGCCAGGCGCTTCCAGAGCAGCTGGCTCTAGTGTTCCTGAAAAGGTATCGCCTGAGCCAAGACTGCATCACACTCTAAATACGCATCATATGAATTCAGCACAACGTTATTTAGAAACGGGGGGGGGGGGGGGGGGGGGGTTTGTGCTCCTGCTGTTTTTTTATTGTGCAGTAAAATGAAGTGGAAAAACAGAAAATGTCTGAGGCTCAATAAAAAAAGAGCTCATCATTATGTTTCAGAAGGGTGATTTACACTAAAGGAATTGAGTAAGGATTTCAGGAGTTATGTACCTTAATGTCAGTGCACTGAGTGAACGTTGTAGGTGAACACACTGAGCTGGGTTGTATTTTGAGGGCTGCCACAGATAACCCAAACCTGATGGCCAAAGGGGATGAACCTCAGGAAGATGATCCTACTCGCCACCTCGTGCAAAAACCGCTGAACAGCCTCTGCCTGGCACTGCTGGGGAAGCAGCAGCCATCAGCACGGGGAGCACAAACACGCTCGATTACACCGAGGGGACCTGGTCCTGTGCAGGGCGTCACGGATCTTCCCATTCACTGAGTTGGACTCCAGGGCTTCCTGCAAGCAGCTTCTCTAACTCATCCTCATTTCTTTTTATTTTTGCTTTTAACCTTGGTTATTTGGCTGTTTATCTTTACAACTATGCCTGAAGCCACAGCCATGTATCAGAACTGTAATACCAGAGCATGCTACTTTTTCATTTTGATGATCTTTCTAGACAAACCTCCTGACAGTAACAACTTCATCACTTTATTCCAAGTGCTGCCGTCTCTACTTTCTCAGATCCCCAAAGTAAGAAATTCTACCTGAGGAGGTAATATAAAGCCAAAGTTGAACCTATAATTCCATTAAAATGCCTATGAACTAATGCAGCATGAGAATCTACATCATTACCACAGCCTGACAACTATCTACACCCTGAAGACTGTCCTGTGACAAGCGCACACTCCTGTGTGCAGGCTGGTTGCACGTGATACACTTCCCCCCTGCTCCTTACTTATGTCACAGCTGAGTGAAAAAGAGCATAAACATGAAGTCAAACAGACCAAGCCTCAGCTGGTCGGGCTGTGAAACACTGAGTGAAAGACGACTGTATATCTACACAGAGTGCTGCGTAGGTACCACCGCCGCATCAAAGAAAGAGAAATCCCTGCAGAAGCCGTCAGAACACGGCACTTACCACCAGGAGGAGGTTTGTTCTTGGAGGTGAGGATGACAAAGCCAAATCCTTCGTTCTCCTTCCGCTGCAGACGGACATCATAGACCTCTGGGGACTGCTGGTTTGCAAACTCTACCCGATTCAGTCGAGGAGAGCCGTTTTGTGTCAAGACAGGCTGCGACTCCTCCTCCTCTGGTTGCTTTTCCCCTTGCAGGTAACAGACAAACAACAAATAAGGACAAACCAATACTGCTGTTTTACCAAGCAACTACACAAAACTGTACACATCGGTACCAGTGCCAGCACGAGGAAACACTGTCTGCCTGAGAAAGTAAGGTGTGAGTTTATTATCAATACAATTTGGATCAAATAGAAATCAGATGCAGGATAAAGTGTTCAGAGTCCTACACAGCTGTGCACAGTTGTGCAACAAAAGCCCACTGCACACTGGTTGCACACAGCCGAACAGACTTGGCAGTGTGTACATAGACTCTGTCAGTGATCTGATGCCTTTTTATAGCTTTTCTGCATGCTACAAGTACAAGATCTACGGCAGAGATCCAGCTAGAAACTACAACTATTGCTATCTTAAGAGAGGAACAACTGCTTACTTGGAACAAAGGAATGTTTTTCAAGAGGCAGTCTGAAGACTGAAACCAGGTTTTCTTTCAGGAAACCTACAAAATTTTCATCCTCAAGTAGTCTATCTATGAGAAGGCATCTTAAAGAAATTGAGAATTGATCTTAAAAATATTTTTCCCTTTTTCTTGTATATACTCAGAATTAACGGTTGAATAACATAATGGAAGAGCAATACTGGTTGCTAATCAGAACAGGGACCACTACCAGTTCTCCTGAACCCCATGCCAGCTCTGTCATTCACATGATCAGCATCATCGAGTCAAGGACAATCATCTTCTGTAGACTGCTGATCTGGACACTGATCTAAAACTGCAGAATCACAAGATGCTGCCCTGAATCATCTCTGCTTTGAATTTACTTATTCTTGCTACACATAGATGCCAGAAGACTGGAGAATACAGCACGGTGTACAGAAAAGACATTGTGTTATGAATGCATAGCAGTAGCTGCTCCTCTAAGTAATATCTGCAAAAAGCTTTGAAGAAAACACCACTGCCATTATCATCTTTGGAGCCTTACCTGTCCGAGCAGCGCAAACTATCAAGTACCAAAGCATCAGCTTATTAAATTCTGCTTTTCTCCACTTGCTCAGAATTGCAGCTGACCCTCCTGAATGTCAGCTTGCTCAGCTCTAGCGCAATAACTGATAAGTTTCAGGGCAGCTTTAGTCAATCTGATCACAAAAATAAGTGTTCCTTTAGCCAGACCTGTGTCCTGCAGTCCCTGCTCTGGACAGACAGACACGTACCACCAAAGAAGATCTTCCTCCGGACTGTGAGCAGCACCTGACCGTTCCGTGCAGCACTGGTCATTAAGTCCAAAACTTGCTTGTGCGACTTCCCTTTAACAGGGACCCCATCGATACACATCAGCTCATCCGCAGCTCGAAGCCTGCCGTCTTTTTCTGCTGCTCCCAACGGGATTATGGCTCCGATGTAAATCTGTCAGCAGAGCAGAGCCAGGGGTTTGAACAGCAGAACTTGAACTCATCGGAACACGTAACGGTGGGGGGGATGCAGGTGAATCCAGACAGGTGAGGGCTTTTGGGAAGGTATTTTTCAAGATTATCTGACTGTCCAATTCCAGCAGAAACACAGCCAGTGAGTGTACTTTGCATAAACTGAGTGGATACAATTTGGGGGCTCAAAGCATTCTGTAAATACACGTTTGGGGGGATTTTTAATTTCCAAGAATTCTGGAAGCATCGCTACCTCTTGAGCATATTTGTCAGTTTGTTACAGAGCCCAACTTTTGACATAAGCATACACTGTGTACTTATTACGTACACATGATTTCTCAGAAATTATTGAAACGGAAGCCTCTGTCATGTATTCCACTTTTTTTTTTTTTTTTTTTACCAAGACTAGGCCAGAGTGTTTGGGGAAGAAGTAAAAGCTTTTGAAAGAACTCAACTTCACTGCTGAAAAGTAGACAGTTTCATACTTAAAGTTTTTTCAGTGCACAGTTTTTGGTGATTAGATAATGAATTGAAACCACTGCACTCCTCTTATCAATTTTGTCTACCCCCACAACATAAAGTGCTAGTAAATGTAACACAGATAAGAACACATGCTATTTCATATGCTGGAATCACATTCCGGTTAAATGAAAGATTAAGAATAATTATGGCCAGTAGTTGTTGAGGTTAAGCAATGGTGGGCAGATCACCTACACATCATGACATTAGCTTGACACCTACCAACAGCTCTGGCTGTTATGGAAACAAAAGACCACAAATGCTATAAAGTGCAACAGAAGTAAAATTCTTTGGTTTTGCTCTTCCTTTTCCTTAAATGCATGTTAGGGATTAAAAAAAAAACAACTAGTGCTGGATCGCAGCTGTGAATAGTGAAAACCGTATTGCTTAACTGCAATCAGAAAGCAGGCTATGAGTGTCTATTCCAAAAGCTTCTCCTCTTAACTGAGAAACAGCCCCTGACATATGGTACAAGTCTTAGCACTTCTTCCCAGAGGAAAAAAAAAAAATTGCCTTTTGGAAATAGAGGGCAGTCTCCTAAAGCCTGCTCTGAAGAACAAACTATCCAGGGTTTCCGCACCAGGATTTGCCCGTTGGCCTCCAACTCTGCCACTCCCTGGCAATCACCTCTCACGCAGAGTCATCCAAGTCCAACTGCAACGGCTCAGTGGGCTGAGGCCAGGAAACGCGACTCCATTGACGACTTAAAATCCTAACTGAACTCTAGTCACTGACCAGGTTAAAGCAAACCAGGCTCTAACAAATATTCTTCCTCCTGTGCTAACATCAGAGCAGCGTTCTGATGCCAGTTACAATGCAAAACTTCGCCAACATCCATTTGCAGGAGGAAGCCAGTCTTAACAGGTTCTGTTTCAAGGCTTTCACAAAAACCTTGAGGTACCACATTTCATATTTTCTGAGATGAGAGGGAAAATCACAAGGCAAATAAAAGCCTGAAAGCACGCACTGGAAAGGCTGGGCTTGTCTCCCTGAGACAAATCGACTAGAAACCACATTGACTGACAGAACAAAATGCATTTTTGAAAAGCCGGTGGGAGAGGTGAGGGAAAAGTGGGACACAATCCCAAATCTTGCCTCATTTCACTGGGCTGCATTCAAAGCAATGGCTTGAGGGAGCTTTTTCAGGGTAAGCAGCACCTTCCTGCCACTCACCTGCTCCCCGGGATGCGCCAACGTGCATGGCACACTGAGCATTACCAGGGCGTGTTTTGTGCCAAGGCCACCATTGGGATCAGGCGGAAACGGGCAAAGGCGGAGCACCAGCACTACCCTTTTGAGTACTACAGTAACACCTTCAGTATTATCAGCCTGGCAGAGAAAGCTGCTGCCAAAGACAGGCTCCAGACAGCCAAAAGGGCACGGGAGCCTTGCAGATTAAAGTCGGCCATGAAGAGGAAAAAAAGAAAGGTAATCTGAAACAATTCTTGATCTTTAAAAGGCAGATACTGAATTGGTCAATTTTGCCACCACTGAACTGTTTGGAATGAGAGGAAAATGAGGATGACAGAGCTAACAGTAACACTGCAAGATAACATGTAGGCAACCGTAAACTGTTTCACTTACGGGCTGGTCTGGTCCATCCCCTCCAAGCACCCGGAAACCAAAGCCTGACTCTTGTTTTCGCAGGAAAACGTCCAAATCTCTTGTGTTTGGAGCTAAGACAAAGCAACATTTCAAAACATGTAAGGAACTAGCTTTGATTATCGAAAGATTATGTTTTTATGGTGCATTCTGACTCTTCTTAACAACATAACACAGTAACCAGAAATACAGTAAATAATTCAAACAGTCAAATCTTTAGTGATGTTCTCTTTACAAAATGGAAAAATAAAGTTTCAGAAAAAGGCTGAAAAAGGAAGGGACAGATTGACGAATGCCAAGGAGAAATCACAGCTGCACTCGTATGGTGGGCCAGGATAAAATCTGGTCTGCAAGACAACTTAGAACTAACTCCTATAAACTCTGAAATGGTCAGCTCTACTTCCATTTACTTCAGAGCTAGATCATCCTTGAGACCATTTCTATGATTATCTGTTTTATCATAAATATGGTTGAAGCATATTGTCTTTTTTTTCAAAAAGAGTTCCACAGGTTTCTAATTTTTGTATGAATTACACATTTCTTGAAATGTTTTACCTAGAGGAGGTTAAAAAACTCAAAATGAAAGTCACAGTAGTTTTACCAGACACATGACAGAAAAAATTCCTTCATAATGGAGTATTTCCAAGTTGAAACTTGATATACTCACGCTTGTCCTCATATAGAGTCTTAGACTTCAGGTAGACTTCCGAAGGGTCTAGTTTAGGAGAGCCCGGTCGTACAGCAGTGGGTGGGAACGGCATTGGCTGTGGGATGGGATCGCCGACAGCTTCCAAACTACCTGAACTGTCCTGCTTGTCCTTCTGAAACAGACCCCACCCCACAAAATCCATATTAAATCAAAAGCGTAACTCGTGTACTCGTGCATGCAAAGACAATAAACATCATGCAGAGGTGAAACGCAGGGCTAATTTCCAATTGATTATGCACTAAAGTAACTCTAAATACTTTTTTCTGGGCTGAAACCCAACCTGGAAAGCTTGAACATGGTAGTCTGCATGTGTCTGTGCACGTTAAACAAAAGCACAAGCAGAATAGATTTAGATATGCCCTTTTACCAAGAGTGGATGAAAACTCCCCCAAGGGGTTTAACAGTTTGACACTTCTTGTATGTTTATGAACACAAGAACTTGCCCTTTTTAAGTGAATTATTTTGCCACGCTGCTTAATGCCACTGAACATCGAGTGCTCCATGGGTAGTTGCTACTGCATGTGTGCTAGATTGCCAGTCCCTGAGTCCAAAGTATTTTTAGCACGCCTGCATGGAGTGCACTGACATGGGAGCCACACTGACAGGGCTTGCATTCTCAAACTGCAGAGATTTATGCACGGATTTATTTAGCGTGGGCAGCTGTACGCTTGCAAGGAACGGAATCTGCAAATCTTACTGAGTGCAGTCCGTTTCAAGCACACTGAACGTATGTGCTCACTTTATCCCACTGTGGGGATATGACTTCAATACTCAAACCACATGCCAAAGATAGAAAAAGCAGCTGCATCTACATCTTGGTAATGGGGTTTTCCTAAAATGAAATAATTTGTTCTGTACAAGAAACATTTTTAAAAAAAACAGCTCTGTTCACCAGCTAGCCTAATACATAAAAGAAGTGCTCATGACAAAAAGACGCATTACTATCAGCATTATCAAATCAGAGAGTATTTTATTAAGCCAAAGAATTCTTCACTGAGCTAATACATACTAAAGATACTCCAACAGATCAAACTTCTAAGAATAACGAGTATCAAACTAGGAGTGTACAGCTACATGAAGACTTCCCGAAAATACTGATTTAAAGATAAGCAAGCTCTTTAAGAAGGGAGTCCATTAATTCTATGAAAGGATTGAGAAGCATCAAAGTATTGTAAACTTCCTTTAGAAATCCCATTTCACTTTAATACAGGTAATTAGCAAGAAAAAAAAAAAAGATATATATACTGTATTTTGTTTCCCTTTTAATGCATACTCTGACAGCAGTTACTTAAGACAATGAGTTTGTGGCAGCTAAGTAGATGTGGTTTCACTAAATCATGTTGCAGATTACCACAGGGACTAAAACCCAGAGAGGACGAGATTACCGCAGCAGGTCAGAGCATGCACACAGATAGCAATTTCATACAGTGCAAAACTAGGAAATAATGATAGAACTTAAGTGGCAATGTCGTATTTAAAATCCTGACAAACCAACACCACTAGACCTGTCACCACACAAAATCTTTGCTGCATTCTTGATTCTTCAACAGTAAGAAGAGAGATCTCCATCACCTCCATTAAACAACTTAAAGAAATCTTTTGCGTTAAGCGGACGATATTTATGAGTCTGTTTTGCAACCAAAACACCCTGAATATTCTCCATCAGAAACAGATTTAAATACATCACTAATACTCACCCCTTTGGAAGTTTTAGTAGGTGAAGGTGGACCTGAAGAAAATACAATGTAAAAAGCAATTTCAATAGTAGGTCACCAGAAGTTTAAACAGCATTGAAGCAACATAATCAGTTCCTCCTGGGTTGAAAATAACAACTGCTTATTCATTCTTCTTTTAAATGGCAAAGTGAATTTTCAGTTGACCAAAACCATCACTTCAGAAAAGTCTCAAATTAGAATTGCTAGCTGTACAACAATGAAAAACATCTATTTCTCTTTTTGCTAGACTCTGGTCAACCAAGTCACACATCGGTTCATTGGATACAGAGACTTTGTGAATTTGTCTAGAGGAATTTCACTTGCTACCAAAGAAATCTAATTACTTCCTTAGCAGATTAAGGAATAGTAGCATTGATACAAAAAAAAAAAAAAAGACCTGAAGATTTTTGCAAACATCGATGACTGTTGAAGTGACACTCTCAGGGCTACAATAAAAGCTTAAAGGGACACTAAGCAGCCACGTGTTGCTTCATAATTTGTTTAGCTCCTTCTGGGAAAATGCACACTATCTGCTAGTCAGCTTTTGGGGTCTGTGACTGACAGTCAATGAAGGGGTATGCAAATATGAAAATGAGAACTTTTCTGGTATTTCCAGTGATCAGCTCCACCTCACTGCTGATGATTCTCCCTGTCTCCTGTAATCACCTGTCCATTGCAGCTACATTTACTGGAATACATTTGGAGAGCCACAGAAAACTATCCATCACACACTTTGTATTACGCTACAGACCGCATTTTTGCTTTAGCACTCCCCAGACACTTGGAAGAAACAGTGCATAAACACAGCACAATAAAATTTTTGGGAAAAAAAACAACCTAGCAACATGCTCTCATCCCAAATACTCAGGGGTATAAATTAAACTTAGAACATAACGGCTCAGAGACATAATAAGCTGCTACTTAGCTGTCGAGACTAGACACGATTTAGGTATCACACTAAAAAGGGACGTTTAAAAAGCATATAACCATACATGACAACTGTAAATTTATGTATGTACCTCCTCTTAGGATAAGCAGCGGCACCTCTGCTCCTACTGGAAACTGCTTCAGTACCTCCACCACCTGCAGATGTGTCAAGCTCTGTACGTTCTGATGGCAAATCTCCTTGATTACATCCCCTTTCTGAAGACCTTGGCACCACTGGCTGTCTAAAATCATTTTCACCTTCTGTCCTGTCGGACTGTCTGCAATGGCAAATCCAAAGCCTTTGGGACCTTTGACTAGAGGAATGGTGACCAGCTCTGGCTGAGAGCCTCCTGAAGATGCAAGAGAGATCCTCTGCTCAGCTGTATCCATGGAAGGGCCATTCAGACGACCGTTGACCAACATAGGGCCCATTTTTCCATTCTGGTCCAACACAACTGTTCCTGCTATTAAATCTTGGCTGGTCACACAAATGTCTCCTTTGGTCACAGGCGGTCCGTTGATAATAGGTGTAGCTGTCACTATATCTACCACAGGGTCTTCGTTGTCATCAGGAAGAGGATAGCCACGACACAAAGTCATGTTCACATACTGATTGACGGGAACTAGCTGAAACATCTGGACAACATCTGCATGGGTATGGCCAAGGACACAACTTCCATTTATGTCTACAATGACATCACCTGTTACAAAACAAAGTTCAACAGTGTCAAAACCAGAAACAAAACCATCCACACCTGTCCTATGTTCTGAGACTCAGAACAAAAGCCTAACTGGAGGAAATCACTGTGCAGTCTTAAAACTAGTAAGGAATGGTGGCTGGGCTATTACCTCTTGGCTATCTGTTGCCAAAAAGCACAAAGGATTTCCTCTTTGCATTTATTCTATTTCATCTCAGAACACAGCGTGCTAAATATATAAAGTTTAATCTGCAGCAGATTTAAAATATGATACTGTACAGCCACAGGAGATGAAGCAGTGCACGCACACTACTGCAAGCAGATGTCTTCTACTTTAATTCATATTGTACAGCATCCTAAACTCTATCCAGAATAAATCGGATTTTGGGGAGGCGGGGGGTGTCCCACGTTTATTGTAGGACTGGCTGAACTTGAGTTAGGATTAGCGCCCACACACATTCCATACTTCTACACTGTTGCCACACATGGCTAGCATGTATTTTCAAACTGAAATGGACTTCAGATCCCAAAACTTAATTTCATAATTTACATAATTTTGATTGTGAAACTTTGCACGTGCAATACAATATTCCCAGCAAGCAAAGAGTCTTATCACATAAACACCTGGGCATCAGTAAAACAGTAACTCTCTTGTTACATGAGCTACAAGAGGAATAGATACACCTCTTCGCTCAAACGTGTGCGTGCACCACAATGCAGTGCTGTGGGATCATCTTCATTTTTACAGAGGAGGAAAATGAACCACATGCAAACAAGTTCAAACAGCGGGTCAGCAACACAAGAGGAAACTGTTTCATTTCATAAGTAAATACTATTAAAGTATCAAAAGCAGGAGCTCTTCTTAAACTGTGTAACTCTCCTTCAGACAAGAAGAGTAACAGAGTTTATGTGATATGTAAAGAAGCATTTTGCCTTTTCTGGTATGTAAATCAGATGCTACAGTAAGCTTATAGGTAACTTAATTTAACGCATGACAACAATGAGAAAGTGTGCAATTCTTTATGGATTTCAGGTACTCTCATATCCCTCATTTCCTCACTTGTCCAGCTCATACAGCTTTGCTTGCTCATTCCTGCTGCAGTTTTTTTGCAATTTTAGTATTTGGTGGTGTTTTCTGGCAGCAACAAGGCAAAACACAGACCAGGACTCAAACACACTTTTTACTTTACATACAGAGAGGGAACAAAAAAATATTCTGTAAACAACCATGAAGCCAAAAATTTCAGCTAAAGCAGAAGTACAGGAAAAGCAGATTTGTATCCAGAATATCACTTTTTTTTTTTTTTTTTCCCCAGCCACTGCTCTGCACAGATCTTTCACAAATCTGAGAACTATTTCATTGAGTGAGGTGTTTGTATTCGGGGTCAGTGGACGGAGTCACCCAACCTCCTGTGCTCAGAAGCTGTGTTCTCTAAAAGCACCATCACAGGAAATGGAAGCTTAGAGAAATAATACTTCACCTGGGGCAATTCTCCCATCTTGTGCAGCAGGTCCATCTTTTAGCACGTTCTTCACCTGGAGAAACTCGTCAGGTCTGTCCCCTCCAATGATTGTGAAGCCAAATCCCATTGTACTTTTTTTCAGCGATGTCCGTATAAGTGCTCCTGTAAGCTGGGATGGATCTCTAGTAAAGCCAGACTTCTCTGGTCCTTTTGAATTATGGAATAAAGAGACATGAAGGTAGAAAACCAGAGTTAGTTTTGGTAAGTTTTTGTTTGTTTGTTTGTTAAGGTGTCATAAAGGTTAATGATTTGTTTGGTTAAGACTGGTTAACCTCTGCAGAACTGTTACGGAGTAACGCCAACAAGATATTGTTATACTCAGTTCACAGCGAAGTTAAGTGAAGGGGAAAGCTAACAGTTTTTTCAAGACCATGGTACAGATTACAACAGAGCTGGAACTAAAGCTGCCAACTATAATTTCCCCTTTTACACTTTAAACCTTGCATACTTAGCTTTAAGTAGATCAAAAGCATAAAAATTCAAGGTGGGGTTTTGCCTGCATCTTCCAGTTGGCTCTTCTAACCCCCCATATATTCAAAAGCCGCTTATGACAACCAGCTTCAGAATGAGCAAAATTATTTTAAGGCATTCTTAGGGTCTCAGTTCAATTTTAACATTAAAAAAAAAAAAAAAATCACTCAAAAAACCCTACAGATTTGGGAGGGCAGCGCCACAACGGCCAGCAAAAAGACAAGGCTAATGCCTTGATGAATTCCAAAATTGGTTACTTGCGATGCATACTTGCAGATAAAGTGACACACAGTCTTCAGTGATACCTGATTTTGAAGGGCCAACATCAGTCTGTCCTAGCTGTTTTTTTCTTTTGGCTTCCAATACTGGATTCTCAAACTGAGTTTTCTGGTTAATATGACTGTAGACATACAAAAGGTAGATCAGGATCTCAGCAGAAAGTATTCTGCCTGTTTCACAGAAAAGACAACCACAAAAGATACATCTACAAATACTACTTTCTATTATCTCAGATCAATGCTCTGGAGGAATGAATGATAAACTATTGTAATCAACGCTGAAATAATTTTTGTTCTTTTAACAACTTGATTTACTTTAAGAGCCAATACAATTTTACTTCCTGTTATTATTAGGCAGAGCATACCTTCATTCCACTCTGCAAATTTTCAAAAGACCGATAGTTTAGAACTGAGAAAACCTGCTTTTTCTCTTGACCCTATGTGTTGCTTCCATCTACCTATAATGTTCACAAACTCTGACATCACCTTTTTACTAGTAGATGCTAGAATAGTACAGCAGAGTGGAAAAAAACCCCACTCTGAAGAGTGGAAAAGCAGAATTTAAATACCTGTGTTGGCTTTGCAAAGTCAAACATGTTAGCTTGTTCTCTGAAGCTAACATTTTCAACTCTGCCCAATTTCTTCTTCATGGTTAAAGAGAAAATTTCCTCTGACCTGCAGGAGACTCAAAGAGCTCTTGCAGCAGTTTAGTAGTTATTTACTCGGCTCTTTGGAGACAGCAATGAGATGTATGTTATTTTTGCTCTTTTACAGTTATCAGGTGCCACTCTTAAATCAAGTGACCTCATTTTTGTTAAAGCTAAGAAAAATGACATCAGCTCATTCCCATTAATAAATTACTTTGCTTGCTACTTGCTTTCCCTCCCCAAAAGAAATATGCCCCAGTAGGTCAGAAAGGTCACACCATGGATCTGCCCATGTGCTGGTGCTTCAGAAACGTGCCCCTGGGTGCTCATCGCCCCTAGTACTGCTTCTACTGGATATGCTTCATACTTCAATTGCATTATAACCTATACATACTGCATATCAAGCACTTAGTTATAAATTGAGCAGAAAATAATGATGTCAAATTAATAATTAGCACTTACTCAACATAGTATGTTCCGTATTGAGGGTCTTCTATTTTTTCCCATCCATAAGGAAGTTCTGCAATCAGAAAGAAAAAAAATTCTCCATTACAGTGGCAAACTATCTGCAAATATCAGAATTCTTAATGAAGGAACGAGAGGACAGATTACAGACTCATGAAAAATACGAGGAAAATACAGGTCCTTTTTTATCCCCTTCATTTGTTTGAGGCTGGTCCTTCCGATGAAAGGATATCAGCCTGTTCCAGGGAATCTGAAGCCCTATAACTCTCTTTGTTCCACTAGATGAGGAGACTCGTATTCAACAAAATCACACCACTTTGAACAGATAATAAACTTAAAGATAAGATACAAACTAACCTATTTAGAGAGGAAGAACCTATAAAGGGGAAGAAAAATACATTATTTAAAATTAATCTAATTATAAATTATGAATGTGATTTGATAGTTGTCAACTTTTTAAACTGTACAATGTGAATATGGTCACACTGCTTCTGCCCCCAAATACACCACAAGAGAGCTATAAATGCCTTGCAGTATCACATCCCAACCTTGTAAAACTATGCATCCTCTTGTACTTTCCGTTTAAGACCACCTGACAGAAGTAACGTCACCTTTATTCTCTCAAGAACATCAGGATATTTCACAGTATTCCGACATTTCCGTTTTCAGTCAACCCAAGAAACCTTCAGTCAGAACTGTAAGATAGGTAAGAAGAGAGCCCCACCATTGCAGGCCATTTTGCCCTGACGTTTACAGGATAGCGAGACACCCCAAAACTAGGTAGCATGTGTTTGGGTCTGGTTGCATCAGATTCAGCGCAGCCTGGCAAGATAACTACGTGCAGTTCTGCGCTGCTGCAGCCCGACGGCTCCTGCAGCCACAGCAAGCCAGCTGAGAGTGGCTCGTGCTTGGACATCCCTACATTAGGGGTCTAAAATAAAAAAATTACCTGTTTGATATAGGTATTGAGAGTTACATGTGAAAAGCTGCTTTTTATGGCAAATTCAGAATCTGGAAAGATGGTGCCCAGCAGCAGATCATTACTGACCAAAGGTGATAAGCAGTTAACACAGAGGTCCAATTATTCTAGCTTTACTGTTCTAGTTATCTTGACCACGGAAATTTAAATATTAGAATAATGGATACAGGCAGGTAGCTAGACATTTTAAGGATGAAATTGCTATGTAATCTTGTTTGAGGCTGCCCTAAGTTTGACGGTAACAGGAATTTTTCCTAGCATATGACAGCATGTAACCAATTGTTAATACCAGCATCACTCCACAGGGTTTGACAAAAGACCCAGTGGGTCTATTCATTTAAATGTTGTTCACTTGGAGATCCCACATCTCTCTGTTTAAAGTGCTCTTTTTATCCCGTGGTGAGCTGCACATATGTTTAATAAGCAGCAGTATGCATCCATTGCTCCAGCTGGCTTCATTATGAATACATGATTGTTAGGCTGTGCAATTTAGGAAGACGACAGGCTATTCTGAGTCTGCCTCAGCTTTTGCAACATGTCAGGCATTTGCTGAAGACACAGCTATTCGGTACTCTTTTCTAGCTGACTAAATTGCATGACTATGTAGGGAATGGTTACAGGAATTGTCTGCAGGCCAATCATGAATCTGACCTGAAAGTTTTGAAGCAACAGCATGAAGAGTTAGAAGGAGTCAGACTGTTTCCTCTACTTGTGCATTCAAATATTCTTTCAGATCACAAGCAACAGGTATCATTAGCAATAGGCATTATGCTGTATCTTCTTTATTATTCCTAGATTCTAATACTTACGGACCTTTTCCTCCTGCCATATTCCACCCACACAGCAATTTCTAGTGAGATCGTCACCAATATATGCAGCTTTCTCCTTAGCAAGGATAGTTATTGGAACAAAAAACCTCATTCTCTTCTCAGGAATGTAGATAAACCTGTGATTCAGTCAGATTCTACTACTCCAGGGAAAACACATTACGGACTTTCCCAGTCTTATGTAAACTTGTACTGCTGAACTGAACTAAGGACCCTTAGCACTACACTGCCTGCTCCAGCGTCACGAATATCAGGAATAAGCTTCTACCACAGCAGTAATGGATTGTATCCAGCTGTGATAAACTCAGACTCAGGCACAGGAGACAAATGAATTCTGAACATCTCACCTCCATCTTCACAATCTTCAGGAGCTTTGGCTTTCTTACAGAGCCGCGGATCGAGCCACGTGGTTGTCTTGGTGTTATGGCTGTGGAGCAGAACACATGCCATTAAAAGAAGAGAACTCCCTGAGACTGAAGAAGCTTGGCTTTACTTTAAAATATTTACTACCGTGGGCAAACTGTAGCCTTTAGATAATAATAGCCTTTATTTGTGCCTCAGTCACATCACGAAAGCTAAAAAGAAAAGACAACAGTGATGCTCAGAGGTACCAGCACACTGGAGACTCTCCAGGACAGATGTGAAATGTTAGAGGGACAAACACTCTCCCCCGCCCCTGAGAGCTCATGTGGGAATAGCAGCTGGTCCTACCTGAAAGGAAAAACTATTTTTAGCCTCCTCTTACGCTTAAGTCTCAGTAATGTTTCTGTTTCATTTCTGCCTTAGAATTCATAAATGAGGCTGTTTCACATGTACATATATGAGCTGCTTTCCTATCCTGGACTTTAATCTGTGCTGTTTGTATTTTTAAGCATGCATTCCCAGCCAAGGAACACAAGCAGGAAGAAAGAACAAACAAGCTGTCAGATTTCAGGGAAATTTGACATAGTGAAGGTTTATACGACCTTATACCTCACTTATCAATACCCACCCAGCTTTGTATTTTGCGAGATACAAAACTCATATTAGAAACAAACGGACTTTGCAGGTGGAACCACAAGGCTTTCTTGCATGACGGCAATCGTACCAAGTATGCAACATAGATGACCATCAGTAAGGAACGTAACAGTAGGAATATATTAAATTTCATAGAGAAATAGAAGCAGTAAGAGCAGAAGAAGAGAGGTGAAGCTTCCTAGACTGCAGCCCGTCAGCACTTCTCTCCTCTGAAAGGCACAGCAAGCCCTCCGCGGGGTCGGTCTACTCACTCAATGAAGTAGATCATGCCAGTGTCGGTGTAGGCCATCTCCCAGTTCTTGGGCAGCGGTTCCAGGGTTTCATCCCTTGACAAGTAATTTCTGAAGTCCATGGAGCTGCTTGTCTGGTTGTAGCTGGGAACAGGTTTCATCCAGTCAGGAGACTCCGAATGTTTTTCTTTGTTTTCTGCAGTTGTTCAGGGAAAGTGTTACTATTTGTCAGATGTTTATGTTGTTTCTCACAAAGAACCACCCTCTTAATCTGGCTAGGAGTGGATGTCAAACACGTCCCTGTATGTGATGCGCATTTTTCCACTTTTTTTTTTTCAGCTGTGAACTTTGAAAAGCTGACTCTGCTCCTCCCCTGCCAAACAGAATTAACCTTGTATTATGCGTCTGAGCCTATTCTGAAAAATCAACGCTGGCAGAAATCCAAGCTGACTACACTCTGTTGCCGTGCCTATACAGAGAACAGTGTGTGTAATGCCATAAAAAAAAAAAAACAAACCCAAAATCCTACTAATATTCCTCAAAGCACCAGAAGAAAATATTGAAAAGACCCAAACTGCCAGTAAAAGAAACACCACCCTCCCCCAAGCCACAACAAGAAAAAGCTCCCAAAAATCCCTGCAGAAAACGTTAAATGCAAGCGTCCACCCTTCAGTCCCGAGGTTACGCTCCGTATCCTCCATCACACCACGATGTCCGTGACCTCACCCAACCACTAGCCCAGCCACCCGGCCACGGTGTTGCCAGCCCTGAAGCTTGCAAGAATAGGTCAGGTCTGGCCGATGTAAGTCTGTCTTAAACACTCACATGCAGGATCATCTGCAAATGCAATGTGACGGTTTCTCTCCGCCATCAGTTCTTCCCCCCCAAGATAAGTCACCGTGACAGTGAGAGGAAAGGGGCATCCTGCCAATCTTTGCAAGGTCCCACTGGACACTGGTCCAATCTCAACACGCTCCACTTTATTTCTCCCCACAAACTCCCCGTTAGGCAGTTTCAAGTTGTGCGATAGTTCCCTTAACCAAAATCATCTGAAAATTTTACAGCAGAAGCTAGTGTTGCCCTTTAAACCAATTGTTTTGCTAAAATCTCCTGCACACAAATTCAGTAATCTCCTCAAAATTAAACAACATTTACAGGGTATGAATTATACTCTGCAAAGGATTCCGTTATTTGAAGAGCGGTTAAGTTTTTCCTTCCCCCTCATGTAACTGGCTGATACCCAGCACTACATGTTCTCTACTGAGCAGTGCATTTTATGATGCAATTGTACATCTGGCTGGGAGAACAGCTGTTTCCTATTAAAAGATAATTTCAAAATCAAGTAAAAACACCAGTCTGTATAGAAAACTGCCTTCGAACTTCACCAAACTAAGGAAGCGGTTCAAGCAAGCATGAACATTATTTGTACACTCCTCATCCATTCACACAACACTTCAGGGAATTTCTCCTCTTGTCAACCAACCTATCCCTCCGCTGCCATTAACTGCTTCCTTTTCCTCCTCTTCCTCCTCTTCAGGGAGAGAACTGTCCATCCTTTGCATTTTGCTGACGGACGTGGTTCTTTTCCTCTGGGATTCGGTATCAAAATCATTGTCGAAAAGAACTTGATCCACTGGATCAGGCTGAAAGGGGCTGGGCTCCGCTGGAGGCTTCGGAGTACCATAAAAATTACCTGACAATGAAATGGAAATCAAGATCACTAAAGCTCTGATACTTGCTGGAAGTACCGGCAGTTGCAGCGCACATTTTCTTGCCCATAGAACATGCTTTTGGTGAAAGACCTGAACTGTAACTTAACTTCTTTAAGAAGACATCAGCACTATCAAAAACCAATCAACAGTCAAAACCTATTTATTCCCACATTGTCTTTTTGCCAGTGATGCTATTGTAGATCAGAAAACAATAGGTTTAATTCAAAATTTCTATCCTGCCTCATGTTTCCAAAGAAAAAGACGGATTTGTTACTTTGCCTGGAATTCACTAATGCTCCATAAAGAGACTTGGGGAATAGTCTGAGGGAAGCAAAACAGTGAAAATCAATTGTTCTTACTCTATATACTGATTAACTGATTAACAGAGAAACATGCAGCAACAGAAACACACTAAAGTAAAAAAACAAATTAATTTTGTGCAGAAACATATTTATTTACATAAAAACAATTACAAATAATTGATTTTCAAACTACAATCCTCCATTTTTCTACATGCTAAACAAAGCTGTTAATATAGCTTCATTTAAAAATGATTTGTACTTGAGAAAAACAAACAGATTTTTACTTCAATATTTTAATCTAAACCACAAAGACCAGGAATCATCTGTTGTTTTCTGGAAAAGAATTTCGGAAATTGACCTCTCTCCTGACTGCTCATATGATTTTTATTAGGGAATTGAGCACACAGCAACAGAGCTTCCCAGAACTCTTGCTGAGGTAACATTTGGTGGCTGGATACGGTTTTGACCACGTGAAATAAAAAATATAAGAAACCCTTCTGAAAATATCAGTGAAGGTAACGCTCAAAAGTGCCGACAGGCAGATAAAGGGGAGCCAAGAAGAAAAAAAAAGGCTAACTTAGTCTAAATTTGCTTAGGAGATTTGCACAGACAGGATGATATTAACAGACAGCATGAGAAATATACTTTGGACATTTTCTTTTTCTTTGTTTTTTTGAGGGGAAGCAGTCAATGAAATTAATTCAAGTGCCAGAAAACCACCGCCTACCAAAGAAATCCTCTAGATGCATGTTTAAAGTTGCTTGTAATACATGTAAAAATCAGGTTTATAATCCAGTAAATTCCATTTAGCATCAATGAAAGCTGCACATGCTCAGCATTTCTGAAAATTTGGCTGTAATTTAATTGACTTCAGGTACAACCATCCATTTGAACAAAACCCTTAGCCAGATCATATTTTGGGTTTTATAAACTTACATACAAAAAGGAATGTGAGACGTTTATAATTTGTTCTGTTCATGGTGTCAAGAGGTAAAAAGCAGCAGAAACCAGGCAAGCATCACTTGAAATCCAGCTACCAGGGCACACTCCACAGGAGTGCAAGACGTGCCACGGCTGTGCCGGTCAAACTTGTCTCCCCTCCCTCTCGCTTTAAACAAAGGTGGGGTTTGGGTCCGTCCCCCACCCCAGAGTACAGGGATGTAAGGAACCTTACAATTCTCTCTGACTGCCATCGAACCCTTTGAAATAAAACGAACCAAAGCAAAGCAAAAGCCCATCATGGGATGGCAGCTCTGTTACTCCTCTGGATCACCGGTTCCTGATGCCTCACTACCTTCATTACACCGTTTTTCCCCACCATATTTAACAAAACCAACTTTGCTACAGATTTGGACAATCTGATCTAGCGTTGTTCAGTGTTCCATTGCAAAATACTTTTTTTCCCCCTGCTGCATCAGAATTTCCTTTACCTTCTCTCCTTTTGAAATGTGCCTCTGAGAAGAACATGGCTCTGTTCTCAAAGGTTTAAATAAAATTGACTGAGTTCTGGTAAAATAAAATTGTACCAAGCACAGAATGCTTCCTCAAAAAAGCAACAGGGAAAATGCACTTAGACCAAGACACTGGACATGAGTACTGGGTCCTTATTCCCATTCCATTAAACGTCATCAACATACCATCATACGTCCCACTTTCTAGCAAGGCTCCGCTTTCTTCCAGTGCTTTGAACTGCTCAACAGGAATGAAATTATAGTCTACCCCAGGGACCTCCCCATCTCTGGGAGCCCTTGTAGTGCCTGAAAAGACAGAGAAAACATTCTTGTAAGATACTGAAGCGCTGCCTGTTTACCAAACGCTGCCTGCTGTACAACTCGGTAAAAACAATGTATTTTTGAATCTTTATCCAATGATGATGTCACTTCAGTAAGGTAAGAGTTAGAACCCTGGTGAGCAAGTGAACAATAATGTATAAAAACTGGGCCAATAAATTATGTAGGAATGGCAGCTCTGGTATTGAGGAAGGAGGAGAAAAAAAAGCTGGGTGAGGTGGTAATTGGAGAGAATTCTTTCTCATGCTCAGTGAACTGAAAACTTATTCTGCGGAAGCTGAGCCAGGCAGTCGCAGTCTGGGACTCTGGGGAGCTGTTTAACTGTGGTATTTTAACACAGAGTAAGGGTGCTTCACCTCTCCACTGTTTCCACCAGTACTAACTCACTAATTTGGAATGAGGTCACGGGGACTAAGCACATTTGATTTTGGGGCCACCAAATCCATAACTGGGCACAAAAACTACTTTTTAACCTTACGATTCAGAGTGTAATTCATCTATGCTCCAAACCCGAGCTAGAGCAAGCTTTTTCAAAGTAATCAGTAAATTGCTGTGTTAATGCAGAAGTTCTCAAAGCGTTACGTCTACAAATACGGGCCTCCCATAGTCATAACAGCTTAATTAAAGCTCTCCTGGAAAGGACTCCGCTGATTTGTTACTGCCTGTAACCTAATAACATTTTAAAAGCTTACGTTGATTTTTTCAGGCAGCACCATGAACAAGAGCCGCTAGTAAACAAGCTGCCTTTCACTATTATTACATTTTAAGAAAGTCACAAACTCTTGGGTGCTCCCAATATAATACTGATGCTAAACTGAGAGTGGAATTCCTGTAGTTACAAAAACGTTAGCTGACACACTTTTTAGTGCAATGAATATTTAAATGCAATTGGTGATGAGCCTTTTTAATCAGTGAACCTTTGAGACACGGTAAAGGATGATCTTGTGATAATTAAGAAATGAAACGGCACAGAAGGGTGAGAAGCAACGACAGGATATTTGGCAGCTGTCAGAGCGTCCCGTACCTCAAAGGGTGCTTTCTATAAACCTCCACTCATGGAGGCACCTCGCTAAAGGTAAGTTACCACTGCTGCTGGCTGGACCCAGAGATGCTAGCAGATGCTCAGAGCAGAAGGGCTGGCATAACTGATGAGACAGGCCCATCCAGATCCTCTAATTAATTCTTGCTGTGACACTAAAGTTCGTCTATGTGCTGTTTCTTTCTCTTCTCTTGGGTCACGGATTTGCTCTCCCTCTTGCCCCCTTGTACTGTCTTCTCAGGATGAGCGAGCAACAGTTGCCCTGTATCTCTGTCATTGCAACCCTTTCTGCACGTAATCCCTCCCGCAACTCCCCTTCCAGCTGCGCTGCTCTGCCTAATGCACGTGACCCTCCGAGGTCTCAGTTTCCTCTTTGTGAAAAAAAAAAAAACAAACAAACAAAAAAAAACAACAAAAACCAAACAATACATTGACAAAAAGCAGGACGTGTCTGCACTGCTTGATCGTGCTGAGCAAGGTTTATTTCCCATGGTGGCTGTGCTTATTCTAACAACAAGAACCGACGAGTAAGACACAGATATTCCTGAAACACTCTAAGCTTTGAATGCTCAAGTTTTCGCTGTTTTGTCAGTCCATATTGGCCATATATTTTCATAGCAACTTAAGGTATGAAATGACTCTAGCAATGAAATTTATAGAAGTTCCAGGTTAGAAGAGAAGGCATTTAAAGCTCTGGAATTATGTGACAGTTAGCAGGAACAGATCACATGAGGATGATCTTTACATACTTACAAGGGATGGTTCTCAAGTAGAGATTGTCTCTGATCACTTGCTGGAGTTTATGGTCTATCGAGCCCTTCTGGAACTGAAGGCTCAAGTAGTGGCGCAAGTCTTTGTTGATGACTTTTCCTTAAAAAACAACAAACAAGAAAATCTTGTAAAACTTAAGCAGGATCTTGCAACAAGAACAGCATTTCACTTGTATAAATGTTTCAAAAGAAGAAAGCAGCAGAAAGAGTTGGTTTGTTTTAAGCGCAATGACCTGAACAGAAAAGCCATTCTATGCTACCAAAGCCTGACTCTCTGCTGGTGTGAACTGGCACGGCAATTTTAAGCACAGCTGAGCAATAACCATCCAACCTCAGTATCTCCCAAGCAAGTTACACCATTCTGGAATTGTTTGGAAATCAATAGAAAGCATTAAGACACAGCATCTATTACCAAAATTAAAGTCTCTACAGACAGGAAACTGCTTCAAAATACAGCGATACTATTTTCTATTCAATTTACACCTACTGGCTAGACACCTGAACTCAGTATGTTGTCACATGGGAATATGCATTCTTGCTATTATAAAAAGAAAATATTTTCTTTTTAAAAACACTGCATGATAGAAGAGAGGGATTTTTTTACAATTATTTGTTTGCAATGCTTCTGTCAGGTATCATTAGTGAATCTGTCATATCACTAGAACACCATGGCCCCTTCCGCACACAAATAACTGAGCTCTTGTATTACTGCTTCATCCTTCTGACAGAAGGGTACAAAACAATCTTTTGTACCCTGTCATCTTCCCAGAAAGCACATTAAATAGGGTTCAGTGACCTTGATAAATTTAAGTTACGTACTACAGCAGAACACTCGGGGCTTTAGGGAAAAGACTCTTAGCCTTCAAAACCCAGCTAGGGGATGGCCAGCAGCAGGCGTATGCTGGTGTATCACGGCAGTGGGAACAAAACCTGGAAGAGACAACTGCTCCTTTTAAGTTACATCAGCAACAGGTTATGAAACGTGGAAACCCGCCATAAGAGGGATTCTGACGGAGCCTCTAAGGCCTGCAGGGATCGGCTGCTGAAGAGACCACCTCAAAAGGCCTGAGAATGAAACGGGGCACAGACCCACGTTGGTCTTAATACAAAGCTCATTTATACCTTAAACCAAGATTACTGTACTTCCATGAAATGTCAAAGTTAGAAAAACCCAACAAACCAAAATCCAAAAACCCTTCCACCACCACTCACCATGTTTTCCCAACCACGTGTCACTGCTGCAAAATCAGTTGTATGTTTTGGCAAGCTAAACCTTTCCCTTCCCTTTTTGCCAAGTTAAGGACAGGTACGCACCTTACGCATGCACCTCAAATTTCCCTTGGCTATTGGTATTCATTAACGACAAACCGTATTACAAATCACGCAGCGCTTGATGCGCACCCTGAGCTCTGGATGAAGTTCATTTCTCACCCTCCTTTAACACTGTCATTTATTTAACAGTTACATCCAGAAGCACAGAAAGCATTCTGCAGCATTGAGAGGACAGCACAGTACGGTCCTCGTGGCTTTCTGGGAGTTCCAGAAGCGGTACAGCGATTCCCAGTAAAGTGGGTGGGGTGAGCAGCATCCCCATCCCGACTCCTTCCCAACACTGCAGTGTTCCCCGGGGCCGACGCTCTCCGCCATCATGCCAGCGAGCCCCCAGCTCAATTCCCTCTTTTGCCATCATGGACTGTTCTTTATAAAACTTTGGATTTGCTTCCTGTGGCATAATGAGCAAAACATGTCATGGAAAACAAAAACAAATGGTGTAATCTCCAGCAAGAAAAATATTTTCCATTTGTTACTACAAATCACTTTATTGTTTGTAGACAAGATGGTTTCTCAACATTAAAAAAAAATGTTTTACCACTAAAATGGTCCATCCGTCTCCCTGTCAATGCCAGATCTATAGCACTGCACTTTAACAATGCAAGCATATTTCACTCAGGCAGATCAATACACACATATTTCACTCGGGCAGATCAATCCGGTTGTTAGCTACGTTCAGAGCATTGCATGTCAGAAAAACTTGGCAAGAGGTGAAAATCTCTACTGGACGTAGAATTACAGAGACTTTATTTAGTCACTGATTTTTACCCTCTTCATGTTTTAAAACTTAAAAGTTCATAAAACCTTTCCAATAAATATTAACTCAGTCCAAAAAAAAGCAAAACCAAAGCTGCTACTAAGGATACGCCAACATCGAGGGGTTAATTTTAACATTAAAACCTTAAAAAGATTGGACTACACTCTGTGACCAAGATGACTAAATTGAAGATTGAAAGGATCGCCTGGGGAAAACAGGAGAAAGTCAAACAAAATAGTAGGCAGAGAAAAAGTGACAGAAAGTCACAGAGAATGGTGTGCATTAGGAAGCAGAAAAAAAAAGTAATAGCAGTAAGGATGCTTTAGGCAACCTTCAAAGCTTGTTCTTATGCAAAAGCCAGATATTTCCCCCTTCAGGAGCTGAACATGCTCCTTTACATTGTTCACGCAGGCTTTTAGGAAAACCTCATGTATCAGACTCCTCAAAATGACCTAACAAATGTCGGGTTGGTGTTTGTTGTGCTGCTGAGCGGTCTCTGAAGGATGACACACGCAGCGCAGGGACCAGTCAAAAGAAATCATGTACTTTATACCATTCAGGTTCCGCAAGATGAACAGGCACAAGCCTCTTGTTTTCAGTTTTGATTTAAATTAACCACAAAGGCACTGCTAAAATGAGGATATGCACACTGCTGTTCAGTAAGGAAAACTAAGTGACTGCAGAAGAAAAAAAGCCTTGAGCACCACTGCAGCAAAATCCAGCGCAGCGAAGGACAGAGGCACAGTGAAACATGGAGGTAGTGGCTTTCACTTCTCTTGTCACACCATGAACTGCAGCGGTAAACTTGCCTTTGCTGCTGCACCTAAGCAGGACAAAGGTAGCTATTTACACATCCAACCTGGCGTGGAAACGTCGAAGTATACCTATTGCAATTACAAACAGATGAGTATTGCCATGGTGCTACTAGAACTCAACACAAAGAGGCCCACTTCTAAATTAGCAATGTTGGTGCAACAACAAAGCTCGAAGCTGAAATATGAAAATAAATTCTAAGAACTCAGTTTGTGAAGATTTTACGTTGCTGTACAACAAGTCACAGCAACATACGTCTGGCTAACGCTGCCAGCACATGGAATCTCTGCGACATCCCCCACAAATAGCTCTGAAGACACGTGGGAATCCTCCGTTTCCTTCCGACACACGTTTTGTGCAGTCAGACGTACGTGACTACTTTGGAGAGGTACGGCCCATCGTATTCCATGCTAGGCGGGAGCCGTGCTCCCAAGTCTCCGTGCCCACACCTCCTGGCATCTACATGCTGGTAAGGAGCTGCACCACTGATGGGTGAACAAATGAGTACATGCATCATTCTTTCAAGCTTTTCGAAAAATACTTCAGTTAATCATAAAAGCAATTTTTCCAAGTAGCAGTTCATTAAAAGCAGGCTACTTTCCTGTTAAACAATATGATTCATTACAAGCGCTTGCACTTCCCTGTAGCATTCCGCACAAAAACGTATTTTAAGGGAGCAGATGTGAAAACAGAACTGCATTCCCTCATTCTTGGCGGACAGTTTTAAAAGCCTGTCTGCCGTCCCGGCCTGTCCCGGGTAAAAAACAACCCCATGAGTGCACAGCAGGCAGGGCCGCGGCCGAGGCCTTGCCCAGGGCGGGCAGGGGGGTGCTCCGGGAGGGAGGGTGTCCCGGGCCGGGCGGGGTGTCCGGGAAGGCCCATTCCCCCAGGCTGGGCCTCGGCTCGGACCCGTGAGCGGTCGGGCGGCGGCGAGAGGCCGGTCCCGCGGCATCTGCCGCCACCTCCCGGCCGCGGGCCCGGGCCGTCCCGCTNCTGTTGGGGCTGCCGAACCGAGCTCCCGAAGTCCCATCACCCCCGGCCCCGCTCCCAAATGCCCTCGCTCAGCCCTCCTGCCCTCGGCACTGCTGTCCAGAGCGGTTTTAAGTGTTAAAGAATGGGGGGGGGGAAGTGCCAGGTCAGGTACTGCTGTACAATTGCGCTTTCTCAATGGGAACAAAGCGGGAGGAAAAAGGAACAGAATTTCATCATGTAAATTCAGAATTTCATAAATGTAAACAGAATTCCAAGGTTACACTCGGCTGTGGCGTGTTACATAAGCAGCGATTGCAAAAGGCAACCTAGAATACGAAAATTCCACGTGAAACACACATTAAGGGCCAATAAAACAGCTAAATGGCTTTGCTCAAAAGCAGCTAACTAAAATACGAATTATCAGGGTTGATCAAGCAGAAAACAGTTACTGTTTAATTAAAACTAGGCGATCAATACATAAAATAAGATTAAGCAATCTTTGACGTGACTAAGCAAAAGCCATTTAAAGAAACATTTGGCTACACAAACCAGATACATTGCATTAGGAAACCAAAGTTATAATTGGTGTGCAACACATTAACTTTATGATACTCCTCAGCAACTATTCACGTATTATCATATAATGTGAGTTACAGATCTGAACACAATCAATTCTTTCTAAAAGCGTGCAAGGGAATCACTGTATTCACAGAATGTGGAAAAGCCGGAAAAGCCGGGCAGTCACACAGCCTTCAGTACTTGCACCAGGATGCTGCCCACCTAGCAAACACACACCTGCCTTCCCAGCACAAGAAACACGTGGGAGGTTCAAATGGTTGCAATTAAAGAAGAAAGGGACAGCAACATTTTGAGAATGTCTGACCCAGTCAGCAGGTACGGTTTGGCTCAGCTTGTGGGGCTGAATATTGACGGGTTGCTGTGCAAAAGTCTGCTTTTCCCTCACGGAAGAAGAGGGGCCGGTGGCCCTGGGGCCACCGAGCAGGACGGCCGAGGCTGGCAGCAGCAAAGGCTGCGTGGACACGCTCCCACTCCACAAATCCTCATCCCTCTTCCAGGTATCGGATGCAAGAACCTGAGTTAGGACTCTGCCGTTATGGAGAGGAGCTCCCCAGAAATATTCAGGCCATTGAGATGCCGACCATGCCCGGGCCAGAATCTGGCCGGGAACGGAGGTCCTGGTCCCATTATGGGCTGAGCTCTGCTCAGGGTGATTTCTGCTTGTTCACTAGGTAACTCCTGCCTCTTGCAAGAGCAGTCAAGCTCGCTGTCAGGTGAAGCTTTACTTTCTAAGCGACAAGGAATAAGAAAATCGTGGTTCTCAGCACTCAATAAGCACCTACGTGCCATTTGCAATTACCAGCTGCTTTGGAGTTAAGTCGCTACAAGGATGTTCAAAAGACCAAAAGCAGACAATCATCTCAGGAATGTGAGATGTACCTTCGCTCGTTTGCCTTTTAATGAGACTCGAACAGCAGTAGGTCCACACTGCTCTGCTCCCAAAGTCTAAATTAATCACGGCTTTTGATTGCCAGATCCAACATCAGAAAAGGCCAACCGTTGACTAATTCTCCAAAGGGCCGCGGTGGGCAGGTCTCTGGTGAGACACCATAAGGGCATCTTGATTTGCTCTATCGCTGGTAGGTAGCGACATTTGCCTGAAAACAGAAATCTGTCACAAGACACAGATTTTCCCCTGATGCTGAACAGAACAGACAAGGTAAAGAATGAAACTCGCTTTCCTAGAACAAACGTGGGAGAACAGCCAAATACATTATAGGCTTATTTTTGGATGTGAAATGCAAATGATGTATTTCACAAAGACAAAGAAAAAAAAACCCTTAGGTTATTAAAGGGCATGAAAAAAGAGCAAAAATATTTTTTAATCTGTTCTGGCCATGCCGACAGACTTCTCACCTTCTCCCTCAGCCCAGGATCATTTGTAGAGATTTGGGTTGAGAGCGGACCAACAGACTGTTCTGAAATTACCGACACCGTTATCAGCAGAGGGGGAATCAGGGAATGACTTGGGAAAGTATTTGGTGAGGGAAGGGAAAGTCCTGAGGACGAGGAGCTGATGAGCACAGATAAAACTGAACTGGACGGTTTGGGAACACAGAGAGGTATCAGAGGAGGCACTGTGATTCAGAATAAAGCTGTAGGGATAAAATATTTTAAAAATATATTTTAAATTCCTCGGTAAGAGGTCTCACAAAAGCTTTCAAATTTTCATTAAGAGAATCTCACTAAAGCCTGCTGGGCTCTGTGAATTTCCCTCTACTAAATGTCTGCAGAGAATAAATGATTTGACTGAAGACAGGGACAGCAAAGATATTTTTATTAAGCCATGCTGTCCTCAGCAAGCTACACGAGTGTCTTCAAAAATAAACCTTAGACAACATGAAACTCCGTGGACCGGAGCCACTGGCGCAGGGTTAGCATCAGCTGCAACACAACCGTGGGAGCAGCGGAGACAGCCTGGGTTTAGGTGATGAGCGTACATGGATGAGCAAGAGGCTCGGGAACAAGCGGAGCGAACATGAAGAGGAGAGAGGGGGAGAGATGCGGCGTCTGTGTGCGGAAAATCCAAATCAGTCTCGTTACGCAGTTCTGGAAGTTATTCCAGCATCTGGAGAAAACATGTTATTACAAAGGAAAAAAAGAGTATTTGAGAAATTACCAAAACTTTTGGGCAAAGGACATTTCGAGAGAAGTCCTTTACACCACTTCCTTTGAGAGGAGCTTTTGTACACGGCCCTGCCGAGCACATCTGAGCTCTCCGACAGCTTGGAGGAGATTGCCATCCATTTGCTTTATTTTACCATGCTTTTTAATTGCATCACATAAGGTATCTAGGAAACACTAGCCAGGTGAAAACCATTACCCTCCTGCATGCCACTGTCCTACAGAGATAGATTCAGGAGAGATTCAGACTCGCGGTAGGTTTTTACAGGCAAACCAGACCTGCTCCTTGTTCTCTTGAGCTGTCCTGCGCACTGTTTTCGTGTGCAATGCATCCAAGAACCGGACATCTAATAAATATTGAAGAGCTATGCAAATACCTACATTTACGAGACTGATTTTACAAATCCCTACCCAATACTGCAAGGCACACAGTAACAACACAAGACCAACCGGTATGGGTGGGAAGTCCCAGAGCATCAGCATGGAATGAAGGAAGCGGGACTAGAGGAGACCTCGCCGACAAACAGCAGGACCTGGCCAAGCAGCAGAGGAAGGAATTTAATTCCTCCAAGTAACACAACTCATCCATAAACTTTTACGTACAATAGTAAATCTTGTCTCCTTGTACTGAAGAGAAATCATGGTGCTGAGCATTTGCCGAATACCATGCTGTGAAATAAAGGTTGTCAAGTGGCTAAATGTTACTAGTATCAATCTTTAAAGAAAATTGAATTAAGGATCTTTCATGTAGCTGAACTATGGCTGTGTCATTAAAGATATTCTGCAAATTCAGAAAAAGTAAAGGGTAAGTATGTCAGATTCATCTAATTACATGATAGAAGCAGAACAATTCATAGAAGAATTTACATAGGGTCTATTGTACAGAAAAAAAATATAATTGCACAGCACTTCTTAGCCACTAATCCATTTAAACAGATTCATTTACTAGTTGAAAGCTGAAAAATATTAGGTTTACTTTGAAACGCTTGTTTAATTGTAGTTTGTTATATGCTGCTCAGTAAATTCTTGGTAATATATTCATATTTCCCGAAGTTACAGTAGAGATAAGCCTTATAGTATTACTAAATCATGTACCATAGCATTGAAAATACTGAAAGTGCATTTTACAGTACTTCTGAAATAAATGAAAACCTGTTTCTCCAGATTTGAGAAATACGGTTACCACAAACCTCATCAGAGTACATACATCCTGCTTCACTTTAGGGATCTTCTTATTTTTGTTTGTAATACTTAGTAAGTACACTCAGAAAATTCTGACTTTTTAAGCCCACAGGTTTAGGAGACTGTTCATCACTAAAAATGATCAAAGGGACAATCAAGCCTGTACAGGATAATGCCTTAAGATCTTCAGTCCAGGTGGTGACTGATTCAGGGAGACAAAGTTTCTCAATCCTCATTCTCGAGCATCACAGCCTTCTGTGTTGTACTGTTCCCTCGAGATCTTATAGGGTTGGAAATGTTCTACCAATAAAGGAGCCCACTGCTGGTAAACCTATGCAAAAAATAAGTTGGCTTATTTGCCTTATAAGTAAACTGTAACAGAAGTCTCTAGGTTGTGAATATCCATGGCTGGGTTCCTCATTTACCATGAAAAAAAGAATTAAAAAAGAATCTATTGTTTAGTGCAGAAGGAAGAAGAAAGCAAATGTTTGCAGACCACGGATGGCATTTAGATGGAATCTCTCAGTGCCATTTGGTTGGTGTATGAAAATAACACTTGTTACCCAACTAACAATTGCCTCCGTTTGCAAATAGATGCATCACAGTTGGCTGAATCTTGGAAGCAAAGAATAAGGATCCAGCACTGTGAAATCAAGAGGTTTTTTAAGAGGAAAGCAGCACCTTCTATCACCTACCCTGAGCTCATCACCGGGCAGGTCGGTGGGACACTTCCCTGCACCCCCTTTATCCACAGCCAACAACCAACACAGCTTTTCTTTAAACCCCCTAAGAGCAAAAGCATTCAGCTCACGTGCCAGAACACACACGAACAAGGACAGCACCCGCAAAGCTCAAGTGCAAAGCCCTGGGCTGCCGGGGGAGCGGAAGCAGAGAGCTCGGGGCACTCGGGCTGCCCCTTCCCTCCATCTGCTCCGCGGGGGCACCTGCGGGACGGTCACGCTTTGGGATGGCAGAGAAGGTACACAGTAAACCAGCGGGGTTTGGAAACCTGTATGTAGGACAACAACAGAAAAAGGCCCTGCTGGACTCAAAAACAAGTGGTGTTTTGCAGCAATGTCACTGCAGCTACAAGACTCTCCTTCATTACAGCCTAGCACGATTTTGTGAAGAGGAAAATAAAATATATATATTTAGCGGAGTTAACATGAAACACATACATGTAAAAAACCGAGAAGATTAGTACACTGAGCAACGATGAGAAACGTTGGCAATTACTGGTGGACCACACTGCCAGTTCATTATTTCTCACCGAACATTACTTTTTCTTTTCTGTATCTCGCTACATCTACAGACCCTCTCAGCTTAGGCACGATTTCCGTGGAATGACAACAGACACCATTTTAAGTTGGTTTTGTGCGATGTATTGGTAGCGAAAAGTCTTGCATGCTTGCATAGCCTAATACATTTTCTGCCTGCAACCTTAAGGATTTTTAAACTGAAAATCGTTGGAGTGAAGTTCAAACTTTCAGATGCCAGCTTCAAGCACGCTAATATCTGATATGATGCTAGTAATACATTGCATGAACACAAAAATCCATTAACCATGGAAGTACAGTCAGGAGAATTACCAACGGGTAGGGTTTTCTCTGATAACGCCAAGTATTTTAATGTACCATTATTAAATAGGGAAACGGGAAGGCACAAAGAACTGTACAGCTGTTTCTGATATAAGATCAGACACTGAAGGAGATATGAGTAGAACTCAAATGATTTAAAATAATGAATGGGTTTCAAATAAAATGGGAACATAACCATTTCCTTCAACTTAACAGTGGGGAAGAGAAATGCAGAACTTTCCACAAGAAAACAGTTTGACCTTTTATATTATATATGGAGACCTTCCTCTCCTCTCCTCTCTTTGATTTGCTATTTTCTTGAGAAGTTAAAAAAGCACTGAACAGATCAACAATCTTCTGCCTATTTACAAAAAGACTTGCTATATTTTCAAGAGACATTTTAATTCTCTACTTTTCCCAAGATCTTTCCCTCCGGCTGTAGTTCTCACCTCCACCACCGCTGCGCTTGTCCTCGTCCTCCTCATTCTGTAGCACTCCCCACAACTCTAAACTCCATCACTGAAACGGCACGTGATTTCCATCTCAAACGAGATGTGTCCGCACTGATGATAATGAACAAGAATCCTGCATCCTGCAAGCCTCTGCCAGGTTTAAGACAAAGACAAGGATTTACAGGGATATCTGGAAGGTTCACTGAGCGCAGGCTGGGAGCTTGAAATGCCTCACAAAACGAAACTTCGATTTGCAAGCTCTAACAAAGGCTCTCAAAGTAAGAGAGAAGGTAAAGCATGAGAGCAACAGGCTTTTGACATCGCGACAGCAGACAAACACACGGAGCAAGACACGGTATGATCTATCGAACCACCGTGCCGGTGATGGAACCTGTACGGCCACACGCAAACGAGCTCAAACATATTAAAAGCGTGCGCTACAACAATCTACAGGGTCAAAACAACAACTAGAATTTGTAATATGCAGGCACGTTAAAAAAATTAAAAATCCAGGGTTGTTTTAATAATAGCACTTTATTAAGGCTTCCTAATTATGCACTCAATCCCTTGCTGAGTGTTAATCACTGTGCAACTCACTACACCTCCAGAGGCTGTCTGGCACGAGTAGTGTCTGTCGCTGCAACACTTGTGCTGTAAAGTCAAATATAGACACTGGAGCCGTGAAATCAGAATCCTCTGTAGCTGTCATAGGTTATAATAATACATAAATCATTTAGTCTGCTCTTACATTAAGCAGACACAGAATTGGAATGCTCCAAAACAGAGATTAGTCACTCAAACAATAGAGGTGATTTTCCTTGGGGTAACTATGGCTTGTTTTTCCCCGAGTTATAAACAATCTTCCATTCATTCCCTTAAATTTAAAATGTGAGGTTTTAGTTTATTCACACTAGAGAAAATGATTTACTGAGACAGCAAACAAAGCAATTTGCTCTAGAAAGCAAAATTAATGTACACGACCGAACAAAATGTGACTTGAGTCCCAAACCTGTTCTAATATTAATGCTTCCCTTTGATAATCTGCAGCTAACGTGCAAATTCAAAGTTCCTGACATTTAATAAGTACCGTTTCAATATCCCACCCCAACAAGGGATCCCACACAGGGCGCTTGCAGGTTAACCCACCGTAGTGCTCGGCAAAAACTATCTGCCCTTGCGTTAGTCCTAACATAGCATCACATTCCAGACACTGCCGTACGTTTAACATACCATATCTTATTGCTTAAGCGGCGTGCAGTTCTATAGAATGACACATTTCAGTCACGTCCCCAAAGAAAAATGTCCTTGCAGCTGCTCTGTGTTACACAAGCGATTTAATCTGCTTGGGACTTGGCACTGTTTTCCCAGCATAAGGGTACATGTTCACATGCCAAGACCTTTTTTTCTTTTTTTCCTCCAGTGTTCTGATTAGAATAGAACTTATGCAAATCATAGGCAGGTTTATTTTTAGCCAGTTTTCCATAGGAAGCAAGACATGCAATTACACTCTGCATAATTTCTAGGCCCACTAACCTATTTCAGTCTGGAGTTTGGCAGAGTAGGAGCCTGACAAAGATACTATAATCACAAAGATGTTGCAAGTCTGCTCTCCCGCAGCAGAACAAACCCGCTGAGCACCGGACACCCAGGTAAAGGAGCAATTCCTGCTCCGAGGAAGAGTCATTATGCAGCTTTTATGAAGGAATTACAGCTTCTCGAACCGGCTTTTCAGGAGCTTGGGAAGTCCCAACACTCCCGGAGGCGGGCTGCACGCAGCATTCCCGACGGATAGCTCTTGCTTTGCCGGAGAGAGGCACTTTGGCAGTAAATTCAGGCTGCAGAGTACCCAGCTGCGCCTCACCGTGCTCCCAGGAACTTCAAAACACCAACGTCTAAGCGCTAGGTCAGCACTGCTCTGACCTCATTAACAGATGTGCCATGTCACAGCGGTATTGATTTGAGACATCTCGAAGTTTCATTGGAAAACACCACGCACCCCCCTCCAAGCGCTCTCCGCGCAATACGGACAGTCAGCAAAATCCCTGTAAGTCCAGATGTGCGCTGGCCATGACTAACGTTAACGCCTGACTCACACAGAGTTCACATGGCAGTTCCGTCTCGAGAGACACGTTGTTCGGTCTGCTCCAGCAGCTAAGGATCAGGGGCACACCAGCGTGCACCGCAGTGCTCCGGTAAGAAAGGGAGGCGAGGAAAGTCCCTGGACGTGGTCCAGGATGGTGCTGGTGGGAACATCACCACACACGGATGCTGCAGCCCCCGCGCTTGCCGCAGCCCTTCTCAGGTACCCTCTCTGCACCAGCACGGCTGCAAGGAAACAGGTTTATGTTCCTCAGATTTTTCAACATCTTTCTCAGCAAAAACAAGCTTGTTATAGAAAAGTATCAAGGCTGACATTTTGAAGCGCTGGTATGAACAGCACTGCAACTTTTATCTTGCCTAAGTCACACTGATTTCATAAAAATAAAATATGAAAAAGACTTTCTCTCAAAACACAACCTACAAAACAGCAGTTAGTATCTTAGTGGTTACATTATACCCTTAGGGAACCTTAAAAAATTTAAAATTTGCCCCAGAATGCCTCTGAGAACGCACTGAACATCCACTGTACAGTTTTACAGTAAGTGTACCCCAATCACAGCATTACCTCACAGGAAGCTAAAAGTAAGAAAGAAAATAATTCAAGACCTACCAACATTGTTCCAAATACTTTAAAAATCTTCCAATTCAGAAAATAAGGTAATTCTCACTTTCACCTGGATGGAGATGCCAGTCAAGTAACTTTTCCATCGCTTATTTGGCACTACAGCTACGTGTGAAAAGTACGATTTAAGAGCCAGGAGACTCATCCCAGAGCAGGGGTCAGCTACCAGCAAAGCGCACCGGGAGACACAAGCTCCTGCCTCGTCCAGACACCGAGCACACGTTGTCTGTCACACACCCATATATCTCACTGGTTTCACTCGGTGAACTACAATTTTGTTATAACTTCATTCTGCAGGGAAGCTTTTGTTTATGATCTTAACGGCACGCTGTTGTTGAAGTAATCACATAAGGAAAGAACATTTCCCTACGTGTTAAGTTAATCATCATGTAATATTAAAAATGAAAGGAATTTATCTTTTCCCTTGCACAGCTTATCCTATTATTTCATGACTATTCATTTACTAGGATTTATTTTCCGTTATGGCACCCAGGATTTTCAATTAAATATGAAATAGCGCTTTCTCTGAGAAGAGCAAGCACAAAGAGCGGGATGCCAGCAAAGAGGAACTGCTCAGTCTTTGAGATTCAGTTGCCTCCTAGCAAAGTACATGCAAGAATTTAAATTGCCCAGGCAGCCCCAGCGCATCCCACCGCAACTTTTTGCTGCAGAAACCCAGCTGCACAGCACGGCGGAGCACAGCGCTTAACCTGGCGCAGTCGCATCGCAGGTGCCGATTCACAAGCTCCAAAGCAAGTCGTGGGAGCAGTGCAAGTCATCACCTCCGAAAGCTACAGAAGAGCTGTCAGAAAACGGTGTGCTCACCTCCATGGTTTGGTGTGTTAATTTAAATTTCTAACGAACTTGGGCAAGCTGAGGCTGGTACATTCCCTCTATGACTTATGCTCCAGGAGAAGTGAGGTAAGACTTGGGGTCCAAAACTGCTGTGAGCAGCATGGTGAGCACCTGCCTGCCCGAGCTCGCTCCTGAGCATCTGGGGACCCAACACCTTCTGCCTGGCATGCAGCACGAGGTTCGAGCGAGTGTTTAAACTTCCAGCTAGTTGCTGCCCGTGGGTGCCAACATGCCTGACATGCTCCAGGGGGTGGCACGGCAGGCAGCGGCATGAAGAGGTCTGGGCACCTCGTCCAAACAGGTCTCCAACGCGGAGATGGGCTCCTCAACCTTCCAGCTCCTTGAGAGCCGGTCTGTGCGACAAACGTGCGGTGACCGAGGGCAGATTGGCTTTAACGAGGTATCATCGAGATAAAAGAGCGTATTACCAACCAAACTTGAAATGCAATTATGGAACCACCCATTTGCAGCAGCAATTCAGCCAACGTAGTATTTTAGCAGATGAGCCTGCTCTGAAGTATAAGCTTCATTTAGGCTTTAAATGATTACATCTCCTGTCCTAACCGATCGTTCATAATTTATTTTTATGGTCACGCAGGCAGAGAATTTGCAACATAAAGTAGGAACCACTATGCTGATGCAAAACAATGCAGTAGTTTTAAATTCAAGGAGGAGATAGATATTGAAGACTTCCAATTCACTCAAAAAATTTGCTTCATTATTGTTCCTGCTCTAAAATGCTCCATAAATAAAAGTGTTTGGACTCTGGAGGACTCAGAAGAAAAAGTAGATGAACTAAAAGTGATTTAGTAAATCCAACAGTTGAACAATTCCTATCCTACAGATGAAGCACACACACAAAAATCACAAAAATAGACACACTTCCATTCCCAGAACAAAGCTCAACTATTAGATTCCTACAAAAACGGCCTATTTATCCCAAAAAGTACAATTATTCTAACCTAGTTAGATAGTATTTTCTCTCTAGGACAACACTAGCAGCAGGAAAAAACTGAAAAGATTCAGTTGCACTGTGTACATTCGAGTCCATATTTCAACACTTGCTTTTTTTTTTTCCCCCGTAAAAAGTATCTACTGAACTGAGAATTAATGAATATTTACCGTACTGACTTGGTTTAACAGCAAGCGGTAAAGAGAGAGGAAAATAGATGCAAAGGCGCAGCGTGGTCAGGAGCCAGGCAAGGCTCAGCCATCTCCTCCCGGCCGCAGGGCTCCGGCCAGCGCCCCGACCTGCTTCACCGCAGGAGGCAACGCTGGCACCAGGGAGGAACCACATCCCAGTGAAAGGGCTTTTCCTATCCACATCCCCACAGACACTGAGCTGGTGCTGGATGAGCAACACGGGCACGCGAGGGAACACAAAAGGAAACGCAACCTTGTGAGCAGGTAAAGAAATGAAGCAGGCTTTGCAACGTAAAGGGTATATACGTGGAGCGAGACTCGTAATGGGTTGGAAGCAAAGCCCATGGTCTGACCATGTCAGTCATCACAGAGCTGCTAAATTGAAATACTATTGCTATAGGAACCGCTGCCTCCCTACTGCTGCGGCTTTTACCTTAGTGTTTCCCCAGAACAAGTGACTACGAGCCTGTCAGGACATACAGCTCAGCTTCCAGATGACAGCTACTTAGAAGAACCTTAGGTAACTAGTATCATTACACATTGCTGTTCTCCATATGCTGTATACCATGTACGTGTTTCTGACATCTGACAAGAAACAGCATTTCACAGGCAATGATTGGGTTTTTCACAATATCATTAAATTAGTTTACTTCCTTGGGCAGAAACTTACCATCTGCATAAACGCCAGTGTTCTGGATTACAGTTTGCCAAGGAATTTACTCCCAGGATTATAATTTTTTTTTTTTTTTTTGCTTAAATGTAATATAAACTCAATTATTTGGTAACCTAGTACATTTTGAAGTATAAAAAACAATGCAGAAGCATAGTATGTGTAAGGAGTAATAAAAATTAACAGGATAGATATATATTGATATTTTTAAGTATTATTATTTGCATATGCTCTAACATCATGAAGTTACTTAAGAAAGCTTAAAGCCTACTTACACGTTAAAAGTCCTTAATGATACCATAAATTACCTAAGCCAGTGTGCCATGTGGACGTATAGACACGATACGTTCAGAGTAGCACTGCAGAAGAAAGCCACGGTACTCGATACTTTCAGTCCTAATAACGCATGAAAACCCCCACTATCCCAGAGCGTTTTAAGATCATAGAATCACAGAATCGTTGAGGTTGGAAAAGCCCCGTAAGATAACTGGTTGTCAAAGCTCCAAACGCATCAGCACATCTCTGGGCTAAAACCTGAACCGAGCCATCCAGGAAAGAGATAAACCACAGAGGAAAACGTTAACTCCTCGATCCGACTGCAGAACTGCACCGACACCGTCGACAAAAACACTGGGAGGTGGGAAAGGCTGCGAATCCCAGTATGGAAAACCTGTCTCAGTCAAGAGGTTTATATGAGCGTGACAAAAGCAAATAAAATTATAAAAATTAATAACCTTACACTTGTTACGTTATCAGACACATGCTTCCACCGTCTCGCAGGAAACACAAAGCTTTTATTCCTTATGCAGTTCCTGCCTTATCCCAATGGCATCCAGCATGTGTAAACAAGCCCTGAACCGGTTCAACCACGGAAGCAGCTTTTTTCAGAAACAACAGCCAGTGAGCAAGAGAAAACCAAACCCAACTCACCAACCCCGGTCAACAACTCTTCCCTTTCAGGAATTCCTCGCACCCTTGTGCGCCAAGTCTGATCCAATTTAAATCTGCTTCCCGCGGGCCGTGCACGGCACTGCAGCCATATCCAGCCCGGGAACACATGGATCCATTCAGCATGGAACCCGAAAACCCAGCGCACCTTCCCATCACCTGTCTGCAGGAAAACATCACCAGGGCAGGAACCTAAACGTTCATTCTGTATTTTGATCTAATAAATCCCCTTATATCCACGTGCTAAAATGCAGCGTTCACAACTTACGCGCCTTCTCCAAATTTACTCTTCAAACTGTTATAACCTGTGACAAGTAACTTGTCAGAAAAACACAGTTGTGTATCTTGTTGGACAGCAGGGGCAAGAAGGGCGTTGAAGAGGGTCAGAAGGGAAGGATGACGGCATTCACAGCCTAGCACATATTCATTTATTTCTCTAATGAGAAGGAGGAAAAAAAAAAGAAAAAAAGAAAAAAAAAAAAGGCATTGCAGAAGAGACTTATTCCAGAGGGCAGACTCTTGTAACTGCAGCCACGGCTCTAAATTATATAGCCAGCAGGTCAGAATGATCTTTATCTTCGTCCTTTATACACACTCACCCATAGATACAACAATGGCAACTCCATTCCAGTAACAGAGTTAACCTTGGACTTTTAAAGTTTAACTGTAAATGCCTGCCTGTCTTTTTTCTGTCAGCTCCCGTGCTTTGCTGCTGTTGGCTAAACGTGTTCACGTAACGGCAGGTAGAAACTCCACGGCACTAATTGTTATTTTCCTTTATTGACACTTTTAAGTTCAGATATCCATGGTGTGGCTCTGATGTCATTTAAATTACGATGCACCCCATGCTTAAAACCAGAAGTGTCTTATTTTACCCATAAAGGGTTAAGGACTTCTAAGTCAGTTCAACTGACCTTGGTATGACTTACCCACAACACAGTCAGCTCTTCAGCAACACAGATGGTTGAACTGATGTTGCCAATGTTTTAAGCTCAGAAAATGCCTTTTTTAAGAAAAAAAAAAAATTATTATTATTTCCCCATGCTGTGTTTACTGTTTTACATATGCCTCTGACTGCCAAGGAATTGTTAACTAATCACCATGAGATTCATTTTGTTAGTACACAGCTGGGTACTTGGTCATGCAACATCTGCTTCTCAGCGTTTCTTCTTTTTCTTATCTATCAGTAGTTTGTAAGAAAACAGTCACAACAGAGTACGTCAGTCAGTATGTGGAAAAAGAAGCTGGTAAATGAAATGATTAACTAATGGCTATTAATACATACACCTCCAGATTACTAATGAACCTCTGTCCCTAACAGAATGGAAAATCCACCTAGAGCAGACATGAAACAGATAAGAGAAATTCCAATTTCCTCATCACAAGGTGTTTATTAAAGACTACTGCAACTTAGAAGGAGAACATAATGGAATGCTGCAGACTCCTGGAGTCGCATGTTCTGCGAGACCCGGTCTCCATACAAGTTGCACCTCTCGGAGCAGCCCGGTCCAAAGCCCAGCTTGCCGCCTTTCCTGCGGAGATGAGCCCTGGCCGCAGGGCAGGAACCGCACGGGAGCAGCCTCCCGTGGAATTCGCAGCGGGAAGTTGCCTTTCAGAGTACTGTGACAATCACTTCTCTAACACTTCCCAAAGCACCTCCTGAGGACTGACTGCAGAGGCAGACAGTTGACCATCTTATGACCAAAGCCACTTAGTTCCCTCGGCCAGCAGAACCTGACACACAGTGCTCTCAGCAACTTTGAAGAGATTGATTTGCTGCCTCTCCACTGTGCTTTTATCTGCTAAATGTTATCAAGAGAAGCTAAAAAAAAAAAAAATCACCCTGTAAAATTTCCAAAGAAAGAGTTTTTACAAGATAATCTTCTTTTAATAAATGCTTCTGCCATAAAGTTTTCAGAACATCTGCATTTGAGAGATTGGCAGATTAAAAAAAGGGCAAATAACCTATTCACTAGAACAATAGATCTGGTTTTCATAATGAGAACTTACTGAACATAAAACAAAATTCGCTCTTTCATTGCCACCTATGAGAACTTCTAAGCATAGATCACAGGTCAGTTCTGCAGCAGATTAAGTTCTAGCTGGCACGCGTTAGCATTTGTTCGCTTATGGAGAGGTCATTCTGCATGGGGAACACAATAGCTGTATTTCCACTTAATTCCAGCTTCAGAACAAACTTCTTCCACTACTTTAAAACATGCTTTAAACTAGAACTAGTTGAAGCAGAGAGGAAAAGCAAGGACAGAGACTTCACAGCGAGATAACTGCTGTTTTAATTTCTACTTTGTGCTTTCCATCATAAAAATGAGTCTACGCAAGCCACGTACAACCGTACCTAAAAACCTAAACAATCTGATTTTAGAAGGTCCTCACAGGCCATGACTTCAGTGAGATACGAATGGCACACATTACATCACTCGTGGTCAGCTTCCAAGCCACCTACCCTCCCTTCCCTAGGCACGTAAACGGCCACAACAAAAAGGACATATCAAACAATCAAAGCCTAATGAACAGGGCAGAAAATAACTGCTCCCCAGCAGATGTCTACAACAATGTGGATGATAATCTATTAGATTCAGTGATCAACTTTCACCCGTTGCTTTCAGTTTAATTTTTTGCCCGCAAAAGTTTGGCACGAGGTAGGTGTCATAAGCAAAATGATAACGTTTGTATAGGCTATGAGAAAGGGCCATCCAGTTGAAATAATAAAAGTTTCACATACGGAGCGCTTAGCTCTTGGATTGCGGTGCATTCGGCTCGGGAAGCTTGCCAGTCATCGTCTTTATGCAGCTGTCTCCAAAGGCTGGACTCATTTATATCTGCTTAAAGAGCTCACTAAATTCAAGACTGACACAGAAATGGAATTCTCATAAGAAAGCACTTCAAATAAAAAGACAGCTTTGAAGGCAAAGCCAAATCTAATTTCTGTTCTCAATTCACAATCAATCGGAAGGCAGCTACGGATGTATACCCCAACAGGAAAACCCAAACTGACAGCACGGTGGTTCTTTCCTGTATTTATTGCATCATTCCCTTTTCTGTCATCCTTGTCTGACCGGATAGGTTCTGCAGTAATCTCTTTGAAATGCTTTACTATCGCCAGAGCACAGCATTTCACAGAGCTGATATTTTTGTTACCCACAGTAGATACTTCATATTAAAACGCTTCCTTTCTCCTTGCTTCCAGGACACACATATGAACTTGAAGGTAAGAGATTTAAAAAGGTTACCTTTCCATTTGAACACAAACATATGATATCCATCACCTTACCAATATAACAAAACATTACCACTAGATGATGAAAAACTTCCCTGCACCTATGACCACACGAATTACATCAAGCAAATGTGACAGCAGGTATCTGTCCTAGCAATATTCATAATCTCACAAAACTGTGACTGGAACATAGTCAACATCCTTCTTAATTTTACTCGTTCTACCGAGTCAGAATCAGGTAACAGTTACATAGCTGGCACTTGATTGTTACTAAACAAAACCATTTAATTCCAAAATTCACCGTTCAGTCCCCATTGGCAGCTATACAGAAACAGCAAAGAAAAGAAACCAGACATCTTGCTGCTCAAATAAATAATGTGATGAAACAGAGATTAGCTTGTCTTTATCTGCCAGTTTAAATTCTTATTAAGAGACTAACGGGGGTTTCCTGAAGGCACTGTCAGAGCAATCAGGCGAAACCAATGCTGTGCGCGTTTGGTACGAAGCACATCCCTATCTGCTCGGAAAGCTCAGCACCCCGTGCAGCCGGAGCGTTCGCTGTGCCAGGAGGAGTATTACTGGAAAGGGGCGACCGCATCCTTTGCTACTGTAAAAAACAATGCATGTCCAACATGCAGGCTAAGAATACATTTTGAAATTACAAATATCCTCTGCTTCTAAATTTATTTCGCAGTGTTTGCAGTAGCACTGAGGTCCAGCTAACTCTGCAGGCATCACTTGAATTTCCTGTGTTTGAATCAGATGCACACTGTTACTTCAAAAAGCAGATTTTATTTTCATCTCCGCATATTTGTTAAATATCAGAAATGCCTCACGCTTTGCATTTAAAACTTGCACTTTCAGGTACCAACCAACACTAAATCTTTCCAGATCACTGCAAGCAGCCTGAAGAAAGGGCCCAGTTCTCCTGTCACAGTTTCAAAGTCTTTCGGTAAGATAGAAAGTTCTGTCAGAACTGGGGTTTTTTTTTTGAACATGAGAGGTATTGTTTTTCTTTGCCTTTTCCTTAATACCCAGCATCTCTGCAACCACACACACCAGGAAGAGCAATGGATCTCTTAACAACAATGTTCAATTAGAGGGGAAAAAAACAACCCAGATGTATTTGCCAAGAGGCAACAAATAAGGATTTCAGAACAACAAATTTTATGCCCCTGAAGGTGATCCAACAGAGCAGAAATTGATTTAAGTCCTTTTTCTCTTTGCTGCATTTCACCCGGTATAAGAAAAAAAACAGTCCACAGAAAGAACTTCCTCAGGTAAAAACCCTTTTACTATTCCTACAGCATGACACTTCGCATTACGTATCAGAGTTTGATGCCTGAATGGAAGAATATCCTATTTTTAGTAGACTTTTAGCTGAAAGAAAAAGCAGAGAACAGCTGGTAGTTTCTGAATACTCTAAAACTTCCCTGTGGAAATACTACACACGCTCGTGTGCAAATACAGGCCAACAAAAAGGTTAACAAAGACCTCCAGGATCCCATCCTCGGGCCCCAGAAGGACTACCACAGCCCGATGAAAATAATTCCATTTTAAGCAGCGATCAGCAGCACAGCTGAAACAGAAGCCCATCCATAAAGTGATTTTCACGTTCATTCCAGGTTCCCTCCCTCTGCGAGGACCAAAGCGAGCTGATACCCTCCTGCTTCCTAACACACACGCCCATCTCGCCATTTTTTTGTTATGGAACTTGTGCTAAAATCAGACTGTTGCATGGCCAAGGTTTATTAAATTTATGCAACTCACAGCACAGTAACAGAGTTCTCCAGTCTGCAGAGAGTTCCAATTCCCAGTATGAGGGATAAGGAACCGTTTGAATAGCACAAACACTTCCAATGCTGCTTTAAAAAGCAACTGAGAGTTCTGATGGCAGACAGCTAATTATGGGAAAACAGCTTTAAATCAAGAACTGTGCACATCACTTATCTGTGCTTAAGTTTAAAAAAATGCACTAAGAACACTGTTTCAGCGATACAAATACCTGTGATCTACAGATATTTGTAACTCCAGGTTCCAGCCAGAGATTGAACGCTCCACTGCAGGCAGGGCAGACACCATCCGAGCTGTGACCACGGAGCATCCCGCAGCTCTCCGACTGCCTCGGAAACACCTTAAACCCCACTCTCCACCCGAGACGAGGCAGTCTGAGCAACACGAAACCAGCACCCATGTTTGCACACTTGCTTACAAGTGAATGACCTGATTCTTTACACACCTGGATTACCTGCACTTGCATCTGTCCAGGGCCCTGGAGCAGGAGACAAGCAGCCAGCACACTCTCACCGCCTTCTGCAAGTTACTTGCTAAGGTCGAAAGACTAACATGAACAATTCATATCAGTAAAGCTATTCAGCTACCAAAGCTACGTGACAGCGAAGCATTTTCTGTGCCGTACCATACGGCTGAGCAGACAAATGTACCTTTTTCCCCTTACGTTCCTCAGCTCCGCAGTGACAAAGCAGCAGGAGATTTACAGATTTATGCTCCAAACCCAAACCTCATTTTGAATACGTACACCTTACATAGGGGTTAGAAGAGATGTGCCTGGCTAAGGAAGACCCACGTATCCTGAAACATTTTGCAGAACAGAGCAGAACAAAAAGATATAATACCTAGTACAGCGTAAACAATTTCCAGTCCACTGCAATTATTTGCTATTTTGATGAACATTAAGCACCCTGCCCTAATGAATTCATTTAAGTACTAGCAGCATCTCCTAATGGGCATTAATTAAACTTTTCCAGCATCTCTACCTTCACCAGAGAAAAGTAATTACTCACTGCTGTCCTACAGAGAGGGAAATAAAATCCACAGGATTAGGTTTTTTTATATTGAGTAAGTAGGGCAGATAGGAAAGCCTGCAATTTAGAGGCAAGTTGCTGTAGTTCGTAATTCCACGACAAGAGCAATACTTCAGGCCTTGCATTGAGTAGAACGGTTTTCCTGCTGCCTGTAAATAAGCCACAAAATAGAGTTTAATAATAGTACATAGGTCTGTCAAGGATGTAACTATTTGTCTTTTTCAAAATTCCTAAGAGAACACAGCATAAGCCAGTTAGCTGTTACTTCAGCTATTCTGTACAGTTTAACCACCAGCTGTGCACACCCATCAACATTTCATACCTTATCTAGCAGTGAATAAATTTTTAAAATACTTTTATTCCTAAATATGGCATATTAATGCTTCCATAATAAGCCATTTAAAAAGCACATGCATGAGTGGCATCTGAAGATGTCAGAGATCTAGGATAATGGACAACAATATTTATTTATTCATGCAAAACTGCTTTATACAATAGGGACCAACTCTCAATGCAAAATAAAGCCACTGCAATTTTGTCTTCAAACTTATGCCATTAGCGTTTTTTGTCATATATCAAACACGACGCATTAAAGTTCACATTACAAACACTATCTTCCAAGGAAACACTGTCAACTTGAAGCAAAGCCAAGGCAATAAATATTTCAAAACATTGCTCAGTAATGGAAAACTATATTTGATTACTTATTGGTACTTCCACTCGATGGTACCCACAGTACTAAGCAGTTTTCACAAACAAGTTCTCCCTGCATCAAAGCATTTACAATCTAATCTCACTGCAAAGAAGATTAGTGAAATTACTGAGCGATAATAGTTTCGGCAATCGAGGTAAAAATACTTCCCTGGCACTTGTGGTCAGCTGATTTCTGAGGAATTCTTTAGACCAATAAAGGACGAAACAAGCCATTAAACATCGTTCCCCGGGATTAATACGGGGCTCTGCCTCTCTCTTACATAACAGGATTCTGAAATTCCCCCCAAGTACATGCATTAGGAGGAAATCATTTCTACAAACCTAAAACTTTAGGGCTTAGCTATTTCCTGATAGTTCTGTGGTTTTAGAGGAAATAAACTGGATGTTAATCCTCTTGCATTTAATGAGTAGTACCAGCAAATTCTGCCTCTGTCTATTGCAAGAAGGTCACAGCAAACTTGGCATCTAACCAAAGCAACGTTGCATATACTGGCAATGAAATCTTAAAGGGGGGGAAGGTTTCAGCAGGTTGGAGTTCAAGTGATTGTTCTTGTTGCTGTCTATTTGAGAAAAAAACACATCAAAATGATTTAAAATTCCACCTACGCCCTTAGCTTTTTTCATAAAAATCACTTAGCGCAGGAGGGAAATACTTAATCAGCATGTTGACTTACACTGAGTTCAAATTATTTGCCAGTGGTTTTATGTTTTGGTTTTTAATAATGCTAGGAAAAGAAGAAATAACTTACTTATATGCATCTCCATATTCAGCTGTAGGATAAAGCTGGTAAGCAACCAGCTGCGCAAACATCAGAAACGTGCCAAACAGAATAGACCAGCCCTCATTTCTACTGCAGTTATACTTTTATTGTGAGCTTCCAAAAAAGTCTTGCAGGGAAAAGGAAAACTTACATCAAGATAGATACTTCTGCTTTTTGTTTCAATTTGTTCTTAAGAGAGTGATTTTCAGACCCAGACTCACTAAGTTTTATGCTGGACACCACTCCCGGCTGCGCACTGCTTTTTTTCAGAATCCAAAGGGCATGCCCAAGCCACTACACATACTACTTTTTCCTAAACACTGGCTACAACTACAGCAACTATTTAAGAGATGCAACGCTTATTAAACAGGCTTTCTCTAGTAAATCAGAAAGCGAACCACGTAGTCATCTAAGATTATATACATTTCATTTCGTTATCTTGAAGTTAACTTCGTTATAACCTCACGCAATACAAAAGCACAGAGTTGCGTATCAGTTCCTTTGTTTACTGCTTTCTAACTTTTACTACCAGTCTTCACCACCTCATGAATTTTACTTTCAATGACGTACAAGAATAATTTCTTTATTACTCTTTATAATTTCATTATTATTTTTAATCAGATACATTTTTCCTTAGGATATTAAGAACTAAAACCGGTCTAATTCTTTGCATTCACCCAGCTGCCTGATTTCAGGAGTTAAGAAAGATATTTGCAGATACTCTAAGACTCACTCAATTGCAGATCCAAATCCTTCAGGCCGTATTTGATATTTCTTTCTGGGAACCTGCAGCAGTGGGTCTCAGTTGTGGCTGTTGGAAGACTGAGACGCCCTGAGTGACTCCCACGGTGTTCATGAAATGTTTAAGAAAAGCAGATGGATTAAAAACGGGCTTAACTTCACCACACGAGACTCAGTGACACTGGAAAATTCAGACAAATAAGTTGAAAGTTACAGCTCTGGAGCAAAAACCACTTTGTACCCTAACATTATTTCCACTAACAACTTAATTTGACAAACTACATCACTGTATCAAGCAGTAATTAAGCAACCACTTCAGATGGAATTTTTTCTCTCATCTGTTCTTTCATCAACATGAAAGGAGATTTTTTTTTTTAAATACGTGTTTTTTTTCTAGCTAAGCACAAAACTGGCGGATATGCCACTGCACCACTCCCACCTTGCTCAGGGGATCTGCTGAGACAGCTCTCCACCGGCACTCAGCACCAAGCAGGATACTGGGCAGCAGAGACAGCCGCTTCTTACCCCACCGCAATTGCGCAGGCGCAGCATTTCCACGTCAAAATTCCACGTCAAAACCCTCGCGCTCCTGCCCGCCCAGCCGCAAGCTGCAAAAGAGCACGTCAAGACCCGCACCTTCTCCAAGCAAGGCTAAGGAGGATCCGAGGAGATGCCCGATGCCATGGCAGGAGAGGGCTCCAGCAGAGCACTGCAGAAGGAATCAGCCACCACCGACTCCCCGAGGCCGGTCACGGCCATTCCCCCGTCCCAGCACACCCCGTTTTGCCCACAGACAGGCTAGAGCTGACCAGCCCTTTCGAAGGGCAAATAGAGGAGTCCTGGCAAAATGGTTCCCAAATCGCACGGCCCGTCCTCGCCTGCGTGCTGAAACGGTCCTTCATAGAAGAGACAGCGTGAATCCCAAACCATAATAGCAAACATTGAATTGCTCTCAAAATACAACTGCGAAACAATCCTAGTCCAAGGGAAATTAGTTTCTCCCTAAATGTTTTATCAAAAAAACCTCTGGCAAAGGCAGCAGGGGCATTTCAGTAGAAATTCAGCACTAAATACGCTCCTTTATATTCTCTGCGTTCAAAGCTTGATACACAGGCTAAACCACCGAGTATCGATGGTTGCTTTTCAGAGCAATTTCTGGCAGATGACTGCCCAGATCTCCTGACTTACATTTTTAAAATTCAAAATGGCCTTTGGTGTTCTTCATGGTTTAGAGAAACTGGCCCAGGAGGCATACCTCAAACTGCGTTTGATTCCCAGGAGGGAAACGACACTGGAACGTACCAACCATTTGTTTGTAAGACCTTTATTCATATTCACACCACAAAGAAGTGAAGTGTCTAATGGCCAGGCCTAAAACCAGGTGTGGGTTTTTAGTGGAGTGGGCAAGGAAGGAAGCTTGTTTTTTCTTTTAAATGACTACGATGTTTAGTCTATGATGCATCTTGAGCTGAAAACTTCTGAAAGTGGTTTTATGTAAAGCTGTAATGGTCTGCAGACAGCTACTGAATGTTGTAAATCTGCAAGCCAAGAATCTAAGAAGGAATAAACATCACCCGGATTCACATCTTCCAGGTGCCTGAATGGTTGTTTTCAAGTAAAGTGGTTTCTTTACCAAAAAAAAAAAAAAAAAAAAAAAAAAAAAAAAAAAAAAAAAAAAAAAAAAAGCAATTTCAATTCTTTATTTCCTGTTGTTAACAGGCTCCATAAACCAACCCTGGAAACACCCAGGTTGTGTCTCCCACCTGCAGTTACCTCTGTCGCAGCGTTAGTGGTGGCCCTGGGGCAGCCACCCCGCAGCAGCCCACCGGCCGGCACGGTCGGACGCCCCTGCCCCACAGGACAGCCCGCACTGTCGGATGTCCCACCTGGACAGCTGGGAACACGTTCTAGCCAAGAAACGACCAACACACCCTGCAAAGCAAACACCTCGGGCTCTACCTGCCCGCGGGCACAGCCCTCCCCAGGCACGCGGCCTGCACGTGCCCCATGCGCCAGTAGCCACCAGGGGCCACAGGAGGCCCCGGATCCCCCTGCAATGGGGGAAGCTCTTTCAAAGGCATCTGCGCCAAGCTTGTCCTCAGGCCCTGTCTCAGATTGCCACACTCGGGAACCCCAGACAGACATCCACGTGTATATTTATAGTGCGCAAAGGAAGGATGGGAGGGCTGCCGTGTCACTGCTCCCCAAGAAGCCCAGGTGACACCCAGTGGTACAGGAACATTCGAGGCTGTAGGGGTTTCTGACGGACATTTCCATAGTGCTCCCATGGCATTTACACTCAAAAGCAGACACACTCCCCTCCCAGCTAGGCACACTCGGAGGGACGAGCTCCCCCCCACCCCTGGCAGAGGCGTCCATAGCTGCGGGACCTCCACAGGCAGCTTGGCCGACAAAGAGATAAAGTTTTAAAGAACATCCAGCCCAACGGAAGCGGTCCCATGTCTTCAGTTTGAAGGTATACTGGAACCAGATTAAGAAAGAAAACCCTGAACACCTGTGCCTTCCCACACACAGTTATTAATGAGCACGTACAAGTCACCGGAACAGTAAGCATTACAAGGCAAAGTTCAAGCAATCACTGAACCTTGCTGAACCCGACTCCAGGGGCTGCCCCTGGCACCTTACACTCCTGAAGACATTTTCCTACTATCAGGGATTATCTGCTGTGGGTTATGGCCTCTTGCGTGTGCTGTGAGAGAAGGAGCAAAGTCCTAATCCTGCTCTTTTGTACCATTATCACATATTCCCACTCCTTGTACTTCTTTCATCTGTGCTGTAATTCCACCTTTCTCTGTCCCACTGCGTAAGTTTTTCCAGGCTGGTGAACTCTTTCTTTGCATCCTCTCTCCTTCTGTCTCCAAGATAAGTTGGGCAGTCACCCTCAAAGTACTCCCTAATATTATTTGTAGAAGTAGGCAGCACCAGCTTGTGACTTGCAGCTCCCACATTCCCCACTGCATCCGACCCACCCCACGCATGTTGGGTCAGGCACCCATGACACAGCGGAGACAAGGTGATGCTATCCGCTTCTTCCAAACAGCAGAGCCAGCCACTGCCAGAGACGGTCCCGGATGGTCCCAGCCTCAAACACACACGTTTTTGTACAAGGGCAACTATTGTTGAAGCCAGATGTGGGGTTAGGTTCTCACGTTAGGGCAATACTGGTCTGGGTTTGTAAGGATGCGTGTTGTCTGCTTCCCAACGCAGTGGATTTAAGAAGAGACGACTTTAGTAACAGATAATTCACACAGTCACATTAACCTTGTTCATTGCCTTTACCACCTTTTTGAAAGAATACTTCATTATCATGCAGATGGAAATAATGGGCTTCTAGACACCAAAACTCAGAATACTTCTGATGTTTATATAAGCATCCATAATCCATATTCATAAGACACCAGCTGTTAGTCTGATTGTATTTATTAGCAGAAGTCAGAAATGAAACAGCACCGAAGTAGAACACAGTAAGAATCAATATTCAAGTGTACCAAGATCAAATACAACTACAATTCAAGCTTTACATTTTCATACAGGTAACTGAAGAGAGATGGCAATCCAGAGCTTAAAGGAATTAACTTTTTACTCGTATCTCAGGAAAATCATTTACAATGGACCGAGTGATACAAACTAGACTACTACTCAGCAAGTGAGGGGTGACACAGGATGGATAGTAAACACCCTAGTGATTTTCAATTTGAAGAACTTACATTCAATTGAGAGCAACCAACAATTCATGAAAAATTACAGGCTTGAGAAACATACATATTGAACAGCAGCTTTAAGCAAGCATTTTTAAAGGTAGCTATGAAAACACGCTTTAAAAGCTCACTGTCAGAGAAAGCCCAGAGTTATGTCTAACAACCTCAGTGCGCTTTGCAGATGAAATTGCATTTCCACTAAGATCATTACTTTAGCACGCTGCATTTGCATATGACAAAAAAAGCACAGCGACACAAATTTGAACAAAAGATTGCTATGATTGTATTTCATATTGCAAGCTACACCTAAGCTAATCACAGAACATGGCGATGTGCAATCACCTCTATTTGCATCTCTAACAGCAGCACTGAGGGACAGCTCGCACAGGTTTTAACAGCCAGGGTGGGAAAATAAACATCAACCCATGTGCCTTGACTTGCTGCGCCCATAGCGGTGATCCCCTTTTCTCCACTGGGGCTTTTGCAGCCTCCTTGACGCCACACTGACGAACACTCGTCCTAGGATCCTCCCCTTTTCACCCAAAGTATATGCTCTTGCTTTTAAAACAGACGAGCTTGGAAGCCAGCCCTCATATTCAACTACTGCTGGTGTGTCTGTCACCTGGGAGCAGCTCCCGCTCCCACTGTGACCCGCTGAAGGCCCGAAAAAGATTAATTTAACACAGATTCAAATAGCAATTAGCAACCGAGAAGATGAATTACTTAGGATTCAGGTTTCAATGATGGTGTAACTGCTCAGTCCAAGTCTGCAGTCTTCCTACTGCATTTTCCCCTCACCTTCTGTTCAGCAGAACTAAGGAATTTACTCTCCAACACAAAGAGCTCATATTTTTCTTAATCCAAATGTAGTACTCTCAGGCATACTATTGCTTTGAAGAAAAAATTGTTCCCATTCAGGGAACAAGATGCAATTTAACTAACAGCCCATAAACGCAACAAGTATTTCTTAAAAGGAAGCATCATGAATTAAAAACAAGAAACAGAAGAATGAATTCAAAGACCTTAAAACAGAGCATCAATCAAAACTAGAGCAATTTTTTCAGCTGTCAATTTGAATACACAATCCTTGTTATATTTTAAGATTTTTTTTTTTTTAAAGAATTATCAGTTGAAAAACATCTTCAAGCAGATGTTTCAATAATAAAGGAGCATGGTGCACAGCAAGTTATACAAGCACAGCTTGTTTGCTTCAGGAATTTTCCAAAAAGACAGTTTTAAAGGGTCTTTGTTCTAAAAAAGCAAAATGAAAATTCTTTTTAAAAAACTTAAGGAAATCGTAACTTCTGAGAGTGATAAAAACAGCCATTTTCTACAACTGACTAGCATTTCATTAAAGCCAACCAAGAATTCAAGAGCAATACCTAGACAAAAATTATGAAGATGAAATCTGCTGTTGAAATCATGGCTTCTAATATAGGTTCATCTTTATTTCATTCTTGGCTTCCTTCACATAGAAAAGAAAATCTCCTGCCACTGCACAGTGGAAGAACTACAGTTTCAAGGATTTTAAACAAGTTCTATGCTATAAGCCTAAGCTTTTTTTTTTTTTTAATTAGAAAAGCAATATAAACACATATGCAAGAATTTCAATCAAAACAGTCTACCTGAATGAGAACATTTCCTTCCAGGAATAACTGGAATACAAGTGCTTGATCATTTAGTCCTAGTGAAAAATCTCATTCCCTTAAAGCGGGGGACACAGAGGAGGTGGGTTTGGAGAACGGCGACTGTGTTACCCACTCCGGCACCAGCTCCCAGTAAACGCTGGCCTTACTCTGCGCTATTCTACTGGGTCTCCCCTGAGACACATCAAGGAATGGTACAGGGAAGAGAATGGCTCTCCTGAAGGGAACAAAAAAGTACAAATTAAAACCACGGTGTTAAGCAGCACAGTAGCAAAAGCCACATGAGGCCTTGTTATCATTTGAAACTAACACGCCAAGAAAGAATAATTAGAGTGCATTTCTGGCAAAATCATTAACACAGTCCTCATCGTAGTGCAATTTAAACAAAGGAGTATGTGAAACGGAAAGGCATTATGTTCTATGCCAAGAATAATATGTTTATATAAAGATGAATACGAGAAACAAGATTAAGTTACGTGCACATACTAATACCCATCCCTTGGCGAGTGCTTGACAGTCCCCTGCATCCACACATCCGAGACACAAACTAAGAGCTTTTTGCACAAGGCGGCTCCCCAACTGCTATAGGACACACCATTGCTGCTGCCGATGCTTTAGAGAAATGAGAGCCTCCAGCAGAAAGCACTCCTGGTTCAGTTTGCTTTTGCAAGATGGCACATCTGTCTTCTGCCCAGGTTCATGAAACTGGGATACCCTACGCATTCGTTGTAGCAACCCTTGGGCTTTTCTTGGTGTGGTAAAACGAATCAACCTCTGCTCCTCTGGTATAAAAATGGATCCGTTCCCCATGCACTCTCAGCGGGGAGGGTAGCTTTCCACACCAGCATCCCGTAGGCCCCCTCCTAACGCGTGTGGAGAACCGAAGAACCCGAGCTGGCCACATTAGCCACTCAGACTAGCACAATAGCACATTAGGCTGCTTAATCACCGAGCCAGCCTACTGCCAGCTTCCAGAGAAAGACAAAATTAGGGTAATGCCTTTCCTCGGAGAGGCAAAATTATCCTTGTGTGTACTCTGATCTCTGTTTTAACACGGCACATTTAGAATTCATCTGATTTTGTGAAAACAGCCCCGGAGTGCGGCGTGCCCTCCTCTCTGCTGTAATTGCCAAACATGCAAATGTTTACCCCCACACAGAGGCTTTGTACCTACCTCAAGCACAAGAGAAAATGTAAATCAATCTTACATACTCAGCTTGGAGTATTATGTCTCAAGTGCTGAATCCTGATCTGAGTCACTGTACTTGTCATCGCCGTTTTCATTCATTCCGCTGCAGAGAAGGGACCCCCATGCACAAGCCGACTGCTAAACATTTCCCTTAACTCCTGTCGGTAACGGAGGCATTAGGGATCAATCACCACGCAATTTTACAGTCACGTGAGAAAACACATCCAGCAATACGTCGTCTTCCTGTAAGCTTGTACTAGATTTTGATCAGGAGAGCATTTTGGTAAGATAAGGCCTTGCAAGCTTCAAGATCCTCAAGTCCCAAGAGCATTCCACGATTGAGTGAAAGTTATTGACGCAAAAAATTAGTTGGGTACTGACAACCTCAGAGTACTACATCCACCTGTCAATCATCTCATTCTCCGTACGAACGTATTCCAATAAAGCAACAGATCTGAAGTAATTAGCGACGTCACGACGGAAGGCTGCAGACTATGGTTGAGCGCACACAAAGCAGCAACACGCGACAGCTTTGGACGGGGTGTACTGTATGTATTGTAAACAGCATGAAGGACTGAAAAAAATAAAGATCCCACGAGCATGAGCTGGGAAGTCCTCCACATGCCCCAGCTGGGAAGAAAAACCACCAAAGCGCAAACTGACACCTTACTGCAGGCCAGGCAATCCAGGCTGGAGAGAATGAATAAATGCCCCCGTCGGAGGAAGACCTCGGGCCACGACTCTGAAAGTCAGCTATGAAACAAATACATAAAAAACCAAGGTTTAATAGTTTCAGGAGCACTGAGCCTATTAAAAAATAATTAGCCTGAAGGAGACTTTTCATCATTTTAAATCTTGCTGCATTTTTTGATTAAAGATGAGTTTTGATGCAACAGAGCCGACATGATTCTCTCAATAATCAAGGGACAAACTATGCACTCTGGAAGCATTTCTCAAGAGGAAGAACTACAAGACTATGCCCGTTTCTTCCCAGATGCTAGCTAGAGCGGCCATGAAACCATAATAATTGCCACAGAGTAGCTGTGTTCATCAAAGCTTCTTAGTTTGGAAGGAGAACACATTCCTTCCTATGTAGTATCTGCCAACTCGGGCTGCAAAAAGAGAAACTTGCAGATAATCAGTAATTTTTGTTACTTTAAGTTTGCAACCTAGTTCTGATGTATTCTGGCTACCACGCTGCTGTGAAGAAAGAAGGCATTCGAAGTTACATCGATGAGTATTTTAGCAAGTGAGCTCGCCTGCACATACAAACATCTTCCTGGCTAAATCCGAACGCCATATGCAACTAGTAAGTTCCTTGAGAGGATGAACTTCGCACTCAAAGACAATGGATTTGCCTAAAGCAAAATGTTTCCTTTTTTCCTTAATGGTAATAAAAAGACCTGCAGCAGTGCCAGCTAGTTACCAGGCTAATGGACTAGTAGTCCAAGTAACACCGGACAGGGAAGGTCCTTGAACCACCAGCCCTCATTTGGATGCACGTAAGCAGGCGATTAGCTTGAAACCAGTATTTACCAAGTTTGGCTAAAATACAGACACACTCATTAGGATGAGCCCGCCTACATTAGCATGCGTGCACACACATACAAATATCACATTGTACAAGAAGCTTTATTTCTCCGTACTGCTGTTTTGCTCATCTGATCAAGATGATGATGGATTCCATAAAATAGACGCATGGTTATAATCTCAAACATCAACTAAAAGGAAGGGAAACCTAGCTTTTATTCAGACAACTCGGATCCCAGCATCAGTCCAGGTATATTGGCAGACAGCTTGAGATCGGCCTTCCGCAGACTTTGCTACATCGGCCTCTACCGATCCCAGAACCGAAGCTTTTCCAGCCACCCTGTACGCACCAAGCCAGATCCCGTCTGGGGCAGACCAGCGGCACCCACAATGCTCATCCTCGGCTGCGGCACACCGATATTGTTCGCCCGCCTCAGCAAGTAGGATGGAGCAAGAAAGGGAAGGACAAATTTCTTCATCAACAAAATGGTCCATCATTTGTGATGTGCAGTTAACAGATGGCGTTCAAATTAACATTCATGTCTTTCAAGTGTCTTATCAAACAAGACTAAACAGCATCTTGAAATTTCCATTTTAAATTTTCTATGAGCTTGCTAGAAGTATCACAGACAGATTTTACTGCTGTCAACTAAAGCTGTTGCTGCCTTTAATGAAGGACTACATCTCTACAGAAAATAAAGCAGTCCAGTCGCCCGATACGCTGTTAAAGACCATTGGGACACCTGCCCAGACTTCACCGGGAAGATGGAGCCAGCTCTTGAAACAGCAAAGCTGCCCTTCTAAAACGCGAAGGCCAACCATGAGCATCAAGGCCTTGTACATCCCCTAAAATTCAGGGACAAGGTGACCGATTCCTCGCTGTTGTGGTAAAGACCCCTGAAGTTGAATTCCCCCAGACTCCTGTCCTAGTAGCACTCAAACCTGAGGAGCCTTTCAGCACGACGGTCCATTTGAGAGAGCGTGGTTGTGACCAGAGAAAAACACGAAACACGGGGCTTTAAAACCAGTAATTACCGGTTTCTGAGAATTCAAACATATTATGAGCGTGCCACGGACCGCCAGCTCCCAGCCCGCGCTCCCTTCACCACCCCCCACATCTTCCCAGCCAGCATGCCTGGATTACTCTGGATCACAAGGGGTAGGAAGGAAGCCAAATTCAAAGTCACAGGTCTTCACAGAGAACGCTTGTCAACAACTTTTATAATTGCATATATCCTAACTGGAATATTGCCACTGAACACCACTCTGGTAACCTTGGAGGGGGGAGGAAAAAACCCAACTAAGAAAAACAGCATGCTTTAAAATACTGTATTTAAAGGCATTAAGTCTAACACAGAAAGTTACTGCAAAAATCATCTGATGTGGTAAATAAGCTTGCAGTATGTTGAGTTATATAAAATCAGCATTAAAATGCTAGTTCTCTTTTTACAACTCAACCCAGCGTTCAGTTTACAAGCTCTAGATGACTATGCTAAATAGCACAGGTCTTTGCAAGACTCCAGCAGTAGTTTCCTTCTGCTGAGAAAACTCTTTCTGTATTTTAACCAGTTACTAACCCCCAGAGAATTCTGCTCTTCTCTTTCGGCAGCTACACTGCCGCACAACACTCACCCGGCGAGAGCCTTATTCCAAGTCTATTGATGCCTTGCTGAAAGTCTATTTGAAAATCCACTACGCCAAAATACTTGGATTTGATTAAACCCACCGGTGAACCTTCAATAACTAACAGAATTTCTTCTAAAAAGCAATACACTCTCCTCATTATGAGATATTTATTCACACGCCCTATAGTTTCATTCTTAACTATAGTTTTAACCAACTTGCTGGAATCAGAAGTCAGTCCTGTTCATCTCCTGGGCCCTTTTCCCATCAGCTCCGGATTTCCCCACTGATCAGTCATGTAAGGAACAAGCAACACGTGGATGTTTAGTACTTCATATTTGGAACCCCAAGTGAACATCTGGCCCCAGCCATTTTCTACTGCTCACTGTATCAACTTTTTCTAAAATCTTTTCTACCAGTTTTAACTTGACAGTTTGAGACATCTCTGTTATGGAAAGTCCCAGGACAGGAATACCCCTATCTCCCTCCATAGTAAACACAAGAAGTTCCTTTGATCTTCTAACTATAGTTTCATCTTCCACAAGCTTTCTCTTTTTAAAGGAAATTTATTATTGTCTGCTATCTTAAACAATTTGCTCCTCAGGTTTTTTATGCTCTTATTTTACATTTAACTTGCAGCAGTTTTTGTTTTCTTCATTCAGAGGAGATTTCCAATTTTGGAAATAAAGACATCTTTCAAAGCCTACCAGGCTTCTGTAAGTGCTTTTAAGGTGTGGGTTTGGTTTTGGTGTTTGGGGTTTTTTTTCGCTGCTGTTTTGCTTGTTTTCTAAATTTAACTGGCGACATGCATCAGGACTAACTGCACAGTCTCTATATAGAGGATGACTTTTCATTAGTGGTCAAACAGGGACAATCTGACTTAAAATATGTATTACCTAAAATCAAATAGCAACCCATCAGATATGAAAGAAGTACAAGATGGGTGTTAAACAAAGAAGCCATGTAAGAAATATTACAGACAACAGTCATGGAAATCCTGATATCAGTTGGCATTCAGAGAAAACATGGTTTTATCAAAAGCAGTTTCTTTATAACCCCTCAAAGCTCACACCAGGATTGCCTGACCAGGAAAGCGGTACATCTCAAACTCGTTACACCGCGAATCATCAGCTCATGTGACCGCAGGTGCCACTATTCAGCATCCACTCGACATCTGATGGGCACGTTGATAAAGATTTTATCACAACAATACACTATCAGTAGGTAATTAAAGCATACTCAAAATTAATCCGAATCCACGGAAAAAGAAGACCCGGCGCGTTCTCTGGGTTCGTCTTTGCCATCGCTCTACCCCGTTGGTTTCTCGTTTGCCTTTCCCACGAGCCACGTTCGCACCCTGCCCAGCCCCGACCATTCACCCCCACCCGGCTCTAAGTGCTTCCCGCAAGCACCGTGAAAATCCACGGAAGACCGTTTCTTCACGCACCGGACCCCCAACTCGGGGACAGCCACCGCCGCCCACCCCCGCACGGAAACGCGGGACCAGGGACCCTCCGGGAGCGACGGACTCGCCCGGAGCCTCCGCTCAGCCCCGTAACGGGGCCGCTGCCCGCTCCGCCCAGCCCCGCACGGGCGTCGCACCCGCAAGACACCCGAAACGCAGCGGCGCGGAACCAAACGGCCCCCCCTCGGCCCCGGAGCCGCCGGGCAGCGCTGCCGGGCAGAGGCAGCGGCGGGAGGGGACCGGGGCCCTCGCCCCGCCGGGACAGCGGCGTCCCCCCGGGCTCGGCCACCGGGACGCGCCACCCGCCCGCGGGCTCGGGCCGTGGCACCGGCGGCGGGACGAGGCGGCGGCC